>JARHVA010001439.1:390000-710000 GCA_037957365.1 Torreya grandis | reverse complement strand
TAGGTCTATTAGGTGCACGACATGCACCTAGTCGATCTTGCGTAGAGCCTTTCCCTTGGCCCTGAAACTCACCATAGTCAAAGTAGTTTGGAATTTCATTGAGGACAAACTCACAATAGAATTTCCTAAAATAGTATAAAGGGACCTCATGGATATTACAAGGTGGATAGTCAAACACCATCCATCATCACTCCCATAAAATTGGATTTAATCAAACTGTGTTGGCATCGATGGATTAGGAAATGTTTGGTCGTTACGAGAAATGGGGCATTGGTGGCTAGGTCAATAAATAAGGCACAAATTTGATATTTTTTATTTCTTTCCTCTTCACCTCATATGTTGATAATTATTCAACATATTAAGAGCTATAAGTATCCCTATATGACCTCCATTTATCAATTTGACTCGTTATCAAGTCAACTTGACCTAATACTAACTCTAAGGTATTGGCCAAATAAGTGTGGTGGGTGTTCGTGCAAGTAGACTCCCTCATTCTCCTAATTATTTGCTCAATTTCACTTTTTTTCTCCACTATGTGAGTAGTTATATCCTCCTAACTACCTAGGGGATCTATTGGAACTATAGGATGGTTAGGTGAAGGGTTACATGAAGGGTTAAGAGGGTTAGGTGAAGGATTAAGAGGATTGGGTGGAGGGTTAGGTGGAGGATTAGGTGGAGGTTTATGCAGAGCATGTCGACCTGTTGGATAAAAATTACAAATCAAACTATACAAAACATTCACAAAAAATTTAAAAAAATGATTTAATCTACAAAACTTACCTCTTCTTCACAGTGGCATCATCGATCTCGCAAATGTAGGAGAAAAATCAATGATTTCCACGTGAGTTGGAGGGAAAAATGTGAGTTAGAGGTCAAAAGGAAAAGCTAAAGGGAAAAACATGAATGCCAAGTAATAAAACATGAATCCAAAGTAAAGATTAAAAATGAGAATTTGGGTTTTTATTTGTTTTATAGTTCACGTAATGTGTATGTATTACCTTTACTTATAGGAATGCATATGTGTTATTATAATGTGTATGTGTTTATATAAGTGAAGGTAATGTGTATAAATTATGTTATAATGCATATGTATTATTGGGTATGTCCATAAAATTGTCCCCCAACTCTGTGCACATACCTAAACATTTAACCATTTTGACTCAAATGGCAGCATAAATGGACCGAATCGCTCAGGAAAAGAATCCATGAAAAATCCAAAATAGTTATATAATTTACATAAATCTAAGGCAAAATAGTCTAAAAGGAATCTATAAAATGTATTTCAAAACATAAGCAAATAAAATAGACTAAGATTTAGTATATTCATACATATTTTGATTTTTAGCTTAATGCACTCTAGATGCAAATTAGACAAGCAACCACAATGGACTCCTTGAATTATAAGATTAGAATCCAAAGCAAAAAAAGGGTCCCCATTTTTAGCTTGAAAAATTGGATGTGTTAGATCCTAATAGGACCATTTCTACTTTTAAGCTTTGAAATCCTATTTAAATTATGAGTATCTAGGATAGATGGTGGAAAAAAATGTTACGATCTCCTTTCTTAATCCAACACTCTCTAGATTTTTGTTTCCAAAAAATATCCTCTTTTACTAAAACCAAGTTCAACTTTGCACTTATCTCTTTTTTGAAGAGAATCGAAGTTATCTCATGACCAACCCTATGCACTTGGTCTTGGAGGCTTTGAATATTAGACTCAATAATACATTTTCCCCTAAATATGTTCCTAAAGACTTCATTGTTCCATTTGTGAAGGTGTTTTCTAGGATTTTTTAGCTTGCTACAATAAAAATTTGGGTGTTGCCTCTAGGGGCTAGTCCTTCCACTAGTCTTTCATAAGGTCTATCAGATCTAGATCCTTTATCCACATCAATTCAAATATAAAGGTCACACCAGAGGGTGAGTTGTCTCTTTTGATAGTGAGATAAATAGGCAAATGGTCAGACCTTAAGAATTCTACAATATATGAGTAAAGTATCCAGTTTTGATTTAACCAATGATTAGAGACCATAAAATACCGATTCATTCAATAATGTTACCAAAACCAACTCTTCTATTAGTCCAAGTAAAGGAACCCAATTTAGACTCAACATCTCAAAGATTATTATCACTAACAATTTTAATCTCGTCTCTTTTCTCTTGAATTCTCAAGATATAATTGAAGTCACGAGCCAAAATAATATGTTCATATTTAAAATGGTTCAAAACCATATATATTTCTAGACACATAATTTGTTTATCAATTGTGCTTGAGGGAACATACACATTAGACATGAAAAAAGATATATTTTCCTTAAGGCCTATGATCTTAAGGTAGATCTAATTTTTCCTAGAGTCCACAATTAAGAAAGTAACTAAATATTTCTTGAAGAGGATTGAAAGGTCACCTAATCGACCCTTATCTCTAATTGAAAAGGAATCAAAGAGTTTGAAAATTTTGGAGCACTTATCTATACACACTACCTCAAGAAGCTTAGTTTCTTGGGTAAAAACTAAATCAGGGATATGGATTTGAAGTTGTCTCTTGAACAATCTTTATTTGTTATGGGATCCCATCCCCCTAACATTCCAAGGGAATATATTCATATCTCTTTGTAATGGCTCTTCCCCCTTCCAATTTTTAGGTTTTTTCTCTTTTAGAATTAAATCTTATAAAGAGGACCTACAGACTTGTTATTTCAAACCCTTTTGAGTTGAAGTAGGACATTTTCCTTTTCCTTTACCTAAGTTTGGAGTTTTTATAGAGATAAAAATTGGATTTGATTCAATTGAGAAGTTTAGGAATGAGTTGAAATATCTTTATCCCACCATCTTCTAATTTCCCCCAAGAATGCAATCAAAGTCAGAAGTAAAACCAAAAAGCTCGAGGGGTTTTGAAATAACTAGGGGGAATAGAAGAAATATGAGAGAGGGAGGGGAGTAGATTTAACCAATGAAAGAGTAGGAGAAGGGGTGGAGACATGTAAATGGTTTACAATATGATCTGGGGAGAGAGGAATATCCATAATAAGCATAGGCTCCAAAAGATCAACCTTAGTTGGAGCTTTGATGGATGGAGGGGCTGAAACTGAGATTTATGAACCCATTTAAAAGAATGATTTTGAGGGGGGTGAAAGGGTTTGGGGTAGAAAAAGGTAGAAGAATTATGTGGCTTATCCAAGAGAGGTAAAATTTCCCATAAATGACCCTAGGCATGGTAGCCATTACACCTAAAAGGTACTTATCATAATCAACTTGTTGGACCCACCTAATATTTCCAACCACATGTTCAATCTCTTGGACTAGAGTATTGTTCAAGTTAATATTGACACAAAATGTATCATAGGCACCTCTAGATTTGTTCAAAACTACAAGACCAATGTCAAGCAAGGGTCTAATTTCGAATCCAATTCGACATAAGGCATAGTCAATCCAAAATTTAAGGGTAGACCAAAAAGTTTGATCCAGACTAAAGTGCTTTAAAGATCCAATTTAGAAACATTAAGACTCTTTTTTAAAATTAAAAACATAAATACCAATATTTTTCAAAAACCATGGACCTCCCCAAAATATTGTCTCTATCTTTGTTAGAAAACATGACAATAAATAGACCTTTGGGGAGGTAGGAGAAAGAAAAGGGAAGATTTGGTTTCCAAGTTGTGAAAACCTAATTAATCAGTTCCATTGAAGATACCCATATTCCATTGAACTTCCCTACAAAAGAACTTGATTTCAAGAGAGATACTTCCTTATCCATGATTTTTGGATATAGGATAATGGTAGGTCTATCCAGATTAGCTTTCAAACAAATACTTTATTTTATCCTCTCAACTAAAAAATTGACCAAATTATCTACCTGATTTTTATTAGTGTTGGGAAGTCTTCTAAGATTCTAGTTCGGATGGAGCAAGGAGAATCTCTCTCTACTTAGATTCCATTTGAACTTTCTTAGTCTGATCTTAGATCAATTATTTAATCAAAGTCTCGATCATAGTCTGAATATCTTTATTCTTAAGAATCTATTGTGTCAAGTTATTTTGGGAAAATGAATTATGTTCTAAGACCACTTTCTCCATAACCGAAACTAATTTCTCCTTAACTGGAACCATTTTATCCATTCTGTATGGATTATACATACAATTTTTTTGGACATGTTGTCATGGTGGACCAACCACTTATGTGCACTTTTCCCTTTGTGATAATCGTTTAAAAAAATGATGATGGTATTCCTTTCATAAAAAAGAGGAGGAAAACAATATTATAAGTAAAAAAGGGAGAAGTTGACCCAAATAAGAAAAAAATGAAAAACATGTAAATTTAGGACTATGGCTAGAAAATAAATTCCCAAAACCAAATTTCACGGTATCATATAAAATTGGAAGTGACTCTTTACTATCATCTTTATTTATATTTGTGAAAAGCACAAGATTAAAAATGATTCTTTTCTATCATCCCTATCTATATTGGTGAAAAATAATTTTTTTAAATATTGAACCTTGAATATGGCGAGCCAAATAAGAAATCAGTCTTTTTTTTTTTAAAGGAAAGAAAAAAATTAAAACTTCCATATTTATGAAATATTAAAACTTCTCCCAAACATAAGGGCATGAATAAGAAAAATGGTATGTGTTATGATATCTACCCACATATAACTTCAATTGAAAATAACACACAACTCCAATGTCTAACTCAAACTAAAAAGGGAAAAAGGCCTTCCAATATATGCCAAATAAAATAAAGTCTTTCCATTTCATACTCTTTCTCTTTCAGAGTCATGGATGTGACCAACAAATAACTGACCTAAAAAGCTTTCACCGCAAACCTAAAGTTCATGTTGGTGTAGGATATTAATTATTCCATTTACTTATTAAATGGATAATTCTTACACTTGTAACTTTAGCTTACTTAGGTGTGATAAGAGGTTAAGTGGATCAGAGGGTGAGTTCCACTTATAGTTTTAAATGGAGTTATACTGAGTACCAATGTAAGTTCTCGTATGAGTTCTATAGTGAGTTACACTCAGTTCCACCATGAGTTCTCCAGTGAGTTAACTCCCTCTACTCCTTTCTATTCCTCTTCACCATGTTATTGTAAGCACCCAAAGTAAAGAAGTGCATCATAGATATTTGTAAAGCAAGGCAGTTTAATACAAAGGCAATTGTTGCACATCTTCTTGCATGTTGTTTCTAAATACAAAGTCATCATTGTTGCAAACTTACTTGTGTACTCACTCTACCAAAAGATCACCTACTTTTTAAGCACGGGATATATCGAGAGGGGGGGAGAAGGGGTGAATCATTATATCATATATCCTATAAACTTTCCCTTAATCAAATTCCACTTTAACATACATTCAAGATATGCAATAAAATTGAAATAACAAACACTACACAAGATAGAGAGAGACACTATATTTAATGTGGAAACCCAATATGGAAAAAACCATGGAAAAAAATCTCAAGTATATGAATGAGCACCAACTCAAAACATAATATTTTCAAGCACCAACTTGTAGGAGCACCAACCCCTTTACTGAGCACCAACCCACAGGAGCACCAACCCCTTTGTTGAGCACCAACACAACAACAATTCATGAGCACCAACCCCTTTGTTGAACACCAACATAACAACAATTTGTGAGCACCAACCCATAGAAGCACCAACCCCTTTGCTAAGCACCAATGCAACAACAATTCGTGAGCACCAACCCACAGGAGCACCAACCCCTTTGTGTCTACCACACAACTATCTCTCAATGTTACTATCTTAACAAATGATAGTTCATTACAATATCTCTTTCCTCTCTCACCTTTGCTCTTCTAAGCTAGATATAACAAATACAAATCATACTCTATTTCCCATTGCTCTTCTAAGCTAGATAATACTATCTCAAATCAAACTCTCTCTCACACATTACAAATGGCTTCTCAAGCCTTTATTTATAGCTTTCCAAATGACCTTTGGCCTTCCCACTTTGTGACCCTTTAATCCTTTTGAAAAAATTTGTCAAACTTGCATGACCCCTCATATCCTTGCATTTGAAAAGTCATGTGGTGACCCTTCATAAGCAAAAATGTCCTTTCCTCTTTTGTCCTTATCTTGGTGACTTTTTGTATTCCTCAAAGTGTCCCTTCATGATAAATTGCACCCTTCCTCTTTTGTCTTCACTTGGTGACTCTTCATGGGAAAATGTGTCCCATTCTTCTTTTGTCTTTACCTGTGACTCTTTGACTTCTCCATGGGCCCTTCTTTTGTCTTATATGCAACTAAAAATATATTCGTTAATATTAAATAAATATTAACACACATTATCCAAGATATAACTATTACAAACATCATTAAATGCAATGGAGCCTTTATCACTAATAATGCTAGACCTTTGACATCAATGACAATATTTCTAATAATCTCCCCCTTTGTCATTGATGGCAACCTCAATCTTGAAATTGCCACATCTTGAATCATGCACATACTATCATCTAAAAAACTTATAGTAACTCTCTCTTACAGTAATAACCTATATCAGTTCCCTATACCTATTTTTGCACTTGTCCCTATACCTTTTATTCTTCCTCTTTGACATCAATGGAAAAGGGCCTACCTGGAGCTAACACTTAGCTCCCCCTCAACTGATGCTAAACCTTAATGTAGGAAGTAATATAAATTACTCCCAACTTTTCTCACATATATTCAAATGTGTCTTTATAAAAATATCTACAATCTACTCTGTAGTACTGATAGATTCCATCTTAACCTATTGATCTGCAACCTGCTCTCTCAAGAAGTGATATCTAATGGAAATATGTTTTGTTCTTGAATGCATTATTAGATTCTTTTAAATATTTATAGCACTTGTGTTATCACAAAAAATGGAAATAAATTCATCATACTTTACCTTGATATCTTCTAAAATTTGCTTCATCCAAAGCACTTGAGTACAACACAATACTGTTGCAATATATTATGCTTCAGCTGTAGAAAGTGATATTGAATTCTACTTCTTGCTTAGCCATGATACTAAGCTATCACCAAGGAAGAAACCTCCTCTAATTATACTCTTTCTATCATCCAAGCACCCTACCCAATATGAATCTGTATAAGCAACCAAAGTGAAATCTCTACCTGTGGGATACTATAATCCATAATCCAATGACCCCTTGATATATCTGAATATTCTCTTCACCAACTGAACATGAATATGTTTTAGAGATGACTGATATCTTGCAACCATACCTACTACATGCATGATGTCTGGCCTTGATGCTTTAAAATATAAAAGACTACCAATCATAGATCTATACAAAGATTGATCTATAATAGGTGAATCTTCATCCTTGCTCACCTTATTTTCTGTACACATAGGTGTGCCAACTAGTGCACAATCTTTAAAACCAATTTTTTTCAATATTTCCTTGGCATATTTACTTTGAGATATGAATTTTTTTTTATTTGATTGAAATATTTACAATCTTAAAAAAAATGATAATTCTCCAAGCATAGACATCTCAAATTCTTTTTGCATTCTATCATAAAATTCTTTTGTCATCTTTTCAATATTTCTTCCAAAAATGATACCATCAACATATGCTACAACAATCAATTGATGCTCACCTTATATTTTGATGTAAAGATTACTATCAACAAATCCTCTCTTGAATCCTTGATCTTGCAGGTACTTATCAAGTCTTGCATACCAAGCTCTAGGAGCTTGTTTCATTCAATGTTTTTTTCAATCTGCATACATGGTTACTAATATTTGAAAGAATAAATCCCTCAGGCTGCTCAGTGTAGACCTCTTCTTCAAGATTCTTATTTAGAAAGGTAGATTTGACATCCATCTGAAACACTTTGAAATTTTTAAACATTGTATATGCAAGAAACATTATAATAGCCTCTAACCTTGCCACTAGTGTAAAAGTTTCTTCAAAATCTATTCCCTCAATCTGAGCATATCCTTTACATACTAATCTTGCTTTATTTTTGGTCACTTCTCCATTTTCATTCAACTTATTTCTATAAACCCATTTTGTTTCTATCACATTGTGATCTTTTGTTCTATGCACTAATTCCCAAGTATCATTCTTTTTTATTTGATTTAATTATTCATCCATAGCCTTAACTCAATGTTTATCATGTCTAGCTTCTAAAAAAGTTCTAAGCTGAATTTTAGATAACAAAGAGAAATTAACTTGTTCAAATTCACTTACCATCATTTTTCTAGTGTGAATTCCTTTATTTATGTTTCTGATGATGTCACTTTAATTATGATTTTTTTGAACGTATTTGGATGGAGTTTTGGTGCCCTTTTTTTTCTCTTCATCTTCATCTGATTCTTCAAAACCTTCCTCTTCAATGATTTCAGGAATGTCTACTGGATCACTAATTCTTTGTGTTCCATCTTTTTCTATCCTAACACTTGTACTTTCAACAATTTTCTTGGTTCTTTTGTTATAAAATTTATAAGCTTTACTTTTGCAAGAATAAATCAATAAATATACCTTCGTCTACTTTAGATTCAAACTTAAAAAGTTTTTCATCAGTTCTCTTTATGAAGTATTTACTACTAAAAACTCTGAAATGATCAATTGTTGTTGGTTTATCTTTCCATAGCTCATAAGGAGTCTTTTCACTATTGACTCTTAGTAATACTCTATTTTAAATATGAACTATTGTACCAACCACCTCTCTCCAATATTTATCTGCTATTTTAGATTCATTTAGCATTGTCCTCGCCATCTCCTAAACTATTCTATTTTTCCGTTCAACTACTCTATTTCGCTGTGGAGTTCTGACTGCTGAATAATGTCTCTTTATTCCATAATCTTCACAAAACTTAATAAATTGGTCTGGCATGAATTCTCCTCCTCGATCTGATCTTAAACACTTAATCTTCAAACTAGTTTTATTCTCAACTAATGCTTTGAATGCTTTGAAATGTCTAAAAGCTTCTGATTTTTTCTTTAAAAACATTACCTAAGTCATACATGAAAAATCATCAATAAGCAACATGAAATATTTATCACCTTGAGTGATTTGAATTTTCATAGGTCCACATAGGTCAATGTCAACAAGCTCTAACATCTGAGTGGTCGAGTACTCTTTTGTTTTGAATCACCTTCTACCCTGCTTCTTATGCTGACAAGGGCCACAAAGCGTGTCAAATGGCTTTGTAATCTTTGGAAGATTTTTTACTGCTTTTTTTTGCTGAATTTGACAAGATTGTCAAAATTTATGCGCCCATTTTTCTGTGCCATAGCCAACTTTCTTCAATCTGACTTAAATAACATCTTTGACCTTTGACATTTGATAGCATATATAAGTTATTTCCTGTTCTCTGAGCATCTGTAACCAATACATATGAATCTTTTCTTCTAATTTCACAAGATTTTACATAAAAATTTAGTGTGTGCCCTTGATCACACATTTGACTTACACTCAAAATATTATGCTTAAGACCTTCTACATATAAAATATTTTTAGTTTTAGTTCTACTATTATCCAAAGTTAGTATATATTTTCTAGTAATTTTGGCAGTAGTATTGTCTCCAAATTTTACTATGCCATCATTGATCTTATTCAAGGTTATGAACTTACTCTTATCTCTTGTCATGTGCCTCAAATATCCACTATCAATGAACCATAGCTTTTCTTCATTTTTTACATGCAAAGTTGTCTGAATCAACATAGAATCTTTAGGGTGTTTCTTCTGCCATGTCTGAACCTTCTTCTTGATGAATGGAGTCTTGAAACTTTGGTCCTTTTTGACTAACTCGAACACTCTTTTACAGTACTGAGCTATGTGTTTGAAGTTGTTACACTTGTAACAAATTATGGCCTCTTCATCAAAGCTTGATAGAGGAGCAAAAGAGTTGTAGCTTCTGCTTGAGTCTACATGACTTTATTTTTTCCTTATTTTTGAGACTATTAGCACTTTTTCTACATTCTAATTTCTTGTGACCATATCCATTATAATAAAAACAATAACCATATAAATAAGACCTGTTTATGTATCTCTAACCTGATTGTCTTTTGTAGCTTTGTTCCCTCTAGTCTTCTTTGTTTGAGATGTCCTATGTATTATTCACTTCTTCCCTCTTTGTTTCTTCTTCTGTAAGGGCTTCAACATAGCTCTTTTTATTTTCAAATCCGATACCTATCTTATCTGATATTTCCTTTTGGCTTTCTAATATCTTATTCAGCATATTAGTGTTATTCTAAAATTTTGAATCATTGGCTACTCTATCATTGATTGCTTTATTTATTTTATCAAGATCTATTTTTAAAGAAGTAATTTCAATAACATACCTTTCACATTCTTTTCTTACTATTTTCAACTGTGTCGTTAAATCTTCTTCATTCTTCTTGGCTTCTTCAAAGTGTGCTTGTAGATCTTCAATTATTTCCTTTGACTCCTTTCATTTTTCTCAGTCTAGCGCTTCAATCTTCAATTTTTTTTTTCAACAGTCTTTAACTCTTCTAAGGCACAAATGAGTTCTCCTTCCAGATTCAATTTGACTTCATCATCTTCTTCTTCTTGATCATCTATTATTTTGCTTGGAAAGGCATCTTCATGTATGGCCATCTTGTGTTTTCTCAATCTACTTTCAAGCTGTAAAACCTTTTCAAAAAAGAACCTGCTCTAATACTAATTGTTAAGCACGGGATATACTGAGAGGTGGGGTGAATCAATATATCATATATCTTATAAATTTTCTCTTAATCAAATTCCACTTTAACATACATTCAAGATATGCAATAAAACTGAAATAACAAACACCACACAAGATAGAGAGAGACACCAGATTTAACATGGAAACTCAATATGAGAAAAACCATGGAGAACAATCTCAAGTATATGAATGAGCACCAACTTAAAACACAATATTCGTAAGCACCAACTTGCAGGAGCATCAACCCTTTTGCTGAGCACCAACACAGCAACTATTTGTGAGCACCAACCCACATGAGCACCAGCCCCTTTGTTGAGCACCAACACAGCAACAATTCGTGAGCACTAAACCATAGAAGCACCAACCCCTTTGCTGAGCACCAACAAAGCAACAATTCGTGAGCACCAACCCATAAAAGCACCAACCCCTTTGTGTATACCACACAACTACCTCTCAATGTTGCTATCTTAACGAATGATAGTTTATTACAATATCTCTTTCCTCTCTCACCTTTGTTCTTCTAAGCTAGATATAACAAATACAAATCATACTCTATCTCTCATTGCTCTTATAAGCTAGATATTACTATCTCAAATCAAATTCTCTCTCACATATTACAAATGGCTTCTCAAGCTTTTATTCATAGCTTTTCAAATGACCTTTGGCCTTCTCCATTTGTGACTGTTCAATCGTCATAGAAAATGGCGCCAAACTTGTATGACCCTTCATATCCTTGCATTTGAAAAGTCATGTGGTGACCCTTCATAAGCAGAAACGTCATTTCCTCTTTTTTCCTTATCTTGGTGACTTTTCGTATTCCTCAAAGTGTCCCTTCATAAGAAATTGCGCCCTTCTTCTTTTGTCTTCACTTGGTAACTCTTGGAATTCCCCAAGATGACTCTTCATAGGAAAATGCCTTCCATTCTTCTTTTGTCTTTACCCCGTGACTCTTTGACTTCTCCATGGGCCCTTCTTTTGTCTTATATGCAACCAAAAATATATTTGTTAATATTAAATAAATATCAACACACATTAGCCAAGAGATAACTATTACAAACATCATTAAATGTAATGGGGCTTTTATCACCAATAATGCTAGACCTTTGACATCAATGACAATATTTCCAACACTACTAACCTACTCTGAGAGCTCAGAGCTGAGACAACCCTACTGGTTACATGGAAGTAAATTCCAGGCTTTCCTATCCAGACTCACGAACACAATCAATAATGAACTCAGACCTAAAAGCTACCTCGGGTCCATTGCAAACTTGAATCCCAGACAACCCAACTGAATCCGTGCGGTCCTCGCTCCCCTGATCTTGGCCTCACTTCCCTGATCCTGTTGACGATGCTATTCTTGACAGAGCTCCGATTTCAGATGCAATACTGATCCTCTTGTTATTCTTTTCCTCACTCCCTTATCCTTAGACCCCGCTTCCCTATTCCTATTGATGGTGTTGAACCTGTTGACGATTTTGAACTTGACAGAGCTCCAGATTATTTGTTGAAGTCGATTGGCAAGGAGGAGATTTGATCCTTGGACGTGGTGGCGAGGAAGAGAGTGAAAACACGTATACAGTTAGGAGGCATCACATCTATAAATTGCCCCTCTCAGCTCAGATCTGTATAAACCCAAATTCAAAGCTATGCTCAGCTAAGCTCAAGTGAAATAATGGAGCGGAGAAGCCATTCCACCCGACGCGCGCTGCCACCGCATCCACTCGGCTTTTACAGATTTATGTCGCTCTGATAGATCCAACAATAGATCTAGCCACCTTAGGAAGAACAGTATACTTGATCTGGACGGTAGTAAGCTTGAAAGTGATATGGGATGTAGTCTACAGGATCTACTGGATCTAGGTTATTTTTTATTATCGAAGTGTGCTGGATCTGCTAGAGTGAAACGGAAGAATTGACATGTATCTCCAACACTGTTGAAACGAAAGAATTCTCCGTATCTCTGTAATTAGGATGGGTAGAAACGACTGTATTAATTAAGCCACGGAAAAATAACACAAGAAAGACAAGCTTTTATTTTTTGGGTCACGATCAAGGCCTTGGCCAGCGTCAGGACGGACACCAACAGACTATCGGCGTGTAGATCATTGCACGATATGAAAACAACACAAGTACCTCCACCTGCAGAAGAGGGAGAAAGTTGCAATGGAAGAGAAGGAAAACTATATTTATGGTGACTCGTCAGTATTTTTTCCCTCAAAGACTAAGCTTTCTCAGCCTGATCTAAGCAATAAAAACAACAATAGTTCGAATTCTTGAACATTATTAGTTTCAAGGTATTTTAGTGACTCAAGATTTTCGGTCACAATACTAAATAAATCTAAAACATCATGTAACTCTTAAGTTTCAAAATATTTTAATGACGACTCTAAGGTTTTCAATGGATCCTATTCAATGTAGAATAACTAAAGACTCACTAGCTTCCGGGAGCAAGTGTAATGATAGTCTATTATGTTTTCTTTCCATGCCAGTGTATATATATATATATATATATATATATATATGCTCGATGTTAACTATATATTTCATGTTTTATAATGATAGATATGTTTTTATTGATTTTTATAATTTCCCAGGTTGGTGTTACAGTGGCAATTCTTGATCTCAAACAAGGTTTCCATAATGAACTGGAGACATTCTTCAGAGCAATTGATATGTGTTTCGAAGTGATAACATTCTTTATTAGTCTTTCAATCTTTATAGCACTCTACACATAGTTTGTTCCTTTGACCAATACTTCAGAGTTTTTGTTTCTCCTTGAATAAAATATTGTCTATGCTTGTATGAGGTTTTTGTTTATTATCTTGTTGATAGGAATACTTTTGTGATTGCAGCAAATGGCATCGGCTACAATTAAAAGCTATTCTTTTCTTAGGGTGATATCTATTTGCAGTTGGCATATTTGTTCATAAAATTTTCATATCCATTTACTTTTCATGATCTGTTATCCAATGAGTCATGACAATTGAACAGACTTAGCCTTTATCCCAATGGCCTTCACAAACCATTATAAAGACATTGTTTGTTGTGGACAATATTTTGTAGCAAGTGTTATTGACTCTTGAAAAAGTGACTGGCCACTTCAATGTAGTAGAGATGAGTTCAAGGTTAGCAACGCCAATATAAAATGTATGTCTTTGTGATGGCTAATTTATTTTTCCAGTTGGGGTCCCAATTTTCCCCGAACCTAAATTCTTGTTTCAGTTGTATTCAACTCCGATCTCATTTGACATTTGTTCAGTGGCCTCAATATCTTTGTTTTGGAAGAGTAATGAGTTTATAATTCAGAATTTGTGACTAGTAATGTTATTTTTCGCGAGTGGCCTTACTTTTTAAGATATGTTACAAAGAAAAGGTATTTTCAAGTTTTCATACTAATAATATATGTTATTAACTTTATTTTTGTTATTGTCTTGTTTTACAGTTAGCGATGTTTTACAGTTAGCGATATTTCTGTTGTAAAAGTTGTATTAGATCCTTTGTTATTTTATATGATGCAATTCACTATTGCAACCACTCCATTTATACTACCCATGTTCTAAACATGGAAGGATGCTATAATTCGTATGCCAATACTTGAGTTAAGACTATGAGTATTGAACTCTTACGCCAAAATTTGTATGTCTTGATTTTTTAAAGCATTAACAATAAGATCTTCACTCTATTTTATTGGCAACATTGTTATGCATAATATCATGGCATAAAATTAAGCTAGATAGACAGATCTAAACTATTTTTTTAATAATCCTAGTATTTTTACTGCTAAAATAGGGTACACAACTTTATATTTTGCCGATTTTATCTAATATATTATTACATGTTCTATCTTTTAGGTAGAAGCCTCATAGTTCAACTATTTGGGTTGTCGCCATATAAACTATCAATACCATCCTCTAGAAGCCCATTTAAATTAAAAAAGAACAATACTCAAGTTGATTATCAAAACACATTGAATAAATACTATAATGGCTATGCATATTTGATATTGGTTTAGCAAATTTCATTATAAATAGAATCAATATTTTGAGAAGACCATTAAACACTGTAACTGATTATAATAAAAATATATTGTCTTTACTAATCATTATGTTTTAAAAATTTGTATTTTATTTTGTACTTAGTATTTAAGTGTACTTAAAGTTATAATCTTCATTTTATTTTACACAATATTTAGAACAAATTTTAATTCTATTTTAACTCCTGTAGGGACTTGGCAAATGTCACCCTTATTTTTGTAAGGTTATGGTGAAAAAATTAAAACTGCTATGTGTATACTCCTATTTTATATTATTAAATAGGTCTTACCTCGATTTTCAATGATTGACAATCTTAATGTTTGATTCAATCTCTAGTCCTTTATTCATATATAGAGCATAAGATTTCAAATGGTTTGGAGTTCCATCCTTGAGCCAAACCCTGGTGCACTTTGATTAGTTCCTAATTTATCAGGTATTATCTTTGGGTTTCTCCCTTATACATATAGGCAACGTTCTACAAACCAAATATTCATTTATTGGCTATATTGAAACTATTAAGTATTTGTTTTAATTCTATTATTAAAATCTCTTAGAGCTTCAAATTTATGATTAGTTCAATTTTCATAGAGGAAAATTAAATGAGCCTCGATTTGATAGAGAAATTAATGAACAAACATCAATTTTTGGGAAAAAACTACCAGAAGATTTGGATTAGAGTTCTTTGAAAAGACGAGAATAAAAGGGTTTGGGAGTTGTTGACACAAATCAATAATAACTTGGATCAACCTTCTTTAAAAAACAACCCATCCCCCAATTTATACATCATCATACAATTCATAAAAATGTAACAAATTATGATCCCATAAACTCTTAAGTAGCAGGAACCTAATTAAAATAATTTCACTCATTTCCAAGTCAAGTGAAAAACATCCTCTTCTATTTATATGATAGAATCCACATTTCATTCAAAGCATCTTTCTTTGAATGGCTTCTCATTACATATAAGTTGGCTTGCACTTAATTTATTATTATTTTAAACCATCTCATGAAATGTGAAGTGCCTACACACATAATGGGCCCAAATGAATGTGTCACTACACAAAAAATTAATATGTTTTCATTATTTAAAACCTTTATAAGATTTGATGTTATATTATGCATGTTAGATGCCACATAATTGTTTTAATGGGGCAACCCAATGGTAGGGTAAGTTATTTGAGTGTTTCTCGAATGACTTTTCATTTTACAGAATTATTTGTTTTATAATAAGAGACATCTTTCATTAAAGAAGATTTTTTCTATTTTTTTGTTTAATTGGTTTTAGAGTCATCTAATTAGGTTTTATATGTTTAAAATAGTTAAAATTTTTATTTTAATTTAATTTTAGACTTGTCTAAATTGACACATGGTACATTTTTTATGTTTTTAAAAGATCCATCAAATATATAATCCTTGTTTTCATTGAGATGAGCCCTATTTCAATCATGTATTGGGTAATTAAAAAAAATTTGGTGGAAGCTACAAATTGCATTGACAGATGTGACATGTCATTGAAGTTTGTACGTTTATTTTCTTGGGCTTCTTTGAGTCCATCATAAAAATACCTTGTCATTACCCCTCACCATCACCATCTGACACACCTTGAAATATTTCACCATCTACATTTTTTGTATGGCCTTGCCCTTTCCAACCGCTTTGTCATTACTCAAGTTCACTATGAAGTAGAATGTCTCCTCCCCGCACAACACATTACCACACCATATGAAGGTACACACAACCTCATTTTTCACTCTCATCTCCATAAAATATATCCAATTAATGTTTCTTAAATCTTTGTGAACAAAATGTGAGATAGGGTCAATGATCATGGTTTTTTAGTGTTATCCAACTACCATAGT
Organism: Torreya grandis; assembly: GCA_037957365.1. Classification (NCBI taxonomy): domain Eukaryota; kingdom Viridiplantae; phylum Streptophyta; class Pinopsida; order Cupressales; family Taxaceae; genus Torreya; species Torreya grandis. Next base: position 693,435 of record JARHVA010001439.1, on the reverse strand, counting down.
GCTTTAAGAGAGCATGTATAAACTAGTGGGGTTCAAACTCTGGTCTAATAAACTACCCAAAATTGGCATTGCTTATGATATGAGTAGAAATTTTACTGTTCTTCCATTCACCAAATAGAGATATATACAAAATATTGTTATGAATATTATTGTTAGTGTTACTGAGAATAAGAATGGAAAAAGCTTGGAAATATATGTATTTGTATCTATTAGGATATGGCATCCTGCATTACTCAATTAGAATATATAAGAGGTGTCTTTCATTGAATAAGTCTTTTTCATTTTTTGTGTGATTAGTTTTAGAGTCATCTAATTAGGTTTTATATAGTTAACACAATTAGAATTTTTGTCTATTTAGTTTTAGACTTCTCTAAATTGACACATGGTGCATTCTCTATGTTTTTAAAGTAGTCGTTGGATATCTGACCCTTTTTTCATTGAGATGACACATGTTTTAATCATGTATTGGGTAAATGAAATAGTTTGGTGGAAGATACATATGGCATTGATAGATGTAACATTCATTGATTTTTATGTGTATTTACATGAGCTTCTTTTTGTCCATTATTGAAATACCCTATCATTGTCCCTCACCATCACCACCAAGCTCAACTTGAAATATTTCACCACTTGCATGTTCTATATGGCTTTGTCCCTCCCCATCACTTCATCATTGCTCAATTTCATTGTAAACTAGAATGTCTCCTCCTCACATAATGCATTACAACATCATATAAATAAACACACAACCTCATTTTCTACCATCACCTCCATGAAAAATATTAGTATATTTTTTCTTAATGTTACATCATGATTCCACACTAAGCAAACTATATGATTATCCATAGATATTTATAGTTATCAAATTTGGATTTGACTATTTTTAACTGAGATTTGAGATATATGTTGATGTGGTATAGTAGGATATTTCTTAGGTTACATTATTTTATTTGTTATGAGTTAGTTGTAGTGTATATATTTACATTATGATAATGTTGATTTGTTATTTTAGCTATATTTTATAATGAATGTATATCATGTTGTTATGATCTAACTACTTACTTGTTGTGAGGTTGACATAGGATAACTCATCCCTTAGAGCATGATAAAGGGAGATCATCATCAGAGAGGGTGTCATAGATCAAGATATCAGAGGATGATAGAGAACTGGTTAGAACCCTACACACACCATAAGAGAAAGTACATATTAAATACATAATTTGAAGAGTTAGTAGTAGCACATTCCTTATGTTATCTAAATTTAGGTAATTATATATGTATATGTGTTAGCCAAATTTATAATTAGGTGTGTAATCTTAAATGTTTTTGTGATGCGATTTGCATAACTGTATTTAATTTGGGTTTATTAATTAATGTAAAAATGAATAAAAAATTAGCAATTTTTTATTGAAGAAAAAATAGGAAAAAGAGAAGAAATTCTCAAAATAAACAAAATAAAAATGGAAAAATAATAAAAAATAAAAATAAATTATTCTCAAAATAAGAAAAAAAACAAAGAATAAAAACAAAGAAAAACTAAAATTAAAATAGAAAATCTTGTAAAGCAAGGCTCATTAAATAGAAGGGAGTTGGTTTTAAAGTAGGGGGGATTTTTATGCAAAAGAGTAGAGCGTGGAAAGGGAGACACACCATTCAATGGAGAAGGTAGTTCAGAAGGAAGGATAATGGACAAGAAAAGGAAGAAGGAACTGGTTTAGACAAAGAGTACTACTAGGTAGGAGATGCAATTAATTTTGTATTTCATTGACAAATTGGTAAAAATAGATCTGATAGATATTTAATGCCCACCTCTATGACATCAGTGGATCTATATGGGGTGATTGATGTTGATCTAACTAAGAAATTTGTATAATGAACTTATAGGAATCTACGTATTTTATAGTGAATTGCACCTATAAACTTTAATAAGTTGTTGTTATTAAATGAAAAGGTTGAGTAGACCATGATAAACATATAATAAATTATTTAAGGCTTTACATATTAAAAAAAAATGTATATTAAGTCAAGTTTGGATTATATTAAGTTTATAGTAGTGGTTTTTGATATATAACATCTTTTATATAATTATAAACTTGAATTATATTAAAAGAATTATTTGTATTAATAAAATATGTTTACAATACTATTGTGATATATGTACATTTTTGTATTTTGTATGAATCAGCTGTATGAAACGTATTTTAATGACTTTAGAAATTCCTATATTGGTAATTAAAAATTGTATGACATATGTAGGTTGTTGTTATAAATCTGATGTAGAAAACAATGAACCTTACTTGAATATAGTTATTATATCTGGAAAAAAAAGATTGTATTAACATATTTATACATATCACAGATCTAAACACATTTGACAACACACTAAAATTCTAAATATGACACCTAGCTATTGTATGTCATGTATAACGATTTGCAACATAGATAGGATAATTTGTAGCATGCAGATAATTTATAAGTATAGATATAGTGACTTCCAAAGGAGTTTAGTGACTTTCAAATGAGTGTAACGACTTCCAAATGAGTGCAGTGACTTATTTAATTAAATATTATAATGCAGCGATTTGATTATAGGTATTAATGTAATATGAATGGTCAAATTGATATACAAAATTTATTATTGTGAATGTAGAGTGATTCAAAGTTGTGGTCACTTATGTTAAGACAATAATAATTAATTTAAATGTAGTGATCTAACTTTTCCATTTTGGCATCCCATATGTCAGTGTAGTGATGTCGTCTAACTTTATGCCTCAGCCAATATATACATCAATTGCATTAAACAATCTAAATGATTATTTAAGCAATGATTTTTAGTGTCTAAAACTTGCTGGGCAATTGTTTAAAAATCAACCATAATCACTATGAGGTAGGTATTATATATTAATATATATTAAATTTATAGATATTGGTTTACTTTATAGGAGTATCATTGAATCATGCCTAGATATATATGAATCTAATCTTGAGTTAAACTTTTCTTGTTAACCTGATTGTGTCATTATCATCTAGATGAAGTGATAATTGATGATAAACCAGATATACATGTACATAGATATCATTATAGATTTAGAATGATAAACATAAGTATAGGATAAAAGTACATAACATCACAAATAGATTGTTATATTAATCATAGTTAACAGATAGTATACAAGATACTTAAGCATGATCAAATATCAGTTAACTTCATAACTAGATTATTTAGATATGTTTCTATTAGATATAGATCATTCTATTATCCTAATTCTATCATATTTAGTTAATAATCCAAATACATAGATGATCTATCTGCATTAGGCTAATTAGCTGAGTTTACCATCACAGCACATTATATTAAGATAACTTATAGCTTAGTCGATTGCACATTAATTCATATTTAGCAGTATATTTAGGGAATATTAGGCTGAGCATATATTTCTTATCATCCTAAAATATGGACAAACAAGTCATTTATAAATTAATTATTTTATTCACTTTGGTATGGACATATTCCTAAAAGATATTTATGTGTAGGTGTTATCACATAGGAAGACATATGTAATGAGTTATATTTATTGAATATTTTATAAGCTATAAGTGGATAATATATTTCCATAAGGATGCACTAATTAAGAATTTTTGTTTAGAATTGATCCTTTGAAATGTATGCACGATACATACCCTAGGTGTGTTATTAAGTACAAGGGTGTATATGTATTTAGCTTATGTATATAAATATATTGAGATGAGTACCTAGGGTATAGATTCTATCTAGTCTTTTATCATGTCCTAGGTGATTTGTATAGTTATGTAATTGATTAAACTATTGTGCATCATATAAGAGCAACCTGGATATTGTCGAATACTTGTATGTGAACCCTGAAACACAAAAATATGTGGTCTTAAGAAATTTTGTATGGAGTTATACACACTTTGACTATATTAGGATGAAATTTGTCTAGTTAGGTATAATTAATTATGAGCAAGTTTTACATTGAAAATCCTTAAAGATCATCCATATATGTATATTTTGTGAGCGTGAAAGTTCTAAGGATTTTTGGAAACATAGTGGTTCTTAATTAGGACATATAAGTGAACATTGATATAGTATTCACATATCATTAGAGTATTTACATTTGGTGCTTGTATGATGAACAATTACTTGTATATAAGAATTATACCTATGGTTAAATAGATAGTTCAAAATGAGTCATTAAGTTTATTAAAGACCAAAAAATATAACCTTATGGAACAGTTTCCTAAAAATGGAATGAGTTGTTGGAATAAAAGATCATAACAGTTATGAGTTATCTAATTTTCTGTCAATATTTTGACTAATTTCTTGTAAGTAGTGTGTACATAAAATTAGTGGATTGTGATATAAAATGTACTATACTTTATACTACTTATGGATATTAGTTTATGCAGTTTAAATGTAGGGTATACCCATGTGGTATAACCCATACTTGCTTAACTATTATTTAGGAGTAAGAGATATTTGATTCTTGAATTGTAAGTTTGGTTATGTATAATTATGTAGTTGGAAATTATGATAGTATGGGATGTCATAGAGTACAATAATATAAATGTATGATATACCCAAATGGTACATATTATAATTATTATGTCTAGACTCACACCTACGTTTGACTGATTAAATGTACGTGTGTTATTTATTGCTATGAATTCCATATTTTATGATAGTTAGCAAGACTTTACGTATACATACATGCAACCTTTGAGAGTATAACAAATGTTAGGATAGAATATTATGTGTTTCATGGTAACTATGACTTGCTTGGTTATATCAAGTTGCTTGAATATAAGCTTGTGTTTCCATATATTTATGAATACTTTATATGACTGATTGTGCAAAACTAGTAGTTATATCTTATAATACTAGACTATGGTAATATGGGTTATCATAGGTTGTGGTATATTTAGAAACTAATTGTAGTAGTTGAAATTTGCAATTAAATGTGTAGTTTATCTAGATGGTATAAACTATAGTCATTATTTCTAGTATGGGATAGATAATAATGTAAGATTCATTCATACATTTGACAAACTAAATGTGTGTTTTGATTCCTCCTATGTTCAGTATATTATGTGATATGATTGCTAGTAGGATGTAAATTGTATGAATCTTATTATTAAATTATGCTTGACCAATCTTGAATTACTTATATAGAGTAAGGAGTGAGATGAACTTTATTAGCTTACTAGCATCACAATTCTAGATGAAGGCAATCTGATCAAGTGGTGTGTATGAATTTTGATTGATCTATAGATCGCTATTATTTATTATTCTTGAAAACTATGATCAAAGTATGTTTAGTGAGACATTGTAATTTTATGAGTATGATTTACATGTTTTTGTGATGTCTAATAATAGAACAGGTTTTCTATGATACACTACATGTTTAATTTTAAAAATCATACAGCACACGGGTACTTGTTTGTCTTTCTATATTCTCATGCCATCACTATCTACTCATTCATGAAATGAGGGCCATTCTCTGATGGGATTAGTGTAATAGATTATTGGTTTTTGATTGGTGTGAAAAATAACTTAGATGACTCTCTCCCTTCCCATAATAGTACTTACTTGGAGATGACACTTTAGATTTCCACATATACTTAAGACTCTGGGGATCTCATGCTTCAGAGAGCCATATATATTATTTATGTAAATTATATTATATCATATTGATTATTGAAAACATTATCATGAAGAGTTGTAATTACCTATTTACTAAGGATTGACAGTGGTGACTATGTATTAAACTAATAGTGATTGGCTATTTGTAATTACTTTCTATGTTTGTATTATGATGTGTTTTTCCATGTTGATAGTGATCTGAGATGTATGACATAGTATACTTCATTCACAGTTATCTCTCTTAAATTATTTTTTATGATAACTACTTAGATTCTTGTCGTGTAATCTATTTATGATATATGTGTTGTTTTAAAAAAATCATGTATTTCTATGTCTAACCCAATGGAATTGTTACATGTAGTATCAGAGTTGTGGCTCAAACTCTAAGACCTAATGAGTCCATCAGAATTTTTATATTCTTCTATTATCAAAAAGGATAATAGTGTAATGGGTGTGGTACATTGAGTGTGTACCCTTAAGAGCACTCATACCCTCTTAGATTTGTTAAAGAGTTGGTTTATCAAGTGTTTAGATGGTGTTGGTTGTAATCGAGAAGAGTGCATAACATGAGTTCATGAATTGTGAACAAGAATTTCCTACCATATTTTATGATCATTTAGATTAAATGCCTCAAGATTGATTACATCCTTTCTTGTTAACCAAGTCACCTCTATCATTTGTGTGTTGTGTTTTGAGCATTTAGAAAGCATGGGATGCTTCTCACTTAAGTATATGTGCATTTATTTTTGTGTCTTATTTTTACACTAATCCTAGGAGTGGGAAATTTTATAAGACCATTTTTAGTCTAATACCACCTAATGTGGTGGGAATTTTATTATAGTAGAGTGTTGATGTTTTGATTGAGAATTCCTTTATGTTAAGAGTTTGTTTATGGTTTGATGCCCTTATGTTTATGCTGATTAGGAAGAAGTGTCATCTCTCATAGTGTGCATAAAGGTGAGTTGTCACTCTTTCACTTTCCTTTGACATCATTATAAGCCCCTAAGAGGATTTTTACTTTCTTGATGTTGAACTTGTTTCTAAAATGTTATTTGACCTTATTTCCTTGAGATCATGGGATAAGTGTCTTCTACTTCTTGTTGATATATAAATTGTAATAATAGAATGTATTGATGCATTTATATGGATCAATATTTTTTCTTTTGGTTGTGGAAGTAGGTTATGATACTACTCTTACAAGTTGTTAAGTAGGAAGTGATTATGGTAACTTGGGTTGCGGTGTTTTCTTTATACCATGAGAGGATATTTATGAGTTATGTTGCCTAGACATTGGTTTTCTACCTTCCACTTATGAATTTTTAGAATCATGATTTTATCTAATTTTGTGAACTTTGACCATGTGAAGTGGCAAACCTTGAATTTATATTAATTATAGGTTAAGAATTATAAGTTGATTATAATTGTTATGATATTATATACCCTTGATTAGATTGATATTAATCTCTTTTGCTTATAGCATGTTTTTTAAAAAGATATTTGTGTGCCTTTGTCGAGAGTGAGTAGTGTATAAGATGTACAAAACATCTTGGTAGTCCAAAAGGGTTGAGATAAACTTTTAAATTATTGAGTACTAGCCAATCAAGTAGGAAGATATTTTCTCGTTTATTCCTTTATATGGTGGTAAATATGGTGTGATCCTTGGTCTTTGTATGCTATGATTATTTAAACAATATTTCCTCTTAACTATGAATATAACACTATAGGTTAAGATATGAAATAAGATACAGATTATGTTTGGATAGTGGCAACTTAATACAATTATAGAATAATTGTATGATTTTTATTGTATGTATGTTGGTACATCTAAAATTATTTAGTATATAGTATTGTTTTCTATGAGCTGTTAGTATAGAATTCTGATTCATTAAACTTTGTGCATATTTTGGAGATCATTAGGTCATGGAGACCTAAGAAAAGAGTGGTGAATAGTAACATGAGTATTAAGTGATAGGAGTGGATCTTATTTATCTTCACATTGACCTAGTAGTTATTGAGTTTAGATTTGATAGATCGACTTATTGAATCTAAGATTTGACAGATGAACTTGTCGAATTCAATCTTATGTCCATACACATGTATACAATGGAATGTTTATTATTTAATTGTGTATACATTATAAATGTAACATTTCTAGTTATTATTCATCATCATACTTGTCTGGAATTCTATGGAGTAGTGATAGTATTGGCATGTTATACTTATTAGGAGCTATGTAGAGTAGTGATAGTATTAACTTATATACATCATTCTTGTCAGGCTCCTTATATAATTTTCTCCAGAATGAAAAAAAAACTCTCTAGAATAGAGAGATGTGTAGAGATGATAGAAGGCTTTGTGTAAATATCCTTGGCTATTTGTTTTTAGATTTTATGATGATCTCGTGTACTTTTGGGAAGTCAGTGAAACTTTCACTAAGATATATATATATATATATATATATATATATATATATATATAGGTTTTTATTATCGATTCTGGATTCTGGGGTGGTCATGATAGAACCAATCAGAGTGACACTCACAAACTTTGTTTACATAATATGAATATGTCACAATACAACATCTTGTGGGACCCATACTCTGCAAATAGTGCTACTTGGGAGAACTATGATGAGTTCTATAGGAAATTTTATATTTATTTTCTTGATTTAATACTATTTTATTTCTTTATTGAATAATCTTTATAATTTAGAACTTATGATTGAATAAGAGTCATCTGGGATGATGACTAACTTTATGGGTGAAGGATGTTACATCTTGATTCCTTGCTAAGCAAACTATCTAATTATCTGTACATATTTACAGTTAGTAAATTTTAATTTGGCTATTTTAACTAAGTTTTGAGATATATGTTGATATGGGATAGTAAGATATTGCTTAAGTTACATGATTTCATTTTATATGAGTTAGTTATAATGTATACATTTACATTACGATCATGTTGATTTATTATTTCAGTTATATGTTATGATGAATGTATATCATGTTGTTATGATCTAGCTAACTACTTCTTATGAGGATGACATAGGATAACTCATTCTTAAGAGTGTGACAAAGAGAGAGCATCATTAAAGAGTGTGACGTAAATCGAAATGTTAGAGGACAATAGAGAATTAGATAGAACCCTACACATAGCACAATAGAAATTACATATTAAATGCATAGTCTGAATGGTTAGCGATAGCACATTCCTTATGTTATTTGTATTAAAGTAATTATATATGTGTACATGTTATCCAAATTTATACTTAGGTGATGTAATCTTGCATGACTTACGTGTGTAAACATTAATGTTTTTATGATGTGATTTGTATTACTAGATTTAATTTGGGTTTATTAATTAATATAAAAATGAATTAAAAATTAGCAATTTTCTATTGAGGAAAAAGCAAGAAAAAGAGAACAAATTCTCAAAATAAACAAAAGAAAAATGGGAAAAGGATAAAAAATTAAAAAAACAATAAATAAATAAATTAGTCTGTAAATAAGAAAAAAAAGAAATAAAAACTAAGAAAAACTAAAACTAAAAGAGAAAATCTTGTAAAGCAAGACTCATTAAATAGAAGGGTGCTAGTTTTAAAGTAGGGGGACTTTTATGCAAAAGAGGAGAGCGTGGAAAGGGAGACAAACCATTTAGTGGAGAAGACATCTTAGAAGGAAGGAAAATGGACAAGAAAAGGAGGAAAGATCTATTTCAGATAAAGATTACTACCAGGTAGGAGATCCAATTAATTTTGTGTTTCATTTGTAAATTGGTAAAAATAGATTCGGTAAATATTTAATTCCAACCTATATGACATCAATGGATATGTATGGGGAAATTGATATTGATCTAACCAAGAAATTTACATAATAAACTTAAAAGAATTTGGTTATTTTACAATGAACTGCACCTACAAACTTTAATAAGTTGGTGTTATTAAATGAAAAGGTTGAGCAGACCATGATAAATGTATACTAAATTATTTATGGCTTTGTATATTAAAAAAAAATTATATTAAGTCAATTTTGGCTTATATTAAGTTTATTGCAGTGGCTTTTGATATATAACATCATTTATATAATTATACACTTGACTTATATTAAAGGAATTATTTGTATTAGTAAAATATTTTTATAATACTATTATGATATGTGTACGTTGTTGTGTTTTGTATAAATCAGATTTATGAAATGTATTTTAAAAACTTTAGCAATTACTATATTGGTAATTAAAAATTGTATGACATATGCAGGTTATTATAAATCTAATGTAGAAAATAATGAACCTTACTTGAATATAGTTATTATATTTGTAAAAAAAAAGACTGTATTAACATATTTCTGCATATCATGGATATAAATATATTTGACAACATACTAAAATTCTAAATATGACGCTTAGCTATTGCATGCTATATATAGTGATTTGCAACCATAGATAGGATAGTTTGTAGCATGCAGACAATTTATGAGTATAGATACAATGACTTCTAAGGAGTGTAGTGACTTTCAAAAGAGTGCAATGACTTATTTAATTAAATATTATAATGTAGTGATTTGATTACAAGTATTAATTCAATATGAATGGTTAAAGGGATATATAAAATTTATTATTTTGAATATAGAGTGATTCAGAGCTATGGTGAATTGCCTTAAGACAACAATAATTCATTTAAATTCAGTGATCTAACTTTTCCATTATGGCATCCCATATGTTAGTGCAGTGATGTCATCAAACTTTATGCCTGATCCAGTATATATAGTGATTGCATTAATCATTATAAATGATTATTTAAGCAATGATTTTTAGTGTCTAAAACTTGTTGAGTAATTGGTTAAAAATCAACCATTATCACTACAAGGCAGGCATGATATATTAATATATATTAAACCAGTTTATAGATACTGGTTTACTTTTTAGGAGTATCATTGAATCACACCTAGATATATATGAATCTACTCCTGAGTTAAACTTGTCATGTTAACCTGATTGTGTCATTATCATCTAGCTAGAGTGATAACTGATGATATACTAGATATATGTGTAAATAGATATCATCTTAGGAGTAGAATGATAAACATAAGTATAGGATACAAGCACATAACATCATAACCATATCATTCTATTAATCATAGTTAACAGATAGCATACAGAATACTCAAGCATGATCAAATATTAGTTAAATTCATAACTAGATTATTTAGATGTCTTTCTATTAGATATAGATCATTCTATTAGCCTAATTATATCATAGTTAGTTCATAATAATCTAAATGTGGATGATCTATTTACATTAGGCTAATTATTTTAGTTTACCAACATAACACATTATATTAAGATAACTTATAGCTTAGTCAGTTGCACATTAATTCATATTTAGGAGTAGTTTATTTAGGTAATATTAGGCTGAATATATATTCCCTATCATTCCAAAATATGGACAAACAAATCATTTATAAATTTATCATTTCATTCACTTTGGTATGGATATATTCTTGGAAGATATTTATACGTAGGTGTTTTCACATACGGAAGACATATATAATGAGTTATATTTATTAAATATATTATAAGCTATAATCTATAAGTGGATAACATATTTATAGTAGGATGTACTAATTGATAATTTTTGTTTAAATTGATCCTTTGAAATTTATGTATGATATGTACCCAGGGTGTGCTATTAAGTACAAGGGTGTATATATATTTAGCTTATTTATATAAATATATTGAGATGTGTACCTAGGTTATAGATTATATATAGTATTTTATCACATCCTTGGTGATTGTATACCTATGTAATTGATGAAACTATTGTCCATCATATAAGAGTAACTTGGATATTATCAAATACTTGTATGCAAACCCTGAAATGCAAAACTTTGTGGTCCTGAGAACTTGTGTATGGAGTTATACATGCTTTGATTATATAAGGATGAAATATGTCTAGTTAGGGATAATTAACTATGAATGGGTTTTACATTGTAAATCCCTTAAATATTATCCATATATGTATATTTTGTGAGCATGAAAGTTATGAGGATTGTTAGAAACATTGGGGGTTCTTAATTAGGACATATAAGTGAATATTGATATAGTATTCACATATCATTAGAGTATTTACATTTGGTGCTTGTATGATGAACAATTAATTGTATATAGGAATTATACCTATGGTTAGATATTTCAAATGAGTCATTAAGTTTATTAAAGACCAAAAACTATAACCTTATGGAATAATTTCTTAAAAATGGACTGAGTTGTTGGAATGAAAGATCATAACAGGTTATGAGTTATCTAATTTTATACCAACATTTTGACTGACTACTTATAAATAAGTGGTATGAACATAAAGATGATGAATTGTGATAATAGTATAAAATTTACTATACTTTAGCCTACTTATGGAGATTATTTTATGTAGTTTTAATGTAGGGTATACATGGGTGGTATAACATGTACTTGCTTGACTATTATTTAGGAGTAAGAGACATTTTATTCTTGAATCATAAGTTTGGTTATGTATAATTATGTATTTGGGAACTATGATAGTATGGGATATCATAGAGTACTACAGTATAAATGTATGATATACCTAGATGGTACATACTATAATTGTTATGTCTAGACTCACACCTATGTTTAACTGATTAAAATGTATGTGTTAGTTATTACTATGAATTTCATGTTTTTTGACAGTTAGTAGGACTTTATGTATGCGTACATACAACCCTTGAGAGTATAATTAATGCTAGGATATAATATTATGTGTTTCATGGGAACTATGACTTGATTGATTATATCTAATTGCTTGAATATAAGTTTGTGTTTTTATGTATTTATGACTACTTTATATTACTGATTGTGAAAAACTAGTAGTTATGTCTTAGAATACTACACTATGGTAATATGGGTTATCATAGGGTGTAATATGTTTGGAAACTAATTGTGGTGGTTTAAATATGTAGTTAAATATATATTTTATCTGGGTAGTATAAATTGTAATCATTATTTCTAGTATAGGATAGATAATAATGTGAGATTAATTCATACGTTTGATGAAATAAATGTATGCTTTGATTACTCCTATGTTCAGCATGTTATATGATATGATTTCTAGTAGGATGTAAATTGTATGAATCTTGTGGTTAAATTATGTTTGACCAATCTCAAATTGATGATATTAAGTAAGGAGTGAGATGGACTTCACTCGCTTACTAGCATCATAATGCCAAATGAAGGCAATCTAATCAAGTGGTGTGTATGACTTTTGACTGATCTATAGATCACTATTATTTATTATTCTTGAAAATTTTGATCAAATTATGTTTAGTAAGACATTGTCATTTCATGAATATGATTTACATGTTTGTGTGATATCTTACAATAGAATGGTTTTTCTATGATACACTACATGTTTAGTTTTAAAAATCATACAACACATACGTACTTGCTTGTCTCTCTATATCCTTATGCCATCACTATCTACTCATCCATGAAGGGAGGGCCATTATTTGATGGGATTAGTGTGGGAGATCATTGGTCCATGTTTGGTGTCTAAAAACATTCAGGTGATGCTCTCCCTCTCCACAACTATGCTTACTTGGAGACGACACTTGAAATTGCCACAGATAATGGAGAGTCCATGGATCTCATGCTCTAGGGATTCATGTATCTTATTTATGTACATTATATTATATTGTATTCATTATTGGAAACATTATCATGAAGAGTTGTAATTATCTATTTACTTAGGATTGATAGCAGTGATTGTGTATTGAACCAATAGTGGCTAGCTATTTGTAATTACATTCTATGTTTTTATTATGATGTGTTTTCCAATGTTGTTAGTGATCCGAGATGTATGGCATGGTATAATCCATTCACAGTTATCTCTCTTAGAGTATTTTGTATGATCATTTATTAGATTCTTATGGTGAAATATATTTATGGTATATGTGTTATTTTAAAAAAATCATGTATTTTTATGTCTAACCCAGAGGTGTTGTTATACTTGATGATTTGTTAACAAAATGTGAGAAAGATTAGTGATCATGGGTTTTGAGTCTGATATGACTCCCGATTTATCTCCATTTTCACTTTATAAATCCCCACTTAGCCAAAAGATAAACTTACATCCCTTATGATGTAACTTGCACCTTTGGGGCAACTGCTAATATAACTTAAAATGTGTTAGTTATTGAGTGAACCACAACTATTAACATTGATTGTCATGCATACATCTAACTAGGAAAGAGATAAAATTGAATGAATGAAATATTTTAATAATTTCTAAGAGACAAAAAATATATTGGACCAAGATATGCAACAAATTTTTTTCATGATAACATAACCTCTTGACACAAGGGTTTTCCTACTAATAAAGTAAAAAATTTAATCCCTTCTTAATGTTAACTCTCCTACTATGGATCTTAATTATAAAATTTGATGTTCTATGTAACCTATGCTATTGAAACAACATAGTTAAGTTGTCAACCCTCAAACTATCTTTGTACACTATACAGATGTCCTTATAGGCTGCACATTCCATAATGAAGTGTCATTATATCTCCAAAACTCTTTTGTCACAAAATAAACATTTTATTATTTCCCATTCTTCCTTGGGCACTATCCACCTATCATTTTCACAACTAAGATGATGTGATCTAGTCCTCAACTATGCAATCAACATATTTACTTTCCATTTGACTTTTGTCCCTATGTATGTTTTTTCTTTGTGCTTCCATGTGGGATTAAATTATTTGATGTATTATTATTTCGTCCATCCTATCTACTTTATCCACATGTTTGTCTTCAATTTATTTATCACATACTTTTTTATTTCCTCATTCCTGTTTGGACATTCTTGTAAGTTGATGCCCCATTTACTCATCCATTTGTTATATTGTTTCATTCATGTGTTTTTTCTCACTTAGCTATGATTATATTACCATGTTTGGCCATTGATGGTTCTCCACACTTTGAATTTTTTTTAAATGACTTAATGTATGGGTTATTGTTGATGCTTCTAATGGAAAAGTCCTTGTTTTATCTAATAGAATTTCATATGGAATTAGGGATTTGAATTTAAATTTGCTTGTGATTAAATGCATCTAAATTATCTCTATCTATTTCCAATTTAGGTTAGACACATTGTTGACCCAAAATTCACCTCCATATATGACCATTGGTATAACAAGTAGACCGAATAAGGTTTTTTTGGTTTTCCAATCCCATAATTCTACATTCCTACATCTTTTTGCAATGAGTATAAGGCCTTCCATCCCCCTTGAATTTTATTTTCCTTGTAACTTTCGAAAGTAATTTTTTTGTGAAATTAAATCCCAAGATATTTGTATTCTTCCACTGCCTCCAATAGTATTCCTTTGAAAAGGAACTCAATTTGGTTTCTTTTCTCCATAGCAAAAAGATCATGACTTTTGTCTTGCTAGTATTCACTTGCATTCCCACCTCTTGGCATAAGAGCTCTAGATATTTAAAATTTTATTCCAAACTATGGGTTGTTTTTGTAATTAGAATAAGATCATAAACATATAAAAGTTAATTTACAACATAATTATCTATGTGGATGCCCCTCCACTAGCATTATCTATCCACTCCTCTAGTTTATTGATGTATAGCCCAAACAAGGTGGGAAATAGAGGACATCCTTGTTTGACTCCAATGTTTCTTTCAAAGAATTATAAAATGCCTTCACTTTTTTAAATTTTTGCCCTAACTTGCTCATAGAGTCTATACACTATTGCTCTATATTCATTTGGAACTCAAAGCTCCTCCATTATACTCCAAAGTTTATTTTTAAGGACCGTGTCAAATGCTTTTTTGAAGTCAACAAAGAAATTGAAAGCTTCTTCTCCCTAAGTATCCCATAATTTTTCAATCAAGTGTCTAAGATTGATGTAGTGATAAATAGTAGAATGTGTTGGCCTAAACATTGCTTGACTTTTTGCTCTTTTACATTTTTTTCTACCCAGTTGCTAATTCTGCACTTTATCATGCTATCAAATACCTTTTCAAGGAGAGGATTGACCATGATAATTTAGTAATTATATTTATTATTGATATCAACACTTTTATAGAGAGGGATAATGATATTATTCATCTAATCTACTAGGAAGCCTTCCTAAATGATACCATTGAATATGATTTTGATGCATGATGTGAGGGTTTTTAAGCCCCACTTTAGATGTTCAACTTGCAACCAATTTATGTATTATGCCTTACCCCCTGCTAGTATCTTTATGCCTTGAGTGATATCCTTCATAGAGAAAAAGCTTAGTTGTTATGTTGATTACAAGAGGTTTATATTTATCCTAAAATCTTTCATAGAGTAGCTTTTCATACTCTAACCATTGGGTATCTGTAATATTTTTCTCTATTTTTTTTAATTTAGTTCACTCCAAAAACTTGTGGGATTATATTTTATAATGGAATTTATTTATTTTGTCCTTATATTCATGTATCTTTAATTTTTGAACCGAATGATTCTTTCATAAACCTTTTTGTTTTCTTTGGTCGTTTTAAGTCTTATCAAAGTTATCTTTTTTGTCTTGCACTCTTCATCATACCATGAATTCACCAAAAAACTCCATGTACTTCCACTCTTAGGTATACTTATTTCTCATGCCATTAGAGACTTTTGAATTAATGAAATCAACATATTTTTATTTATTGGACAACTGTACATAGATAAAGGACTACGATTTATTCCCTAAGAACGTTGTTGAAAATGTTGTTCAATCGCTAATTTGAAGAGTTTTCAATTCTCCTGAGTCATGAGGATTCTATATTGAAGGCATCTCTTCCTTTGTTTGTGGTTGTCTTTCCCTCCTTATTGATGGTTTATGTGCATACTGAATTTTCTATATATTTAATTGTGGCTTGATTTCATCTCAATAGGGTAGTCCCTAACTTTGAGCTTCATCAATCTCAGAATAAAGCTTTGTGAACAAATAACATACTCTACCATGTTTTAACCATTGTAAGTTTTACAAGTAATGTTCCCTAAATTCAGCCATGCTCTCATGCCATTGTACATAACCATGTGACAATAGTTAAAGTTCCTAACATAGCTAGGTTAAGATTTAATTAAGCATGCCATGAGGTAGTTAAGATCTCATCATACAAACTACATAATCCCAATAATTATGCTCCATAATATGTAACTCCCCCTTTCTATTATGTGATTTCCTTTCCCAATGTTGGTCTTATTCTTCTTCTAACCATAACAAATTGTTTCTCACTTCCCCTTCATTTATTAATTTAAGAGCTCAGTTATTTGTGGCTCATGCATTAAAGTCCCCACTAATCAACAATTATCTTAAGGTGATAAATATAGAAATGTCATTTTTCAGTGATGCATAAGGATCTTTATAGTCTAGATTCTTTTTCTTATAAGTTTTTGAGCCTCTTAGTGCAAAATTGAAAGCAACGAGCCTAATTGTTAACTCATTTTTTTTCATCCATATGTGTTTTTTATATGAGACCTCTTTCTCCACTTTTATAAATTTTCACCATGTTTATTTGATTAACGTCATAACCCCTCCATGTCTTCTTTCACTTTCAATCATTTCATTCCAAATTGATATTTTCTTATATCCTTTGAAATCTATAACTTAAATCCTTCATTTCATGAGTTTCAATAAGAATAATTATGTCTTTAATCTTTGTTATGAGCCCTAACCCAAGGCCTCTTTTCCAGGGGTAACCTCTACCATTCCAACTTACCAAGGTCAAGTGATCCTTGGGGGGCCCAATTCCATGTTTCTTATGTGTCATTCGGTGGCTAATTTGGGCTCTTCCATTCTATAACCATGACCATTTTCTTGTATCTCTTGTTGATTTCACTTTATCCATGTTGATCTCAATAAGTGACTCACACTTAGAAGATGGTCAATAGGTTGAAAATTCTAAGATAAGGACTTGAAGATTAAACCCAATAGGACAGAGTCCCCTTATTTTTAGTATATGTTGGTGATCTAAGGGCCAATATTTCATTGAACAAACATAGCATGGGCAGGCATATAAATTATTCCAACAAGGGATCACAATTGATTATTACTTCAAAATCTTTAGTGGGTTATAGGTATGGTCTATATTATATAAATGTATTTATAGAGAGCAAAGTAATCACTCATCAAAACATAAAATAAGAAAAATAGGTTAGGGCAGAGAAGAAGTTATGTGTGAATATGTCAAACCAGTTAATTCTAATAACTCATCAAGGCTCACTTGGTTGCAATAAAACACTGTATCACTAGTATATCTAAGGTATAAACCACAGTGACACAACAACAAAGTTTTTGAGGGCACACAAAAGGGAAACACTTCATCCACAATCTTTTATCTAGCATACATGTAATTAGCAAGTAGTAAAGTGCACACCATAGCTAAGAACTTATAGGAGAGAGAAAAAATAAAGAGAGTGAACTTAATTAAACTATCAAAACTTAATTAAATTGTATTTCTATTAGTATTCCAAGACAATAACAATGTTTACAATATTAATCAAAATTATATTCAAATAATGGAAGATAAATAATGCATAGACAGAGTCACAATTGTAAATGTATTCCTAGTAGTATTTAGAAAAAAGTCTTAGTGCAAAATATCTTGACCCTTTCTACAAACAAACCACTAAGATTAAAAATACCAATTCAATCTCAAGATCTTTAATTACATTCAGCTTCAATTAGTTAGTAAAATTATATTTGAAACTACAATTCCAAGGCTATCCTTCACTATAAATCTAATCAAATTAGCTTGTAATCACCATAGTTAGTTTAGACATGACATTTTCCTTCTTCCATAAGCGATTTGTAGTTGAATGCCTTCTTTAGCTCTTGTCTCCATGAAGCTCTATGTAATCATTTGATTATTACCAATGCCAATGTCTTTCTCTCTCTACCACTTGGCTTCTCCAAAACTAACCACATTCTTGAATGGATTAAATAATCATTATGAAAATACTTATCATAACCTCATGTCTTGGACTTAGAAGTATGTCTAGATCAGTCTTCATTTATTAGGCACAAGGAATAAGTTGGGATCACATTAGGACTACCAGCCACACATACTTTTTCATAGTTGATTGTTATGCCTCTTTAAGGTTGGATTTGTCTTTTATGCTCTTTACATAATCCCACTATAAACATCATGATAATTATTCCTATCTTATTCATGAGATTTAATTCTAAAACTTAAATTGAATGCACAATCCATTTTTGGCCTTCAAAAACTTTGATGATGAGGATGAACCATCAATTTTATGCTCATTACTTATTGTCTACACTCTCAGTGTGTCCTTTGTTTTGATGGGGTCCTTGCTCTATGTATTCTCCTTTATTTTCCATCATCGTGAGATTAAATTTTCTTTTATGGGTCCCATTTTCCCACTTAGAAACTTATCGATACTTGTAGGCTTTAGCTTTGTTGATTGATTTCATTATTTCCATGGCTATGTGGCCTTCTATGGCTCTTTTAGACCTTTTGATGATTTTGACAGGCAGACATGCCATCAACTTTAGTCCCATGTTTTATTGTTTATGTAGTTAACATGTCTTTAGTTATGATGGGGTCCCTACCATGTGGTTTCTCCTTGCTCCTCCATTATTTTTTTGAAGCTTTAAGTGCATGATGACTATTCATTGCATGGTGAAGTGAGATTTTGTTATGCATCACAATCTCACTCACTTGCTACCCTAACATACTTATCTACTTGCATAGACCCCCATGGGGATAAAAAATATTGATATTTCACCATGTGGAAATATATCGCTCATCCACTACCCTAGCATACTTCTCTACTTTCATAGATTATCATGGGGATGTGGAGCAATGGGATTTTGCCACATGATGCCATCTCACTAACCCACTTACCTAGGACTCTAACATCATTTTTGGGATGTATGTAAATCTTTAAGAGAGTGGGGTGGTAAGATTATGCCACATGACATCATCCTACTCACCCACTCACCTAAAACTTTACTGACATGGACACTCATCAAGAAAACTTCACAAAAAATCAACTAAGTCCCAAAAGACTTCTTGGACATATCTAGACTATCAAAAGTTGCAAAATTTTATCACCTGGAATAAGAAAAGAGTCAAGATTGATTTAAGCACCTATAGGCAAAATGAAAATAAGTTGAGTCAATAATCTTTGATTTAAAAAGTAAACAACTAATAATTTAAAATCAAATAGCTAAGAGAATTTGAATTAAAATGACTAAGTCTAGAGCCGAAAAGCATTTATTTCAAAAAAATGTTATGAAAACCAATCTTCACAAGCCTCATCTTCTTGACATTTTTCCCAAAGATAAAAGACTTGAATAATTCTTGAGAGTCATCAGAACTTTTATTTAGAACAAATTTTTTTACTAAGTTGCCTACACTCTTTTTGATGACCTATGGGCACAACATGCGAAGGCACAATTAGAGACTCAATTTAAAAAATAATGACTAACTCATTCAAATTAAAATGGATAAGTCTTTTAAAATCCAACAAAAGGGGGAAAAAAACTTAATGAGAGAAATCCATTCAAAAACAACTTTCATCCATTTTTGTGAAATTGACAAGGGTAAAAGATGAAGGAAAGGAAACTTATAAATAATTTAGATCAAATATAAGAAAAAATAGACTCAATTTCTAAGGAAAATTAGCAAAATTTTTAGAAACTATTAGATAATTTGCATAATCTTAAAGTAAAGTCTGAAAGGAAGATATAAACTGTGTTTCAAAACACAAGCAAACAATCAGACACTCAAGTAAATTTATTCAATCACTTGTAACTAATCATCTAGAAGATTACCAAGAAAGCTAATTTGAACCAACAACCACAATGAAATACTAAATATATATGACCAGACTCCAAATCCAAAATAGGGTCCCCATTTTTAGCTTGAAAAATGGGGCATGTTAGATCCCAAAAAATGGTGACCTCTATGGTGAGAGTGTTGCTCAAAAATCAGAACCCATAACTTAAATCTTTATACTTAAAATAGGGTCATAAACCAAACATAATTCTTGATACAAAATCAAAACATGAAAGTGTTAAATCCTACCTCATCATGGGATATACTAAGTTGATCTCTTGTCCATACCTTGAGTGTGTGTGTATAGTGAAAGTTTAGTTATTTCCCTATTATTATGGAAATGAAATTCATCAGATCTTTATGAGAAATCTGAGTCTCTATGAAGGGAATTGAGGTTAATTATCTTAGAGGGGAAGTGGCATGAGTATTGCTTCACTACCATCAAGGCATCCACAGCCCCAATGGAGTTATTTCTAGATGCTTCCAAGGCCTTGTTCCATTGCCATCTAGGCTAGAAAGCCTATAGTGGAGTTACTCGGATCACCCCTACATGTCGAGATATTTAGGCTTTATCCTTTGGATTCAATTTTTTTAATTTAGGAATTTTGCAGAGTCTCTTCACTAAGGGTTTAGGAACCAAACCATGAGTCAAATGATGATCTCAAAAAACTCATGACTACTCAACAAACCTACATGAACCGATTTTCTTCATTTTGATTTAAGATGTGTGTTTAATTGAATTTAGAATGTGTGGAATAAAATAATCCATGTTTCTATTCATCCCCATGCTCTGTTAAGGATCATGGAATTTCATAATTTAAACAATGCATCAATAATAGGTTTGTTTTATACTTTTACCCAATCTTATTATCCATAGTTTAGACTCTTCATGATAGGATAACACTCATGGGCATCAATCACCAATAGGAAAAATCAAACACCCTTATTATTGAATTTATACACAAGGATATCCCATCTTAATAGATTGTTTCCTTTTTCTACCTTTTTAGATTGGCCACCATCAAAAAATGGGATTGATTGGGTTGAAAAGCACATACAAAATTACTACACAAGACATTAATTAGTAAGTCTTATAAGTGATTTAGGACAAGACATGTGAGGGGATACTAATCACATAATTAGTGTTAAAAACATAATCATTATATTAGCGTTGTCATTGAGAACCCTACAATTGGAAGCATATAGTCTATAAGTTACATGACTGATTTTCATTAAAGCATAAGAGGTTGAGACATCTACACCCAAAAAAAAAATGAAACAAAAACATAGGAAATCATCCCAATGAAGAAACAGATGAAAAAAAAAACAATAAAAAAAAAGAAAGGAGGAAAAAGACTAGGACCAAAACAAATCAAAAGCATAACCAATGCAAAAAAAGAACATACATACAACCTAAACTATAGAAAGCAAGGAAACTATATACACTTATTTACAAAAAATTAAATGCTTAGTCAATCAAAGGCAACATATAAAGGGGAGACCATGAAGTAATGCTTCAAGTACCACCCATTCATATAGAGTGGTAACTCATTTCCTTGAATATATTTGATCTTGAATGCATTAGCTCCAAGCAACTTGGAGATATGATATGGACCAATCCATAATGGGTTGAATTTAGGATGACGACCCCTCTTATCATGTGCCTTTTCCCACAATAGGACTAGGTCTACTAACCTAAATCCCTTCACTTTGGATGTTTGATCAAACCATATATTAACTATTATCTAAGACCTATTGAATTTTTGTAGAGCCTCATCCCTTCTATCTTCCAATTGAATCAATGCCAAAAACTGGGTCTAAGTTATCTCAATGGGCTCAAGGTAGTCTATGCTAAATTGATGAGTGGGATTCTTGAGTTGCATAGGGAATATATAATCCATGCCATAGACTAATAATAATGGAAAACTCTTCAAACATTTCTTGTGTTGGGTCCTATCTACCCATAAAACATACTTAAATAGGGCATGCCAACTATGTGGATTTTGGTTAATTGCCTTCTTTATAGAGTCAAGTAAATTTTTGTTAGTGGATTTTTTAAGACCATTGCTTTAGGGATTGTTATGGAATTAATCTGCACCCTTAGAGAGAGTTATTCAGGCTCCTTCCTACTAAGCCATAATATTGGAACAATCCAGCCTATGGGTAACCTATGGTATGGTTGGACCTTTGAAGAAGGTTGGATTCCTCTTGATGGATCACCTAAACTAATGATTTCATAGGTTAAAAGGTTAGAAAGGGAGAAAGGGTTCCTAATAAATTTAATAGGTGATGCACCAAATAAAAATGTAGAACTCCCATAAGCTTGAACCCACACTAGATCTATAGAAGATAATGCTAGCTCACACAACCTCACAATATAGCTCATTGCATAAGTGTTTCATGGACTAGGTTTAGGTAAAACACTAATCTAGACCTGTGATATCTTGAAAACATCTTAGAAAAGGTTAGGAAGGAGGAAAATGTATATGGAAGAATCTCCTTCACAAGCCCATCATGTACAACTCACTAAACATAGATCCCAGGTAAGAGATAGGTAAAGAAAGTCTATTATTGCATCAAGAGTTAGTTCTTACAAATGCTTGATAGGGTTTAGCCTAATCAATATGAGCATATTTTTCAATATCTCAAAGAGTCCCTTGCTCTTCAAGATTAAAGAGTCCTTGTCAGAATCCAACATCAGAAAGAGAGCTTAAAATATGGAAAGAATGGGTAATATAGAGAAAAGGAGAAGAGAGAAGAGGGATCACATTAACCAAGAACAATCAATTAGCTTCCCCCTTTCAATGAATGTTCCACCACCATTTTTATTAATAGGACTCAACCTTCCTCAACAAGATAGCTTTCATTTTTCCAAATAACCTTCAAGCTTTTCTCATTCATTGAGAGATTTACTAGAAGACAAGGGTTTATTTTGCATTATGAGTCATGACTAAGTCTGCTAGAGAAAAGATCTTTAAAGGCTCTAAAAGAATTAGATGCTCTAATGTACTCTCCAATCCCCAAAACTACTCCTTGAACTTCTACATCACCTTCCACTTGGTTTCATTATAAGGACAAAATGTCCATATCCATAGATCTAACAAAACCATCACCATGTCTACTTTGAGCGGTGGTAAGTACCTACTTTATCAAGGATATAGCCATGTCGATAGATGAGACATTTTTCCATAACCATATATCTACCCCTAATACAAAATTTGAGCATAGGTCTTTACCATAGGTGAAAACTAATCTCATTGATTGGTTTTCATATAGCCATTATATTGATGAAGACATATAGATTATAGTCCTATATTGAACTATATTAGATCTAAATAGACATATTCTACCTCTAAACCCTATGGGAGCTGAGAAATAATCATATGCATAGATATTCTTTAAATAAAAAGTGAACATAGTCATAAAATAATATTGTAACTTTGGAAAATGGGGTTGACATGTTCTAAATCTTGGACCAGAGGTCCTAAGCTTTAATGGCATTAGAACCTTATCATTAACCATCCTAATTGAATGAATGCATTTATTTGTGGCATTTGATCAATCTCTAATGGTGATGGGATGAACCTAGTAGGACTTGCTTCTATTTTGACCTTAAGTTACATTTGTTATTCATTAAAGTCCCTTATCTTTTGACTTTTAATATTGACCATTGATCTGGATCTAGGCTTCTCATAATATGCCAATTATTAGCTCCTCATTCATTCCTTAGGATCCTATTAACTTCTTGACCTTACTTTCACTATTGATATTCCTCTGTATGAATGAATACAAGACATAGATCTTCTACCAATTTAACACGCTTAAGACACTTGTCACCCATACATTTGCTCTTGAGATCTATTGACCTTTTGAATTAATGCTCACTATTAATCTTTGATGCACGATCAAATGCACTCTATTTTATCTTCAAGACCCAATGATGTTTTTAGGTTGCTAATTTCCATTGGATTTGACCTTATCTTTCGTGATCTTAACATCTATCAACTTTTCATTCATTCCTAGGATCCATTGACTAGTTGACCTTTGCTCATCATTGATCTACTTTTATATGATTAAACATGCACCATAAATCTATTTGGACTTACTGGCTTTATTAGTCACCTCATGTTGTAGATATTCTACTTGAGAACCCTAGATCTTGACATTTATCAGCTTCACATTCAACCTGGGAACATTTGAATTTAAATTGCTATTTATCATAGTTTAAACTTGACATTCACATGTACATCCCAAACTATTTGTCCAACTTTGAAGCTTTATATCTTGAGATTAAAAGATCATCAAGATACAAAATTTGTAGATCATGATTTAGGCATGAATAACTTCATGTCCATGCAATCCTTTAGCTCTAAAAAGATTTTCAAGTGAATCTATTAAATACACAAATGATTTGACAAGTCCATTTCTTCATGATATGTGATGATGGTCTGGCTCTTCAAAGCTTACCTTTGCCATCTTTTGATCATC
The DNA here is from genome assembly GCA_037957365.1 of Torreya grandis. Classification (NCBI taxonomy): domain Eukaryota; kingdom Viridiplantae; phylum Streptophyta; class Pinopsida; order Cupressales; family Taxaceae; genus Torreya; species Torreya grandis. The sequence goes on along the minus strand of JARHVA010001439.1, from coordinate 668,447 downwards.
ATTCAATCAAGAACTCTACTTAGTTGATCTATCTAGGTAAAAGCTTGATATGTAAGTCAAATTTAGCCAACATCTTTGGTAACTCAATTGGGAAGCATGCCTACTATACTTGAGAACCCAGACCATTTGTCTTGGGTAGTCCATTGGGCATGGAGTATCCTCTTTGGTTCAACATATTGATATGAGGCTAAAACTAGCTACCAACCTCTAGATAACTTCTCTTGAAGCAAAAATGACAACAAGAAAAAAATAAATAAAGGCAAGTTCATACAGGCACTTGGAGGAAATAAAAAATAGCTAACCTACTAAACAAATGTGCATGCAGGCACTTAGAGAAAGACATGAAATCTATTCTAATATATAAAATATTATACAACAATTTATAAGCACCTCCCTCCTAGGTCAAATGGAAAAATTTGAGTACCATTCACTTGTAATATGCCACGATGGAAAATACCTTTCTTTAGAGGTACCAAAATTGGTGAACCAACCAGCTTGATGGCCAATCTTTTTGATATGCTCTCCAATGGATGAAATGGAACAAACATGTCTCCAATGTCTACATATTGACTCAAGTCTTCCAATCTTGGTTCATGTTGGACTGCAAGAGTAATTTCTTGATTTTTTTCATCACTCTTGAGAAAGCCTTGCTTAAAGACTTCATTTAGGCTATTAGGAGCAACTACACTTGGTTCACTCAGTGGTTTAATAAGACCATATTCTTCCCCCTTGTCCTTTTTCAAACTAGGACTAATCATGCTTAGATCAGCATGCTCATAGGTTCCTAGAAGAAAGACATGTCTCTTAGTCTCTTCAAACTCTTTGGTTATGGAATTGAACCACTATGATAACTCTTCAAGATCTTCACTAGTATGCTTCCCAAACTGCATCTCTTGAGCATTTGAGATGTCTCTTTCATCAACCTCACTCAATATTTCATCTTGATATTCAACTACAAATGAGGGTTGTCTTAACCATCCAAGTTCTAAAATATCACACCTATCTTTCTCAAGATTTGATCTACTTTCCTCTTGCTCTAATATATCAGGGCTATCCTCAACTGACACCTCATCTTGAAGAGTACCAATCTTAAGCACCTAGTTTTTATCCACATCTTCATCTATCTAGAATGTACCTTTAGTAGTCCATTCAAAGTTTACCCTATGTTTATCTTGAGGATTTTCCTCTTCAGGAAAGTTTACAAAATTAAGCTACTCTATTTTGCTCAAGAAATTTGAGCACAATGTTGTCATTGATCTTATAAGTTTCTTGAGCTTCCCTTGACCTCCATAATATGTTCACAAAGGCTATCCTCTTGCTTCTCATCAAGCTCCTATAATTTGAAAGCTGAAACATGATCCTCCCTATAAAGTGGGTTGCTTGTCATGATTTCCTCATCATAGACACTTGTATTTTCCTCTTGTGGCTCACTTATGACTCCAAACTCCTCCTCTATCCTTTGTATAATAGGATCTTTCTCTAAGAGGGAGATGATGGTAGGGTGAATATTTTCTCCTTTCTTTCAACTTAAGAGAGTGTCCTTACAGCTAGGTACCTTTAAGGGCTTCTTTGGTGGCTCTTAAACTAGTGCTTGGACCTCCACAACTGACACCTCCTCCTTATTTATACCCTTCTAAATTATTTTCTATGATGGAAATGAGCATATAACAGACACTTTTTCTTCATTTTGAATGGTTATAGGAGAGGGTGGTCTCACAAGTGAGGGCATGACATAGCTAGGGTTGAATGTGTTGGAGAAGATCCATGATGGTATGGCTTCATGTTCCCAAATGGAAATGTGCATCTAAGTTTGAGGATATTGGAAAGGAGAGGACACATAAGGATGATCCAAATGATCTTGTTGATCTTCATAATATATCAACACATTCTTTGCATTCTGGATCATGATTCTCATCACTACTATGTCCTAATTCTTATAAGATGAACATTGTTTACCCTCATAAACTGAACATCTATTCTTGACCAACTAAAGATCACTCCTTGTCTTTTTTAGGACATGGATAGGGATGATTGGATAAAACTCCAAACCCCTACCAATCTTCCTTATCAACTCAATATAAACTGATAATGCTTGCTTGACTCCTAACAAGGATGTAATAGGTGTAGCCTAGTCATAACAAAGGGAAATAGAAGATTGATTTGAATGAAAAGGAGGTTGAACCTAGTCATATGCATGGGTGGGAGGAGGACAAAGGCCATGATAGGGTTGATAGGTTGTTTGAGGGCCACTTGGTGGGAACACATAAACATTATTTCCCTCATAAGTGTGATGTTGAGGTAAAGAATAAGCATACTGATCAAAGTATGGTTGATTGTATATACCATATTATGATGATTAAGCACTTAGTTAGGCTGATTAAACCAAATGATATATGCTTAGAGTCACCATTGATGTTTAAACACTTACCTCCAAATGTTGATTGGATGAAGAGAATATCAAAACTCTTCACCAGTGAACAATGTAGTACATCCCACTAGGCATGCTAGAAACTTTTATGGCATTAATTTTCACCCTTAAAGAGAGTTCTTCAAGCTCCCTCTAACTAAGCCATAATATTGGAGCAACCACAGGTTGTGGGTCACCTATGGTGGGGTTGGACATCTAGAGAAGGCTGACTTCCTCTTGATGGATCACCTAAACTAATGATTGCACAGGGAAAATGGATCCTAAAAAATTTAATAAGTGATGCACCAAATAAAAATGGGGAGCTCCCATAAGCTTGATCCCACACTAGATCTATAGAAGAGAATGTTATCTCACACAACCTCAAAATATAGCTCACTGCAAAGTGTTTCAACAACTAGGTTCAAGAAAAACACTTATCCATACCTATAATAGCTTAAAAACACCTTAGAAGAGGTAAGGAAGGAACAATGGATATGGAATAATCTCCTTCACAAGGCCATCATGCATAACTCACTAAAAATAGATCCCAAGCAAGAGATAGGTAAAGAAATTCTATTATTACATCAAGAGGTAGTTCTTACAAATGCTTGATAGGGTTTAGCCTAATCAAAATGAGCATATTTTGAAATATCTCATAGAGTCCCATGATCTTCAAGATCAAAGAGTCCTTGTTGGAATCCAACATTAGCAAGAGAGCTTAAAATATGGAAAGAATGAGTAATATAAAGAAAAGGATAATAGAGAAGAGGGAGCATGATAACCAAGAATAATCAATGAGTTTCTTCCTTTCAATGAATGATCCACCACATTTTTTATCAATATGACTCAACCTTCCTCAAAAAGCTAGCCTATATTTGTCCCAATAACCTTCAAGATTTTATCATTGGCTGAGAGATCCACTAGAAGACAAGGATTTGTTTTGCATGATAAGTCATGATTAAGTTTGCTGGAGAAAAGATATTTAAAGGATCTAAAAGAATTAAATGATCCATTGTACTCTGAAATACCCAAAACTTCTCTTTTAAATTATATGCCACCTTCTACTTAGTTTTATTATAAGGACAAAATCTCCATATCCATGGATCTAATAGAGCCATCACCATTTCTACTTTGAGCTAAGATAAGTGCTTGCGTTGTAAGGATATAGCCATGTCGATATATGAGACATTTATCCATAACCATATATCTACCCTTACTATAAAATCTGAGCATACGTATTTATTATACGTGAAAACCAATCTCATTTATTGGTTTTTGCATAGCCATTGTATCGATGAAGACCTATGGATTGTATAGTCCTATCTTGAACTATATTAGGTCTAAATATACTTATTCTACCTCTAAAACCTATGGGAGCCAAGAACTCATCATAATAATAGATCTTCTTTAAATAAAAAGTGAACACAATTATAGAATAATATTTCAACTTTGGAAATTGGGGTCAATAGGTTCTAAATATTTGATTAGAGGTCTTGAGCTTTAATGGCATCATAACCTTATCATTAACCATCTTGATTATATGATTGCATATTTTTGTGACATTTGATTGATCTCTAATGGCGATGGGATGATCCTTGTAGCACTTACTTCTATTTTAACCTTAGGTCACATTTTTTCTTCATTTAATTACCTTAGCTTTCAAATTTTAATATTAATGATCAATCTTGATCTGGGCTTCTCATATTATGCCAACTGTCAGCTCCTCATTCATTTCTTAAGATCCTTCTAACTTATTGACCTTGATCACAATATTGGTCTTCCTTTATATAAATGAATGTGAGCCATAGATATTCTACCAATTTAACAAGCTTAAGACACTTGTCACCCATGCATTTGCTCTTGAGATCCACTAACCTTTTGACTTGATGCTCACCATTCATCTTTGATGCATGATCAAATGCACTCCATTAGATCCTTAGGACCCACTAACATCATCAGGTTGTCACTCACCATTAGATTTGATCTTAGCTTCTATTATCTTGACATCTATCAGCCTTTCATTCATTCTCAGGATATGGTGACTAGTTGACCTCCACTCATCATTGATCTGATTTTGTATGATTAAATGCACACCATATATTTGTTATGTCCCACTAGCTTGGTCAGTCACCATACATCGTAGATATTCTACCTGAGCTCCCGATACCTTGACATTTGTTAGATTCACATTTAACCTAGAAAAATTTGAATTTAAATGGATATTTACCATAGCTTAAAATTGACATTCATGTGCACGTCCCAGACTATTTTTTTCAACTTTAAAGATTTATATCTTCAAATAACAAGCTCATCAAGATATAAAATTTGTAGAGAATGATTTAGGAATGAAAAAATTCATGTTCATGCAATCCTTTAGCTCTGAGGGGATTTTAAGTGAATCTATTAAATGCAGAAATGAGATGACCAGTTTATTTCTTCATGATTTGTGTTGATGGTCTGACTCTTTAAAGCTTGCCTTTGCCATCTTTTGATCATCATTCAATCAAGAACTCTACTCAGCTGATTTCTCTAGGAAAAATCTTGGTATGTGGGCTAAACTTGGCCAATAAGGATATCTATTAGAAGAAAACTTAAGAATAATCCTATTTGTATATGCCCATTCATTCAACTCAGTAGATTTAAATGAAGACCCATTGTCACATACTAATACAAGAGGTGTCCTAAAGTGATTCAAAATTTGTTCTTCTAAGAATGAGATGACCTCCTCATTAGTGATATTCATTTTGGCCTTGGCCGATACCTACCTCATGTAATAGTTTGTAATGGTGATAATAAAATGGTTTCCCACTGAAGAACGAGGATTTATCACTCCAATGAAGTCCAATCCCCATTGCATACATGAATGCTCTTCAATGATGGGTTGTAGTGACATGGTGGAGTGAATTTCTCTTTGGGTGAATATTTGACACTTGTGGCATGTGCATATATGAGCATGAGCATCATTGAATAGAGTGGGCCAATATACCCTACTCTAAGGATCTTGTGTGTAATGATATTTCTTGAGTGATGTCCATTTACCAACTTCTCATGAAATGCACTCATAACTTCTTTCACTTCTTCTTCAGTTAAACAACAGAGATAAATCCCTTTATAGATCTTTCTATACATAATTCCTTTCTTTAACATGAAATGGGCAGCCTTCATCCTTAGAGTTCTTTTTTGCATTCTATTAAAGTCATCAGGTGGCATCCCATAAAGCAAGTAGCATATGATTGGATCATACCATAGACTGGGTTGAATCTCTCAATCATTCACTTTTGCCACATCAATGTTGGGATCAACCTAAGTAATTAATTTTATAATCCCTTATCCATGCACTAGATTTATCAACTTCACCTCTACATCGTATTCTTATAACTTGGTAACCCAATATCCTCTCCTTTCATCAAACTCATTCTATCCCAAAATCTATTTGACTATAGGATTAGGAACAATAACATAGACTTTATTTCACATAATTTAATGGAAAAACTTATTGGTTGCTTTCACTAATGCATAAGCTTGCTTGTCTAATGTTGGGTATATCATCTCACCCTCCTTCAAGTAACTACTCATGAAGGCAATCATATACTCTCTATCATCAAATTTTTGCATCAATACTATTATAATAGTGTGATTTGGGGCAAACATGTAAAGATATAAGTCCTTTGCATTATCAAGGCTAGATAACATATGAGCTTGCATCATTGCATCTTTAATCTCATAAAATGCTTTCTTTGAAACATCATTCCAATCCAATTTATCACTCTGTTTCAACATAAAATTCAAAGTCTTAGTTATCTTTGCAAATCTTGAAATGAATTTACATAAAAATTTTATGTTTTCAAAGAAATAATTCAATTACTTTTTAATTTTAGGTAACTATAACTTAGTAATCGAATTAGTGTGGTCAAGGTCAATATACATACCTATTTTAGTAATCATGTGGCCTAGTAAGTTACCCTTTGTAATGTAGAACATACACTTATTTAGGTTAAGAGATATATTGTAGCATCTACAACATTTAAGAATATTTTCCAAATTATTGAAATGTTTAGACCTAGACTTAGAAAATATAGTCAAGTTGTCCATGTAAACTATGATATACTTGCCAATAAAACCTTAAAACATGGTGTCCATTTCTCATTGGAAAGTAGCCCTTATGTTGAGTATCCAAAATGGCATCTTTTTTTAAGCAAACATGCCCCATTTGGTGGTGAAATTAGTTTTTATGTGGTTAACTCCATCAACCAATATCAGATTATAGCTCAAGAATATGTCCAAGAAATAAATCATCTCAAATCCATTCACTTGTTGAATGAATTCATCCAAGGATGGCAGAGAGTAATTTCATTTGTCTAAATCTCGATTGATGTTCTTAAAGTCTACACACAATTAGATTTTTTGATTATTCTTCCTTATGATCACTAAATTAGCTACCCAGGTTGAGTGTCTTACTAGAAAAATGATCCCTATTGATAACATTTCTTGCACTTCTCTAAGAATGAGAGGTTGTAAGATAGGGTTGACTGGTATTTAAATTTGTCTAAAGGGATTTTTATCAGACTTCAAGGGGATATTATGGGTCATGATGTTAGGATAAAAGATTTGAGATCATTAGAGCTCCATGCTAAGGTGTCTTGGTAATGAACAAGCATCTTCTTAAGCTTATGCATTTCTTCACTAGTGAATTGGGGCTCTACCATTATGTTTTTAGGATTATCTATAGTCCCTATATTAAGCACATGGGTTAGATAGGTAGGCTAAGTTTCATTTTTAGAGGCAATTTTGATGTTATCTAGTTCAAAGATCCTCTCTAAGGATAGCATACCCTTAGGGATTCTATTGTCTTTAGCTGAAAATCACCCTCATGACTGAACTGATTATCATCTAAATCAAGCTTCTCCTCATAAATTATCATCATATCAAATACATCATAATTAGTCATGGAGTCCAAAATCTGCTTATTATCATAAAATACTTGAAATTATTATATGTTATGTAGTATTGAAGGATAAAAAATAATTCAATAGAGAATCTTTGCAGATCAGAACTATCTAGTGGTGTCAAAATTGTAGATGAGATAACTAATGAGTCAACCATAGTATTTTATTCCTTGGGAATAAATGAGATGTTAAATGCATTAAAATATTCAATTAGATCCCATGCATGACACTTTTGATTCCTTAGATAATAGACATTACATTAGAATTGATTGTGTACATAATAAATAACTAATTCAAAATCACTGAAGACTCTCAACATAGGCACTTGATGACTAATGACAAATTAAAGCCCCAAGATTAAAGTTTCATATTTGGCCATGTTATTTGTGCATGGACATTGTAATCTAAATGATTTCACATACTTTTTTTCATTAGGTTCAATCAATACAATATCAACATCTGAACCTTGTTTGGAGCAAGCTCTGTCTATGAAGAGAGACCACACACCAGAATCTAGATTTTGATCTATCATCTTTTTCTTTGCCAGCTTGGTGGTTAGGGTATACACACCCATCTTAGTGGAAGTGTAATGAACTTTATCATTGGAAATATTATATTCATTGATCATGAAGTGCATGTGGGGCTCTTTGTTTACATAGATTTGGTTTGAAACTCCTTGCCATGGCATCTTCATATAAGAGAAGTTAGTGGCCACATATATGTTCATATACATAGACCAGTCTCTAATTAGTAGTATGTTGTATCCTTCATGAATTTAAACCACTTTCACACACATAAACATATGGATAAGAGGGTCAACCTACAATTACATATGCACATTGAACAAATCACCTACGACCTTAACTTCAGATTTATCTAATTGAACCACAATATTACCAAATTAGATAGGAGTTATACCCAACCTTTTACACACTCCTAGAGGCATGAAATTTGTAGATGCACCATAATCAAAAAATAAGCTATGCACATTCTTTCCAAAGATCCAGACAATGAGCCAAAAAGGGGCACCTTTGTCTTAGTTTTATGTATGACCACATTGGTATTGGCTAGACCATTTTGCTTAGGCTGGCTACTTTGATCATTGAGAGATATGAGGAGCAAGTATATTTGTATAGTTATTCAAGCTAGATTATGGATGATAATACTAGACTTAATATTATTCATGTCCTCCATAATTTTGTACCCAATCTTGCTCATGGGAGGCTGACTATCATTGGCCTTAGGTAGAGGAGGATTGTTATTTGCCTTTAGATCTGGGGTCATATAAAAATTATTAGGTGGAGTGGAAGTCATTAAATATTTTTTATTCTTATTACTTAATGCATAGTTAGACTTTTAAAATTTTGTAATGCTTGGACATCATCAACATTATCCTCTAGTTTATTGTCCTCTACCTTTGGGAATTCCATAGTCTCTAGAACCATAGCAGTGCTAGGGCACTTTGAGCAGCTAGGGGAATTTGTATGAGTTGAGGAATTTGAGTTGTTAAGAAAAATATCATACTCATACATATCTTTTTGTAATATCTCAAAATCATAGTAGAATTCAATACAATCCATCTTTCCATGTTGGGTTATGTTATGCATCTTACACTAGTTTAGGAGATCAATCTCTAGTAGATTTATCTCAGGTAGCTTGTTTTCATTTGACTTAATTCACTTTCCAATCCTATTAGTAGGTCTGAAAGTGAATTGGTAAGTGTATCTTGGGACAATATTGCCATCAGTTGAACTCCCTACTTATCTTTGCAGATTGAGAAAATCATTTGAAATCCTTTGGACCATTCTTTGAATAACATCCAATTCAAGTTTGGGTGGCTCTTAAGGAATGGTCTGAGTTTTATTAATGGTAACTGGGGCCAAAGCTTATGTATATGGTTGGGGTAGAGACTCATTTACTAGAGAAATTAATAAACCAAGGTGTTGATTAGGAGTATCTTGAGATAATGGTAACTGATTTATGATCAATAAAGGTCGGGGCAAGGAAACATTCTATTCAATGGTTGGAATCATATTGAAATTAGGCATGGGCGGCATCTAGTTTGGAATGGGATTGAATACATGTACCTAAGTATTAAGCTACATGTTTGCATTTATTTCTTTTGAATATGATATTGGTAGAGTGTTCACAGTTGGGTCTCTATAGAGAAACATTATAGTCAATGAGTCAAGAGCATTTTTAAACATATCTAAGGCAAGATGAGCATTGGGAATATACAAAAAAAATACTTGAGCATATATATTTTGGAATCAATAAATTAATTTTTAATAGTCTCATTTGGATTCTTTTCATTCTAGAAAAATACTAATAGATTGCACTGGGGTCCACTACCTAGCCAAATTAGGCTAGAAATGCAATGTTTAACTAGTCCCAAATGGTAATGGAGTTTGGATGAAAGTTAAGAAACCAATCATAGGTAGCATCCATTAGTGTAAATGGGATCAACCTACATGTCACATCATCATGTTTAACATTTATCAGTCTTAGGGATGTCTTATAGGTGATAATATGTTTGTTTATAGTTTTGCCCATGTTAAGGACCTTGGAAGATAATGTTCTAGATTCCTTGGCAAATTATGTACATCATTGAGCACATTAATAACATACCCTACTAACTAGGTTTTTACCATTGGAATAAGTATGTGGATAATAGGTTGGGGAAGTAGTGATGATGAGAAGGTTAATTTTTTGGGTCTCAGCTTGCCTTGATCTGATCTTTGTTTCCTATATATTTATAAGGAGAGAAAATCAATATTCTAGATATCGATCTACTAGTAGACCATGTAATTTAGGAAGAAGGAAACAAAGTGATAAACCACACTTAAGAAAGTAATGTAATTCACCCAACCCTAAAATAAATTGCATCACACTCTAACAGTATCAAACTAATCTTGCCATTCCAAACATATTAGATGAAGCTTAAACATTCACCAAAACTAACTAACCAAATAAAAGCAGTACTGAATAACTAGAATCTACTAATAATTTTGAAGTATTAGAGGTTTGACCCTCCTTCTAGCACCAAATACTATCAGTATCATCAAGTGGTTCATCCTCAAAATATGCTCATTGGGTCAAATAGTTTAATAAAAGCACCTAGAGATCAAGCCTAGTAAGATAGAGTCCCCTTGTTTTTAGGATCTGTTGGTGATCCATTGGCCAAGATTTTATTGAACAAACATAGCATGGAAAGGCATATAAAATTTTCCAATAGAGGCTCACAATTTATTATTAGTTCAAAATCTTGAATGGGTTATAGGTATGGTTAAGACTGTATAAATGTATTTATAGAGGGCAAAGCAATCACTCATCAAAACATAAAACGATAAAGATATGGTAGATCAAAGAAGAAGTTTTGTATGAATATTTCAAACCATTTAATGTTGATAACTCATCAAGGCTCACTTGGTTACAATAAACCAAGATATCACTAGTATATTTAAAGAACAAACCAAAATGACACATTAGGCAAGCTTATGATGGCACACAAAAGGGAAATACTTCATCCATAATATTTTATCTAGTATACATGTAATTAGCAAGTGGAAAAGTGTAAACCATAGCTAATAACATTTCAGAGCAAAGAGAATATATAAAGAGAGTGAACTTAATTAAAATAGCAAATCTCAATTCAATTGTATTTCTAGTAGCAATTTGAGATAATAACAATGTTTGTAACATTAATCAGAATTGTATTCAAATAATGGAAGATAAAGAATGCATAGAAAAAGTCATAATTGCAAGTGTATTCCTAGAAAAATTTAGACAGAGTCTTAGTGAAAAATATATCACCTTTTTACAAATAAATCATTAGGTTATAATAGACCAATTCAATCTTAAGTTCATTAATTGCATTCAACTTTAGGTAGTTCATAAAATCATATTTGAAACTATAAGTCCAAGGCTATCCTTCACTACAAATATGATCAAATCAGCTTGTCATTATCATAGTTAGTTTATACATGAAATTTTCCTTCTTCTTGAAGTAATTTTTAGTTGAATGTCTTCTCCAACTTGTCTCCATGAAAATCTATGCAATCATTTGATTACTCCCAATGCCAATGTCTTTCTCTCTTTGCCACTTAGCTTATCCACAAACTTACCATGTTCTTGAATGCATTGAATAATTGTTATGAAAGCACTTGTATCAACCTCCTACCTTGGACTTCATCGTAGCTCTAGATTAGTGTTTTTTAGTAGGCACAAGGAAGCAGTTAGGATCACATTGGGACTACTAGAAGCTTGTGCTTATGCATAATCAATTTATATGCCTTTTTAAGGCTGGATTTGTATTTTATGCTCTTCGTGTAATCCCACTACATATACCATTCTAATTATTCTTAATTATTCATGACTCATTCAATCTATGATTTGATTCTATAACTCAAATTGAATGCATATTCCATTATGGGCATTCAACAATTTTGATGGACAGACAGGCCATCAATTTTATTCACATGCCTTGTTGGCTACACTACCCATGTGTGATTTATTTTCATGGGGTCCTTACCATGTGGCTTATCCTTTCTTTTTCTTCATATTTTGATTAGATACACTTTTATGGGTCCCATTTTTCCACTTGGAAACCTATTAGTACCTGCAGGCTTTGGCTTTATTATTTGATTTCATTATGTATGTGGCTATGTGATCTTTTATATCTATCTCAAGTTGTTTGAAGGTTTTAATGGGGAGATAGGTTGTCACTTTAGGCTCATGATTTATTGGCTACACAACCAATGTGTCTTTAGTTCTAATAGGGTCCATTCTACATGGATTCTCCTCACTCCTTTGTTGCTTGGTTAAATCTTTAAGTGTATGTTGATTGTTCATTCCATAGTGAAACAAGATTTCACCATGTATCACAATCTCACTCACCCACTACCTTGACATATTTTTATGCTTACACAAACTATTGCAGGGCTGTGAAACATTAGGATTTCACCACACAAAAGCATCTCACTCACCTACTACCCTAACATACTTATCTACTTGCATGAACCATCATGGGGCTATAGAGAAACTATATTATGCCATGTAATGCCATCTCACTCACCTGCTTTCCCAAGACTTTGACATCATTTTTGGGTTGTACATAAATCTTCAAGAGAGTGGGGAAGTGGGATTGTTCCACATGACATCATCTTTCTCACCTACTCACCTAAAAATTTAATAACATGGAGACTCATCAAATAAACTTCATATAAAATTGATTAAGTCCCAAAAGACTTATTATATGGATTTGGGTCGTCGAGAACCATAGAAAGTCTCCACGTGGAATAAGAAAAGAGTTAGGATTGATTTAAGCACATACAGACAAAAGAAAAATAAGTTGAGTCAATAATATTTGATTTAAAAATAAAATGGCTAAGCATTTAAAATCAAACTTCTAAGAGAATTCAAATTAAAATTACTAAGTCTAGAGCCAAAAAGCCTTTCTTTCAAAAAAATATTTGAAAAACCCAATCTTCACAAGCCTTGTCTTCGCGACATTTTTACTGAAGAGAAAAGACTTGAATAATTCTTGAGAGTCATCAAAACATTTGTTTTAAACAAAATTTATGACTAAGTTGCCTACACTCTTTTTGATGGCCTATGGGCATAACATGTGAAGGCACAGTTAGCGACTCAATTTAAAAAATAATGGATAACTCATTTAACTTAAAATGGCTAAGTCTTTTGAAATGCAACAAAAGAGGTATGAAACTTAGTGAGAGAAATCCATTCAAAATCAAATTTCATCCATTTTGGTGAAATTAACAGGGGTAAGATATGAACCAAAGGAAACTTATAGAAAATTTAGATTAAATTCAAGCAAAAATGGACTCAATTGCTAAGGAAAATTAGCAAAATAAATATAAAACAATTAGTTAATTTACACAATCTTAAGGTGAAATAGTATGAAAGGAAGCTATAAAATGTGTTTCAAAACACAAATAAACAAGTAGACTAGGACTTAGTAAAATGATGCAAATTCATATATTTAAATTAACTCATTCCTATATAAGATATTGGACTGAATTGAATAAATGCAAAGACATTCAAGTAAATTGATTCAGTTTTAACTAATCATCTAGTAAAATTCCAAGAAATCTAATTTAAACCAATAACCATAATGACCTCTTAAATATATAAGACCAGACTCCAAAGCCAAAAGATAGTCCCTATTTTTAGCTTGAAAATGGGTTGTGTTGGATCCCAACAAATGGCAATCTCTACAGGGAGAGTGTTGCTCGACAATCAAAACCAAGCCTTAAAATAGGAGCATAATCCAAAAATAATTATTGATATAAAATCAAAACATGAAAGTGCTAAATCCTCCCTCAGCATGGGACATACTAAGTTGATCTCTTGTTTATACTTCTAGTGTGTGTATTTAGTAATTTTTTAGTTATTTCCCTTTTATGAATTTGATTGGAATCTATTAGATCTTTATGAGAAATTTGAGTCTCTAAGAGGGGAATTGAGTTTAATTAGATTGGAAGGGAAGTGGCATGAGTATTTATCCACTGTCAGTCGGGCATCCATATCCCAATAGAGTTGTTTTTTGCTTGTTCCAAGGTCTTAATCCACTATCATCCAAGCTGGAAAGCCTATAGTGGAGTTACCCAGATCACCCCTATATGTGGAGAGATTTAGGCTTTAGACTTTGGATTCATTTTCTTTTACTTAGGAATTATATAGAGTTTATCCATTAAAGGTTCAAGAACCAAACCATGAGTCAAATGATGATCTCATAAAACTCAAGACTACTCTGGAAACCTACATGAACCCATTGTCTTCATTTTACTTTAAGATGTGTGTTTAAGTGCAGTTGGAAGGTGTGGAATAGAAGAATCCATGTTTCTCTTCATCCACGTGCTCTATTAAGGATCATGGCATTTCATAATTTCAACAATGCATCAAGAATAGGTCTTTTCTATACTTTTGTCTAGTCTTCTTATCCATAGTCTAGAGTCATCATGATAGGACAACACTCCCAAGCATCAATCACCAATTAGCAAAATCAAACACCCTTATTCTTGAAGCTATACACAAGGATATCCCATCTTAACAGATTGTTTCCTTCTTTCTACCTTTTGAGATTGGCCACCAACATGAAATGGGATTAAATGGGATGAACCAAAGGAAACTTCTATCTAATTTAGATCAAATCCAAGCAAAAATAGACTTAAATGCTTAGGAAAACTAGCAAAAAACTCTAAAATAATTAGGTAATTTGCACATTCTTAAGAAAAAATAGTCTAAAAGGAAGTTATAAAATGTTTTTCAAAACACAAGGAAATAAGTAGACTAGGACTTAGTAAAATGATGCAAATTCAAATATTTAAATTAATTCATTCCTAGATGAGAGCTTGGACTGAACTAAATAAATGCAAAGACATTCAAGTAAACCAATTCAGTCACTTGTAACTAATCATATAGTAGATTTCCAAGAAAGTTGATTTGAACTAGCAACCACAATAAACTCTTAAATATATAAGACCAGACTCTAAATCCAAAAGAGGGTCCCCATTTTCATCTTGAAAATGGGGCATGTTAGATCCCAACACTCCCATTATTTCCTTCTTTAGTATTGTTGCATAAGGGTTAAATATTCATCTAGGTATTGTGTGTCCTTCTGAGAGACCTTGTGTTCCTTCTTTTTGTCATCCATATTTTTTATGACAACTCTTACATGTATGTTCTTTTCTACTCCTATCAATTTGTCCATTTTATTTTCTTGATGAATAGGTCTTGTCCAATGTAGTTGGTTTACTAGGAAGTCTCTTGATAATTTGTTGGTATTCTCATTTTCCTCATAGTATTTCAATCCTTCAATAATGATGGTTTTATCCCTATCATGTCTATCATGTTTTTCTCTTAATTGCATTTTGAGCCATTTTTCTAGTAGTTCCCTTTGTTTATTTGAATGTCCTCTTACTACTTGAGCCCAAGACTTGGTCTCCTCATGTTGGACTCCCAAGTGACTTTATTTGAATTATTTATTAAAAATAATGGATTTAGAATCTCTTATTTGTGCACATTATTTCCTTCATTCACTTTTGGGTCATTTTCATTTGTTGTTTTCAAACGATTTAAAGCTTATTTTATTGTCATCAACTCTTGTTTCCCCTTTTCCATGTTGCCTTGAAAGTTGTTTACTTGTTATTTGAGTATTTTTTTCTCTCTTATAAATTTCTAATTATAAACTAAAATGGTGTGGAGGATTATTTATGATTTTTATTTCTTGACAACTTCTTTAAATTATGTTCTGTCTTATAACCTTTCTATCCTTGTTTTGAAAGATTTTACTCTTGATATGAATATATTAACTTGTTTATATTTTAAACATACTTTAAATTTTAAATTACACATGACTAAATTCAATCATGATTTTAAATTCTCTTGAAATTACTTAAAATAACAAGTTGTCTTCAAATTTCTATGTTTTAGGTCCAATTAGGCCTGATTTTTTGTGTACTCTTATTATTCTATATTATACAAGATTGTACCATATTGAAACCTCTTAAATTTTTTATAGCATGTCAACATAATATATATTACCAAATTTTAATATTTTTGATCAATCGAATCAATATATAATCACATTTGACTTTGAAAACCCTAATTTAGGGTTTATCATGTATGTGATAGCCTAAGAGCCTTCAAAAAGAGCAATTTTGAATTATATTCAATCACAAACACTTAAAATTAAATTTTAAGGACTATTAGACCTTTCATAAACTCATCCAAGAGTTATTTTTCCATTAACAATCATCACATATGTCTAATAAGTAATTTAATATGGTTATGGGTTCCTTCTAAAGGATTGTAATCAATTTGAATTGAAAGTTAAATTAAATCTTATATTCTAAAGTGTATCAAAGGTTATTTCCATTTAATATACTCTATTTATTATTTTAAATGACTTATAGTCTTCAATAAACACTTGAACAAGTCTCATAAATACATATCAACTCCATTCACTAAAATGTGCAAAAACAAAGTTGCTCTAATTTAAACAATGTTGTATTTTATAACTTTGTTGCCTAGAGATTTGTTACAAGAAAAAAATAAAATCATAAATAATAATAATATAACATCACTTACATCCATTTAATTCACTATATTCAAAAAATAACTCTATCAAAGCATCAGTTTAGTCATTTATATTATGATTCCATACACAGGCTACACACAGATTGTAGGCGTAGATTTTTCCTTAATTTATTGATATTTTATTTTGATCTACTTTATTTAGTCCTTCATATTACCACCTTATAATGTATCTTATTCAATTATTCCAATTAATTACATGCACCTGTTTTCTTGTAACTAGATCCTATACTTTCTCCAATGTTGGTAATGGCCTTGACATGTCACTTTGCTTAGGATATTAATCAAGGTTAAACATGGAAACCATGAGTCAAGGACTAATAAATTCTATAGATTAATCCATGAACCTAAAGGACCCTTTACTAGATGGAATGCATCATTTAAAATTTTTAAAAGCATGATAAAACTATAACAAAGCTTAAATAAATTTGAATTTTCAAATGACTGGTTTTGGCAAGAAAGCTAAAAAAATCAGTCTTAAGACCATAAAATGCTATAAGAATCCTAAGAATGGATATTTATTTCCCTCTAATGACTTATAAGACTCCTAACACACCAAAACAAGAAAAATTTATCTAATATATACATGTTCCTACATCAAACCAGGGTGCAAAAGAATTCTTCATGAGCTCTTACTCATGAGCTCTCCAATGTTGTTGGCAAGCTTAAGGATCTCTAAAAGTGTCATCAACATTGAGTTTTTTAGAGGATGGCCCTTCCACTTGACCAAACACTGAAATTATTCTTTTTCCCTTATCTTTTTCACCACTTTCTTAGCTAGAATAGCTTTAGGTTGATCAGATTATACTCTTGACAACTATTATTCCCACTGAATGGTCTAAACATTTGTGTCTCCAACTATTTTCTTTGATTTTTCCTCTCCTTTTAAAGGATACATATCTGTAACATTGAAAATGGGATAAATCCCAATATCAAATGGAAGTTCTAACTCAGAGGCATTAGCTAAAAACTTCTTTATGATCTTACAAGGTCCAATTTTCTTTAGTTTCAGTTTATTATATTCCCCCTTTGGGAATCTCTCCTTCCTGAGGTGTGTCAACACTATGCCACCAAATTAAAATTTTACTTCTCTCATTTTCAAATTATCATGCTTCTTATATTTGACTGAACTTTCTTCTAATCTTTGTTTTACTTGTTCATGCAATTCCTTCATAGTTATTGTAAATTCCTCACCTTCTGTACTTCTCCTCTCCTATTTTCCCAAGTTTCTCAATTTATACAGCCCTATTGGGTGAATACAATACATAATTTATAATGTACTAAGTCACATTATCCTATTTTGGGAGTCATTATAATCAAATTTTACTTGAGCTAATACCTGATCCCACTATTTTGGGTGATCACTTACCAAGATTCTAAGGATGTTTCCAAAGCTTCTATTAACTAATTTAATCTGAAAATTAGTTTAAGGATGGTCTACTAATATTAATTTTAAATTATTTCCCAACTTCCTCCAGATAATTATCCAAAAGTTACCAAAAACTTAGTGTCCCTATTAGATATAATACTTCTAGGAAGCCCATGTAGTCTCACAATCTCTTTGAAGAAAAAGTTACCAATATGAGTTGCATCCCTTGTATTTGTGCAAGGAATGAAGTGAGACATCTTGGAAAACCCATCAACTACCACAAAAATAGAATCATTACTTTTTTGAGTCTTTGGTAATCCAAGCACAAAGTCCATACTAATTGAATCCCATGGCCTGCTAGGAATTGGCAAAGGTTGATATAAACCTACATTTTGACTTATTCATTTGGAATACTGACATATCCTACACCTTCCAATAAATTTATTCACATCCATATTCATTCTAATCTAATAATAATGTGTATTCAGTTGTGATAAAGTCTTTGATTGCCCAAAGTGTCCTGCCAAGATACCATTATGTTTCTCCTTCAATAGATTATCTCTCATGGAAATTTTTAGAATGAAAAATTGGTTAACCTTAAATAATATACATTATTTTATCATTTATTCCATCCATTTACTCCTATATCTACTCACTTGTTTCTCACATGCCTCATATATCTTCTTAAAATCAGAATATTCCTTGTATAAATCCTTTAATGAGTCAAATCCCAAGATGTTTACTTGTGACTCTTGAAAAATCAAAATCCTCCTTAAATCATTTAAAACCTTGTTATTTTTTCTAATTTTATACCTAATAAAAAAAGAGAAACTATTTAGATACTCAACCCACTTCATGTGTCTTTGATTAAGCTTATTTTGACTACTAATGAATTATAAAGCATGATTATTAGTGTACAATACAAACTCTTTAGGCATTAAGTAATACCTCCATTTATTCAAGGCCTAAATTATGGCATAAAAATCTTGATCATATGTTTAGTATCTCTTTTTGGCTTCATTAAGCTCCTCATTGAAATAGGAAACTAGTTTGCCTTATTCACTCAAAATAGACCCTATAACAATTCCACTAGCATCACACTCTACTCAGAAAATTTTGCCAAAATTAGGAAATGCTAAAGGTTTATTTTGTGATATTTTTCTTGAGAATCTAAAAACTCTTTTCAACTACCTCAATCCATCTAAATGGTTGCTTACTTCCCTTGATTATTTCTATAATTGGTGCACAAATAGTACTAAAATTTCTTATAAACTTCCTATAAAAACTGGCCAATCCATGGAATCTCCTTACCTCAAATATATTTCTTATATTATGCCACTCCATTATCATTTTGACCTTTTCCTTATCCATTTTTAGTCCATATTTAGATATAACAAATCCCAAATAAACTAGCTCTATTTGCAGGAAACTACATTTCGTAAGATTGATTAGTAGTCTCTCTTCTTGCAACTTACTCAATACCATCCTAAGGTGTTCAAGGTATTATTATTTTGATTGGATGAAAATAAAATATCATCCAAATATAAAATAAAAAACTTAGCTATAAAGGCCTAGAGTACCTCATTCATGAGTCTCATAAAATTACTTGGAGCATTGGTCAATCCAAATGACATAACTAACCATTCATAGAGTCCATTTTTTTTGAAGGTTATCTTCCACTCATCCCCTTCTCTAATTCTAATTTGATGGTATCCACTTTTCAATTCTATCTTTAAAAAATAATTATCACCACTCAAATTATCCATGAGGTCATCAATTTTAGGCAAAGGAAACTTGTACCTAATTATTATTTTGTTTATAGCTCTTGAATCATTGCACATTCTCCAACCTCCATCCTTATTTGGTGACAAAATGATTGGGACAACACAAGGGTTTAAAATGTCTCTAGATAACCCCTTAACCAATAATTATTTCACCTATTTCCTTATTGATTCATTTTCTCTTAGATTCATCTTGTAGGATGATTTATTTGGTAGGTGTAATCACCTAAAAGTGGTAATTGGATGTTATGATTGTTGCTTGAGTGACCCTATCCCTAAGATTTCCATAGACCTATTCTAGAGCCTTAGACTTACATTTCTAGCCATTCATTAGACCTTATTCAATTACATCCAATCAAGACACAATCCCTGAACTACCACTTCTAACCCTAATTCAACATTCTTGACAGTGTGCTAAAAGTACATTAGCACCACATTTGGGACACTACAACCACATGGTGTTAGTGTCATTAACTGGGTACCAACGTCCTTAGCCTTAGATCTTCACAATGAATACTTTTTTAAATGTGTGCCCCTCCTTAAGTCATCCTAACCTTATTTTCTTATTTGTATATGTAACAGAACACTATACATACAAGTCTAATCCACCTCTATTCACTGGATGGAAAATATATGCAAAAGTTATTCAAACTAAAGATAAAGTTGTGAAAAATCAAGGAATATTATCCCTATTCTACCCTAATTTCTACATAATACCATCTAAAACAACCCTAAGTCTAGTTTTCAAGCATTCCAAAGCTCAATCACCTTCAAGACATCCAAGGCCACTCTCATTCTAGAATTCACTTACACATACATCAAACATTAGGTGGGAGAACTAAATCAGAATTGATCCCTCTTTAGAGTATTGGTATGTAGGCAACTCTCTTAGCATAGTGGGTGTTAAGTATGTCTAGTCCATCCTACTAACACACTAAAATCTTACTCATATCACACTTGCAAAGAGAACTAGGGTTTACATATAAAATGAATATTTTTAGGTACAATACATAGATATAGGCTTTAGTAACACAAGAATAGAACATACAAACATATGCATAGGCGCTCTCTAAAAACAAGAATAGTCCCATAAAGAGGACATTAGCACCAAATTAAAGACACTACACAAATATGGTGTTAATGTCCAAACTAGGTGTTACTATCTAGTTAATATATGAATACCAAAATCTTGCTTATGACACTCAAAACTGCTAAGATCTCAAGTTTCAAAACCCAAATCATTCATAATAGTCTATTTTCAAGTCTATATTTCTCCCTATTTATTGATATTATTAAAGACTCAATCAAGGAAAAATTCATTTACAAATTAGTATGTTATTTATTGTAATTTATTTGACTAATTTAGACATCTCAGCCCTTTAACCAAACATAGGAGTTACACTTGTAAAACCCTAAAAGGTTAAATCATTTGGTGAACTTGGCTTACTTTGAGCATTGCATAAAACCTTAGTTTGCATTAATTCCTATTTTTATGCAATAAACTCAGAGTTGCATACTTATAATTTTATTTAGATAACCTGGATAATTAAAATCAATTTTATATTAGGGTTTCAATTTATGTTACATCTAATTTGAATTATTGCAAAGAAACCCTAGCTTTGAAAAACATTAACCCTATATGCTCTTAGGGTTTACATCCATTTTCCTCTTATTTTCATCAGCTACCATTATTTATTCATAATTCATATATTATCTTGTAGTATCTCTATTTCAATTTAGTTTCTATATGCCATCTAAAAAAACTCTCTCTTCCCTTAAAAAGTAATGTAAGACTAGGTGGTAATCTTATAGATCATATTCAATACCAACTATCTAACCCTATAACAAGGACAAAGAACCTATTACAACTCCATATATGAATCCTTCATATCCTGATTATGTGGAATTCAATGACAATGCATCTGAAGATGAGCAATACAACCAAGAATAAGATTAGGTCCATATTGAGGATAAAGACACACTACCTCCACTTAATGACAATGATATAGTTGTGAACAAAGATGAGGTATTATAGGGCTTTAGAGATATAATTCAAGAACAACCCCATGATCATGCATAGATTTCACAGACCGTATTAGAAATCAAGAATAAAAATAAGAATGGTCAATCTTTAATCCCTCTGGTTAATGATGTTGTTACACCTTCAATGGGGCCCACTAAACCAACTCATATATCACAACCAAAACTTGTTATTTGACCATCAGTGACAACTAATCCACTTATGACTAGTTCTTCTCCTCTTGATGTAAGATCCGTTATACAATAAGTTCTTTCTCTATAATATAAGGTGTCACATCTTGAGCAGGGGGCAAGTAAGCCTTCACATGCCTTAGATTCCAACATTCTGTTGCATAGACCATTATCACATCACATTACAATAACTCATTTGCCATCTAGTTTCATATCACATAAGCTCACATTATATGATGGAAAGGGTGACCCAAAGCATCATCTTAGATCCTTTCATGCATCATGATTGAATTATATGTCCAACGATTGGCTTCTTATGAATGTATTTCCATGTAGCCTCAAGGATTATGCCTTACAGTGGTTATATGATTTGCCTAACCAATTTATCATGACATTCAATCCTTTAGTAGATATGTTCTTAGAACACTTTTCTATCAACATAAGTGATAATATATCATATTCACAAGTGACACAGCTAAAGCAAAGGTCAAATGAGCCCATAGTTGATTATGTATTATGATACAAGATAATCTTATCAAAATTGACTTACCCCATGGAAATTAGATAGATTCAATATATATTCAAATAGAGTCTATTACCAGCACTTCATGAAGCAATATTATTTAAGAAGTTTCCCATATTTACAAATATGTGCCACATGGTTAAGGGATGAGAGGTTAAGATCTTAGCAATGGGCAAACTCAAATACACCAATGGATTAGATTCAAATATTAAGAGTTCAATAAAACCTCAATACAAGTTTAGGACCATAAAGAACAAAACAAACCAAAAGATAAAAATCAACACAGCTTCATAGCCTTCTCCTAGATTGGTTTCATCAGCTCCTTAGTGCAAAGTATTCACTAATCTATCAGAGTCACTAGCACAAGTTCTAAAATAACTATTGGAATATAATGTCATATCTATCCCTCCCATTATAAAGGTTGATATGACATGGACTCTTCTAAAGAGTTATGATTCAAATGCATTCTATGTGTATCATAGGGCACCAGGCCACACCATAAATAGATTTATTAGCCTGAAGCATAAGATACATGATCTTATTGAGGTAAACATCTTTGATGTGGGCACACCCATCGAGGTACCAAAATAATAAATAGAGGCAAAGGAATTTAAGATATTTTTGGATCCTTTTTCTAATCATATAGCTAATGAGGTAGGGTCACATCAGGTGTTCATCATACATACTAGTCTCATCCGTTGTCAGCTTCCTATCACATATTTATAGAAGAGACACATCCCATACATAATATTATTGGCATGTATCACACTATAGTTCTACCTAAACCACTAATCACATTTTCAGAGTAGGATATTATGGATGATGGCACATATTTACAAGCACTCTTCATATGATCATATATAGACCATCACCCTATTCATAATGCCATGGTCGATAATAAATCAAGCATAAGTATGTGCACCATGACACTCTTAAAACACTTGGGCTACACATAGTAGGATACATTCCCAACATATACAATTATTAATGGTTTTAGTGGCCACATTCTGAGTTCCATTAGGGAGATAGTGCTTCCATTACAGGTGGGACCAACACACATAGCCACTTGGTTTCTAATAGTATCTAGTACAGGTGTATTCAACATATTATTGGGAAGGTCATGGTTACAGTAGCTCAAAGCCATCCCATCTATAGTACATCAATACCTCAAGTATATACATGCTAACTAGATGGTTAAGATTGAGGGTATCCCATATGAGTATCCTCTTCCCATCCCACTATCAGTCCTAACACATATTCTAGTCACACTTCCAACACTGACCCCAGTTACAATTCTAATTACACTACTAGATATTGCATGACCATCCATTAAAGTAGAGAGTACAACTCCTATGTACACAACATAGTGTTTAGTAGAGTCCTCAAAATAGGCCAAGTTTACTTCTACATTATCTACATACATGCATACTCTCCCTCAGAGACCATTATTAGAGAGACTATTTCATCAGATATATGTAACAGATT
The DNA here is from genome assembly GCA_037957365.1 of Torreya grandis. NCBI lineage: Eukaryota > Viridiplantae > Streptophyta > Pinopsida > Cupressales > Taxaceae > Torreya > Torreya grandis. Next base: position 644,608 of record JARHVA010001439.1, on the reverse strand, counting down.
CTAGAATAGCTCCCTATACACAATTCACACCTAGATCAGTTATATTAGGTTATAGGGGTTCTCATCATAGGGTACCTACATAAAATATTGATTTTACATCTACCATATGGGTCCCCAAGACCCCTGTAGCTCATAGGGCATCATAGTCAGTGCCACAATATCATAGCATCACTACTCAAGCAACTTCAGGTTCATATTATACATCACACCAAATCATGGGCTCATAGTTGCCTTTTCACACCACATGCATGATCACTTTTCCACTCTTCAACATAGTTCATGGTGATGGTGAGTTTCCCATGAGACTCATAAGTTAGTATGGTTCCTACCATTGTACATAATTCCTTCTCTCTCTCTCTCTCTCTCGCTCCTTGTACATAGTTTACTTTCATATACTTGCACATAGTTAATACTCAGAAAACACAAAAATAATATATGTCAAAATACAAAAATATTCAAATATTTTAAAAATATAATTTTTTTACAGATTGTATGCATTTCTTTGTTTACATTTCTGCTACTTGCCAAAAATTGTATATTTATAGCTATCTTAGTGTAGTTGGTTATATCAAACACATATGCTTCACTTGTTCTTGTCGAGTGTTTATAGATTCTAAATAGGACTCTAGTCCACTACCCTAATCTAGACCAAATATCATCTACCCATTGGGGGCATTTACACGTATTTAGGTTTATACATTACTACATCTACCCACTTGGGGGCATCTCCTACATAGTGGTTATAACTAGGTTTTATCTTTACATACTATACATTCCAGTTACACATTGATTTATCTTGATATTGATCATTATTATTCATTGCTTAAATTTTAATGAATGTCACTAGTTATCTTCAATATATATGCACCTTGGCATCTACATAGATTTATATTACATAGTTATACATGCTTTCATTTCTAGTTCTTAAATTATACTTGATTGTGTTACTATGATTATTACATCTTCAAGTGTATTTGTATATGCCATTGTTTCTTGGATTATACACCATTTCTCTATTTATATGCCTTAGACATGTGCCCATCTCCCTTGTGTCTTTTATTTCATGCTTCTATATGCAGACATTTGAACATGTCCTTTTTTGTGGCTCTATACCAAATTGTTTGTTGTTTGTGTATGTGGACATTTGAACATGTCCTTTTATGTCTTCATTCTCAAATTTAGTGACATGTGATAGTGTCCTTTATATTATGGCCCCTTGGCCTACCTTTTGTGTGCCTCATGTTTTTTTATGTTTACTTCTTTGTATGCTTCTACACCATGACACTTGTATTTTCTTGTTACACAGACACCATTTTTTGATGCCATGAGAGATCTCATGTATCTACCTATCCTACTTGGGAGCCTTGATGGACATCATGCCCCATCACCCTAGGTAATTACTTAGATTTTACTATTGTTATACATTACTGACATCTATATTGACACCCTTGTCTAATGTTAGATTACAACATACATCTTACATTTCTTACTTTTGCTCAGATACATTTACATTATGATGTTATACTTGTACATTTTATTGGAATATCATGCTCTGGCTAACACATTTTATAGAGATATTTATTTAGAGGGTATTTCTTCCAAAGATTTCAAAACTACTCTCAAAATAAGGGGTATTTATAGGGGTTGCCACATAAATCAGGATCCTATTTTAATTTTCATAGATACATTTTAACACATATGCTCAGTTATAGGGATCAGACTCAGGGCAGACATAAAACATTATAGAGATTCAACAATTAGTCCAAACCACACAAAGATCAGACCATGTAGTCATTAGCACCCATATTGGGACACTAGCACCATAGGCACTATTGTCCACTACAAAGTGCTACTACCTAGTATCCCCAACTTCAAGATAGTCCAAAACATTCAGACTAGTAAACCAAGTACAATAAAAATTTGCACAAATATAGTCACAAATTTGGTAATTATGTTTAGAATTAGCTTAGATTCAGTCATTTTGATTTAGATTCATATCAATTACCTAGATTTTGGGACATCATGTGCAATATGATCACTCATACATTTAGATTAGTTACATAGATTTAAATATTACATACTTGATTTAGATTCAGTATACTCAGATACCAATTGGGGGCATATGTGCAACACATTGGTTTCCATATACTCAGCTTCAGATAAGTTGATCAGATGGAATGACAAACTCCATGTCATTCTCTACACTATATACACTTTCTATCATATTCTATGTTATCACTAGATTCATGCCTTACTCTATTTTTAGTGGTTGGCATTCTCAAGTGGCCATGGATCTGAATACATAGTTAGATTACTCAGTTACATACTTTCAACACTTTGTGTAGTATAGTTATATATGCATCTACTTCACATAAGGGGGGAATGATTGAGTTATGGCCTACTTGAGTTCTTGAGCCACTTACATGAGAGGGTTTGACACACTTACAATCTTATCCAAGTTATTCATAGAGATTAAGATCCACCAAGCAGGGTGGGCAATGATGGAGTCAAAACTAGATTGAGTTCTTGAGCCACCCATATGAGGATTGACCATTCCATTAGCTCCATTCAATTTATTCAATGATATGATCACTATACACTTTCACACACGTAGGTTGTCACCAGGTTCATACATTGGTTTACATACCCAACTAGGTGTATTCATTTCTTTTCTCTCTCTTTACTCATTTCATTTCAACATAATCTTATGTTAGGATCCTGGAGTACAATTGATTACCTTTTATATTTAAGCAATTAAACATGGAATTGAACCAGAAGTAATAAGTAACTAGAAACCAAAAATAGCAAAGAATAGGAGATACAAGAAACAACCAATCTTGTATTAAACTCTTCCAGAATACAATGAAGAAATCTCACTCTTCCCACACCTCTTGGGTGTACAGTATTTCTCTCAAGAGTTCTCTCTCTTAATCAATTACAATCAAATCAATAACCAAGTTGTTATTCCCTAGCTTCAGTTGATCTCCTTGATCTTGCACCATGCAAATCTAATTGACCTTGCTTACTTGCTTTCTTACAATACATGCCCCCATGGGTCTCTTAAATAGGATCCAAGGCATACAATAATTAGACTTCCCAATTATAATAATTAGAAACACAAACTCAAGACTAAAATTAGTCTTTACATGCAAACACTCTATCCGTCCTAAAATTAGAACAAATCTAATTCCGGAAATGCATGCAAATGCACACGCACACACAGGTGACCGACGCCGATCACTATCGGTCTGCATATGACCGACATCAGTTGATCCCTGACTGATGTCGGTCAGATCTGATCCATGCCTGATCGATGTCAGTGATACTACCGATGCCAGCGACTGTGTTAGTCCAACAACCTTTGCATGAACTCAACAGTGAAGCTTTTAGCTCCACAACATAACAATCTCTCACTTGGAGATAAATAGCTGCACCTGTACTTGTACAACAACATCCTCTATCTTATTTCTTTGGCTTGTTTCTCCCTCTTCAAGTTCAATCTTGAAGACCAAAAAAATTTGAATGAAGATTCAACTTCTCCTTTGTTACCAGCTTTGTTAACATAGCTTCAGGGTTCTTATCCGTATGGATCTTTTCCAGATTCAACTGTCCATCCTCCAATACTTGTCTAATGAAGTGGTACCTAAGCTATATATGTTTGGTTCTTGAATGAAAGGCTGAATTCTTTGCTAAATGAATTGCACTTTGACTATCACTATACAATCTGCAACTCTCTTGCTCCTTTCCCAACTCTTCCATGAACTGTGTTATCCATATCATTTCCTTGCTAGCCTCTATGACTGCAATGTATTCTACCTCTGTAGTAGACAGGGCAACAACCTTCTGCAACTTTAAAATCTAGCTAACCACCATTCCACCAATAGTGAATACATATCTTGTGGTGCTTCTCCTACCATCTAAGTCACCTGCCATATCTGAATCTACATACCCATGTAGAGAAGTACCTGACCTTGCATAGCATAAATACCTGCTGCTGGTCCCTCTTAGATATCTGAGAATCCACTAAACTACTTTCCAGTGTTCTTTTCCTGGATTGGCCATAAACTTGCTGACAACTCCCACTGCTTGGGCAATATCAGGTCTAGTACATACCATTACATACATCAAGCTCCCAACTGCTGAAGCATATGGAACTTTGCTCATGTACTCAACCTCATCATGTGATTTAGGACACTATTCTTTGCTCAACTTGAAGTGTCTAGCCATAGGTGTGCTTATCGGTTTTGCATCCTGCATATAGAACCTCTCCAACACCTTATTCACATAATCCTCTTGAGACAAAATCAGCCTGTGATTTTTCCTGTCTCTCTTAATACTCATGCCAAGGATTTTCTTTGCTGCTCCTAAATCCTTCATAGCAAATGTGTGAGCTAATTTTACCTTTAGCTCAGTAATTACCTACATGTGTGAACCTGTAACAAGCATATCATCTACATACAGCAACAGGATAATATAACTACCATTATCCAATCTGGTAATATAAACACAATGGTCAGATTGACATTTACTAAAGCCATGCTCTGTCATAAACCTGTCAAACCTTAAATACCACTGTCTTGGAGCTTGCTTAAGACCATATAAGCTTTTCTTCAACCTGCACACAAGTTTCTCCTTACCTTTGACCTCAAAACCTTTCGACTGATCCATATATATCTCTTCATCCAAATCTCCATGAAGAAACGTTGTCTTAACATCAAGCTGCTCAAGATGCAAATCCTCAATAGCAACTAAAGACAATACAGTCCGAATAGAAGTCATCTTTACTACAAGAGAAAATATTTCACCAAAGTCAATACTTGGTTTCTGTGCAAATCCCTTTACTAGCAACCTGGCCTTATGTCTCATTTGTCCATTCTCTCCTTCCTTTAACCTATATACCTATTTGTTTTTTAGTGCTTTCTTTCTGTCTGGCAACTCAATTAAATCCCATATTTGGTTCTTTTCTAAGGAATCAATTTCCTCATTCATGCCATGCTCCCACTGTTTCCTAGATTCTACCTGCATTACCTCATCAAAACTTTCTGGTTCTCCACCACCAGTGAGCAACACATAGTATAAAGAAGGGGAATAATGAATTGGAGGTTTACTTACCCTTTCAGTCCTCCTTATGGGCATTTGAGACTCATTTACAACTTGTTGTCCACCCAAATTCTCTGTCAGTGACCGATCTCAATCAACTCTCGGTCTGCACCTGACCGATGTCGGTTCCACCTGAACGACCTGACCGACGTCGGTTATTGTCTGACTGACGTTGGTTCCTGCTTGACCACCGACATCGGTTACCTAACCGATGTCGGTCTCTATGTTTTCTTGTGAGTGATGATTTTTACCCACGAGCTCCTTTTGGATCATAGCCTCATCCAAATCAAGATTGCCCTGCTCAAAATTATTTAGCCTCTTGAGCTGATCACTGTACATCACTTTCTAATTGAAAACTACATCATGGCTTCTAATAATTTTGTTAGTCTCTAAATTCCACAACCAGAATCTGAAATCTCCAAAGCCATAACCAATGAAAGTGCACCGCATGGATTTAGCATCCAACTTCTTTCTATTTTCTTTATCAACGTGCATAAAAGCTTCAAAACCAAAAACACTGAGAAATGAAAGATCTACCTTTTTACTTGTCCAAGCCTCTTCTGGAATTCCACCATCCAGAGCAGTAGAAGGTCCTTTGTTAATCAGGTAAATTGTAGTATCTACAGCTTCTGCCCAAAACTTTAAGGGCAAACCAACATGCAACCTCATACTCCGTGCACACTCCATTATTGTTCTATTCATCTTTTCAGCAACTCTATTTTGTTGAGGTGTCCTTGAAACCATCCTTTCCCTGCGTATTCCACTCATAAAATAGTAACTATTGAATTTATTGCTGCAGTACTCACCACCATTTTCAGATCTAAGGCACTTCAATCTCAAACCTATTTCATTCTCAACCAAAGCTTTCCATTTCTTAAATGTGTCAAAAACATCAGATTTCCTCTTTATGCAATAAAACCATACCTTTCTTGTAGCATCATCAATGAAAGAAACATAATATTGTGATCCTCCAATAGAAGCTACCTGAGTTGGTCCCCACACGTCTGTGTGAATAAGCTCCAACTTGTGTTCCTTCTTTATTGACCCAATCTTGAGAAACCTTACTTTCTTCTATTTCCCAAAAATACAGTGCTCACAGAAATCTAGATCTATGCTTTTCAAATATGAAAGATTACCTTTTGACTTAAGAACATTCATTCCCTTCTCACTCATGTGACCAAGCCTATAGTGCCACATATTTGCATCTACATTTGAAGTAGATAAAACAGAAGGAGAATAATCAGTAACACAAGTAGATAGATAAAGTGTACCTACTCTCTTACCTCTTGCTAATACAAGTGCACCCTTGGAAACTTTCCAAGATTTCATTGTGAGAGTTACTGTGTAACCCTCATCACCCAACTTTCCTATACAAATCAAATTCCTCTTCAAGATGGGTACATGCATGACATCTTTCAACACCCATGTGTTGCCATTCTGCAATTTCAGCTGCACTTTTCCTTTGCCAACAATTTGGCAAGGCTCACCATCCCCTAAATAAACTTTTCCAAAATATCCATGGACATAATCATTGAAAATTTCTCTATTTGGGGTTGCATGGAAAGAAGCACCAGAATCTAAAACCCATGATTCTACTTGACTATCCAAAGAAAATATAAGAGCATCCTGTGCAACAATACCTACAACATTTGCTTCCTTATTACCTTCTTGCTGATTTTATTTGTTATCCTTCAACCAGTAGTCTTTCTTTGCATGCCCTTTCTTTCCACAATTCCTGCAGATTATACCTCCATTTCTAGATTTGGATCTCCTTCCCATCTTTGACCTTGATTTCCTTTGCTTTCCCTTCTCTCTTTGCCTTCCCCTGCTTTCAATACTTAAAGCATTACTTGATGTTTCCCCTGTGCTTTTCCTGTGAATTTCTTCATTCAAGATTACACTAATAATATCATCAACTTTCAAGATATTTGAAGCAGATGCAGTATTGCTAACTTCCATTACCAAGCTATGCCAGCTTTTAAGTAAAGAGCATAAGATTAAGAGAGCCTTAATTTCATCATCAAAAACTATTTTGACTGAATTTAACTGATTTACAATTTCATGGAAATCATTAAGATGACTATATACAGATCCACCTTCCTGCATTTGCAAACTAAATAATTGATTCATAATATATACCTTATTCAAAGCTGAGGTTTTTTCATATAAGTTTGCCAGAGTATCCATTAACTCTACCGTTGTCTTTGCCTGTGATAAATTTGAAATCACAGATGATGCCAGGCTCAACCTTATAGATTCAAGATCCTTTCTATCAAGAACATTCCATTCTTCATCTTGCATATCTGTGGACTTGCTTACAACCCCACCCAACGGTAAAAATAGATCTTTCTAATACAGATAATCTTCTATCTACATCCTCCATAATTGATAATTCTTGCCACTGAATTTCTCTATTCTTAGTTTACTTTCTTCTACCATTGCTTTGCTCCCACTCAAACAGAAATCCCTATGAGTGAACCTATAATCAAAAAACACTAACCCATTCTACCACTTGTTAGTGATCCTAGCTCTGATACCAACTATTAGGATCCTAGAGTACAATTGATTACCTTTTATATATAAGCAACTAAACACAAAATTGAACCAGAAGTAATAAAAAACTAGAAACCAGAAATAGCAAATAATAGGAGATATAAGAAACAACCAATTTTGTATTAAACTCTTCTAGAATACAATGAAGAAATCTCACTCTTCCCACACCTCTTGGGTGTACAGTATTTCTCTCAAGAGTTCTCTCTCTCAATAAATTACAATCAACTCAATAACTGAGTTGTTATTCCCTAGCTTCAGCTAATCTCCTTGATCTTGCACCTTGCAGATCTAATTGACCTTGCTTACTTGCTTTCTTACAATACATGCCCCCATGGGTCTCTTAAATAGGATCCAAGGCATACAATAATTAGACTTCCCAATTACAATAATTAGAAACACAGACTCAAGACTAAAATTAGTCTTTATATGCAAACACTCTGTCCATCCTAAAATTAGAACAAATCTAATTCTGGAAATGCATGCAAATGCACACGCACACATAGGTGACCGACGTTGGTCACTGTCGGTCTACATATGACCAATGTTGGCTGATCCCTGATCGATGTCGATCGGATCTGATCCACGCCTGACCGATGTCGGTGATACTACCGATGCCAATGACTGTGTTAGTCCAGCAACCTTTGAATGAACTCAACAGTGAAGCTTTTAGCTCCACAACTTAACATCTTATGCTTTTAATTATCTCATTAGTAAGGACTAATTTTTTAGTTTTTCATTAACTAACATTACTTTGGATCATGTTTCACCTATGTAGACCCATATTTGCATATTCAAACTCATTTATATGGGCTTCACTTCCAAGGTAAGTTTAGGTACACTTATTTTTCATTTATACTAGTAATTTTGCTTTGTTGCATTACTAGCATAAATGGGGGGCAAATGTAATCACCTAAAAGTGGTAATTGGATGTTAGGAGTGTCTCTTGAGTCACCCTATCTGTAGGCTTGCCATAAACCTATTATAGATCTTAGACTTACATTTCTAGCCATTCAATAGACCTTACTCACTTACATCCAGTCAAGAAACAGTCCCTAAACTGTCACCTCTGACCCCAATCCAACATTCTTAGCAGTCTACCAAAAGGACATTAGTGCCATATTTGGGACACTACAACCACATGATGCTAATGTCCCCAATTAGGTGTTACTATCCTTAGTCCTAGCTATTCCCAATTGATAATTTTTCTAATGCGTGTCCCTCATAAGGTTAGCCTAAGCTCATTTTATTATCTGCACAAGCAACATAACCCTATAAATATAAGTTTAATCCACCTCTATTCACTGGATGGAAAATAGATGTAAAAACTATTCAAACCAAAGACAAATTTATATAAATCAAGGTATATTATCCATATTTTTCCCACTTTATACATACTACCATCTAAAATAACCTTAAGTCTAGTTTTCAAGCATTCCAAAGCTCAAGCACACTCAAGGAATCCAAGACCACTCTCATTCTAGTATTCACTTGCACATACATCAAGCACTAGGTAGGAGAACTACATTGGACTTGATCCCTCTTTAGAGTATTGGTATGTAGGCAAATCTCTACATAATGGGGTGTTGAGAATGTCTTTTACATCCTGCTAACACACTCAAATCTTGGTCATATGACACGTATATAGAGAACTAGGGTTTGCACACAAAATCAAGTTTTTCAGGTATAATATATAACTACAAGATTTGGTCATGCATGAACAGAACATACAGACACAAGTGCAGGTGATCCTAAAAAATAAGAGCAGTCCCATAAAGAGAACATTAGTGCCACATTGAGGACACTCCACATAAATGACACTACTTTCCAAACTGGGTGCTATTATCTAGTGAACTGATGAATATCAGAATACTATTTATGATACTTAGAACTATTCAAATCTCATGTTTTAGAACCCAAATCATCCATGATAGTCTATTTTCAGCTAATATTATATTTCTCCCTATTTACTATTATTATTAGAAAGTAAATCAAGGTCAAATTCATTTAAAAATAAGTAGTTAATTATTATAATTTATTTGACTGATTTAAACATCTAAACCCTTTAACCAAACATAGGAATTACATTTGTAAAACCCTAAAAGGTTAAATCAGTAGGCTAGCTCTTAGAATAAGGTCTATATGATGACCGATACTTATCCTTGGAGGTAACTGATTAGGCAAGTCATCTACAACTATATCCAAAAACACCTTAAGCATGTTCTGAATTTATATGGGCAAATAGGTTAAATGAGTAGTTGTAATTTTTGTTTTGGGTTTAACAACTAAGACATAACTTTGATGAAATTTAACAACTCCTTGACACTAGTTAGCATAGCTTTATTATGGTATTTATTTGATTCAACTTCATCTCTTAGTGGAATAAGTGTGTGTTTATTACCATCCTTTTCAAAGGTATAAGAATTAGTCCTTCCATCATGAATAACTCTTCTATCATATTGGCAAGGTCTACCTAATAGAATTTGGTAAATTTCTATAGGCATTACAACATAAATAAATTCATCTCTATAGCTGCCTATTTGGAATTTTACCTTGAATTATTCATTCACTAGAATCTGATGTCCTTTCTATAACCATGAGACTTTGTAGGGTGTGGGATGAACTAGCTTCTTTAGATATAACTTTTATACCATTTCAGAAGAAACTATATTATTAGTGCACTCCCACTATCAATTATTACCTTATAGCACTTAACTTTTGTCTTACAAGTAGCCTTGAATAAGGTCTTTCTTTGTGGTGGTTCCTTGATCTCCTTGGTTGGTGTGTCAACACTCTATTCATCAACAATGATTATGCTACCTCAATTATATCCTCATAAGATGGAGAACCCACATTTTCTTCCTCTGATTGAGAAATATAATTGATGCCCTCTGTCCTTATATAAGTTTTTTAAGGGTTCTCTAAAAACTCATAAGCCATATGCCCTACATACTTATTGCATTTAAAATACTTACCCCATAACCCTCTACCTATTTCTCTAGTGTAAGGTCTTCTACTTCTGAATGCATAACCACCTCTTCTAGGATGATTTAGGTTTTGAGAGATATTATTAGCTGCTTCACCATGGGTTTGTAACTGATTTCTACCTCCATGTTTCACTCTTCCTCTAAAAATTTTGCCCCTTCTAAAATTATGACTTTACCTTCTAGATAGTTTCTCCTCTACCTTAAGTGCAGCTTGATATGCCTCCTCTACTATCCTTGGGGATAAAATATTGATCTCATATAAGATATTAAACCTTAGACCATTGATATACCTAGCAACCTTTTTAACATCCTCCTCAATGTGACTTGCTCTAATACTCAATTTGTAAAATTATTATTTATACTCCTTCACTGTCAAGTCTTTTTGTTTTATATTTTGGAGCCACCTGAATAGTTTGGTTTTTTAGTCCTTAGGCATAAATTTGCCCTTCAATTTGGCCACCATCATATCCCATGACTTAATCATATCCTTTCCTTTTCTTCTTCTTTTATACTATACTCTATCCCAATAGAGGGATGCATGCCACTTCAACCTTGTGATGGCAAAATTAACATTCTTTACATCATCTAATTTCTCATATTTGAAGTATGTGACAATAACTACAATCCAATTAACTATCTCTTCAACATTAAGGCTACCCTCATACATATGCACCTCAAACATGGGATTTGAATTAACACCCATGACTGATCTTATAATCCTCTCTTCTACTCTATCTTCTTCTCTTTATTCTATAACCCATTCTTTAGGAGTTTCTTCCTCTCTATCACTCACATCCCCTATTAGTCTCTCTTCTCTAAGCCAATTCCATGGCTTGAAGCCTTGTCTGCAAGTTTCTTACCTCTTCCACCAATGTATCCACTGCTTGTAACATCCTTTTGGATATTACAACTCCATGTCCTCTAGCTGCCATCTTATTTGAGTGTCTTTTCACAACCTTCTAATGTATTCACTAATGTTTTCACTCTTCAAACTTTCTTTTGGATCTGATACCAAAAATTGGTGTCGAGTCTTTCTAATCTTAATTTTTTGACAATTTCTTTAGATTCTATTATTTGTCTTGTAGCCTTTTTAGCCTTGTTTTGAATGATTTTACCCTTTATATGAATAAATAAAATTGTTTAAATTTTAAAAATACTTAAAATTTTCAATTACACATGACTTAATTCAATCATGCTTTGAAACTCTCTTGAAAAGACTGAAAACAACAAGTTGTCTTTAAAATTATGTGTGTTTAGGTCTAATTAGGCCTAATTTTTTGTGTACTATTAATATTATGTATTGTATGGGCTTGTACCATCCTAAAACCTCTTAAATACTTTAGATCATGTCATCATACAATATATTACCAAATTACAAGTTTTTTAACTTGTGGAATTAAGAGATAATCACATTTGACTTTGAAAACCGTAATTTAGGGTTTATCAGGTTTGTGACTACTTGAGAACCTTGAAAAAGAGAAAATTTGAATTATATTCAGTTAAAAACACTTATAATTATTTTTTAAGGACTATTAAACCTTACATCAACTCCTCCAAGATTTAGTTTGCCTTGAACAATCATCACAAATGTCTAATAAATAGTTTAACAGGGTTATGGGTTCCTTCTACAAAACTGTGACCAATTTGAATGGAAAATTGAATTAAATCTTATATTCTAAAGTGTATCAAAGGTTATTTCTAGTGAATAGACTTTATTTACTATTCTCAATGACTTCTATTCTTCAAGAAACACTTGAACAAGTCTCACAAATACATATCAACTTCATTCACTAGACTGTGCAAAAACAAAGTTGCTCTAATTTGAATTGTGCTGTATATTATAACTTTGTTGCCTCGAGATTGGTTACAAGAACATAATATATTCATAAATAAAAAAAATATAACATCACTTACATTCATTGAATTCACTAGATTCTAAAAATAACTCTGTCAAAGCATCATTTTAGTCATTTATATCATGATTCCATACATAGGCTACACACATAATTATAAACAAAGATTCTTCCTTGGTTTCAAGATATTTTCTTTATCTCTTTTCTCCAGTATTTCATCTCACCACCTAGGAATGGACCTTAGTTTATTATTCTAATTATTTCCATGTGCCTATTATCTTATAACTAACTCCTAAGCTTTCTCTGATGTAGGTAATGGCCTTGACAAGTCACTTTGCTTAGGCTATTAACCAATGTTAAACATGATAACCATGAGTCAAGGAGTAATAAAATCTATAGAGACATCCATGGGCCTGAAGGACCTTTTACTAGATGGAATACATCATTTACAACTTTCAAAAGCATGATTAAATTATAACAAAGCTTAAATAAATTTGAATTTTTAAATGACTTGTTTTGGTAGGAAAGCCAAAAAGTCAATCTTAAGACCCTCAAATGCTACTAGAAACCTAAGAATATCTCTTTATTATCCTCTAATGAATTATAAGACCCTTAACACACCAAAACAAATGAAATTTGATCTAATATATACATGTTCCTACATCATATAACCCCTTTCATCTTGTTGTCCTCATATTATCTCTTTACTTTTAGGTCTTCAAGCCTCCTTTTCATGTTCATTAAATCATTAACATATAGCTCAGGTGACCATATTAGTGGAATTGATGTTGGGCTATATGATTCCTTACTTTTTTGGTTCTCTTCATCTCTTTCCCCTTTGCTTGTCAAATATGTTTCAATTTCCCTTTGCATGTTACCCACATATGTTTTTTTTTCATTTTCTTTATCCTCAAAAACTCATCTATGAATCTAATGTGTATTATCATTCTCTTGTTGCATATGGTGAGTGAGTTGGGTGTATTGTTTCACACCTTGATTCAGTTTAGCTTTGTATTTAAGCAATGTAATCAATTTTTCTTTACCCTTTCTTACCCTTGTATTACATGAATTGTCTATGTTTGCTACCTTGTAGAAGTGACTATTGAAGTGTTGTTGATTGCCCTTGGTAGGATAATTATGATTTTTTAAATCCTGGTTTGTCTCAACTTTCGAGCCTACCTCCATTTTAAAGTGATTTTATATTATTTTGCATTAACATAGAGTAGTTTTTCACTAGTGTTTGATAAACTAATTTGTGTGTGATTGAATGTGTGATTCACATGCCCCTGTCATTACACCCTTGTACAAATATAGAGGATGTTATAATAGGTCTAACTAGATTACCAGGCCTCCTTGAGGCATCATTTCCATTAGTGGTCCCTGTATTTGTGTCTCTATTTGAGGCCCATGTATTTCCTCCCTACTCTACCACTGATGTTTTGGCATTTTCAACTAGTTTTGTATTGTCATTTCCAGCAATTTCATGTTCTTTACTTCCCATCTCTACCATAATATTACTACCTTCCTATTGTTTTTTTTTTTTATCATTCCTTAGGTTTGTAGGGTTTGAGTTTGACTTGGTATATTATAATTATTAGAAATGCTATGAATAAAAAAGGTGCAGGGTAAAAATTTCTCTTTTTTAATAAAAATGGGCATGGCACTCACCTAGGACCTATGCAATGCCTTTTGTATTATCCAAAACAATTTTGTCCTCATTGTCATGTATATTGCTTTCCTGCTCTACCCTGTCTGTGTTTTGCCCTGATTTGTCCGTACATGTTAACACTATATGCATTATGTCTCTAACCCTATCTACATTTTACCCTCTAACATTGTCTCCATCTATGTTTGTGTCCACCCTCTAACCATGTTTGTGTCTATTTCAATTACTTCACAAATAGTTGCACAAAAATGAAAACATAAATCATTAACATAATGTTAATAATTAAATTAATAAAAAAGTTTCGATAGTTTAGGCAATGTAATTACTGCTTTTGCTGCCTACATAGCGAGCATATTCTAACGACCACATGTTTATTTTTTTAGATATAGATAAAAAGTGGGTTTTAAGGACTCAAAACCATTACAAGATGCTAATAAAGAAAACAAGAACCAAAATTTGAGAATAAACAAGAGTCTACCTCCCCCCAAGAAGTAACCAAAGAATCACCCAGAACCAACCTAAAAACAATGAAGAAATAATAAGGAACCAACGAAAAACTATAAAACATTAAAACAACCGAGTAAATAAAACATGAACAAAATCAAGACAAAGCCCACCAAGGATCTAGACCTTCTTATCATTGTTTTCCACCACCTTCTTAGTCTTGCCTCTATTTCATTTGCATGGGCCTTTCATTATTGCAGTCCCCTCCAAGTCTTCAGATAATTTCTAGGTCTCCTCCCTAGTAGTTTTCTTCTCGACACGGGCCTTGTCCTTTCTAAACCTCTTGAATTATTTTTTCTAAGAGTGTTCCTCATGTTCCTCTCTATGAAAAATCTCTATCTCGGGGTCCAACGTGGTTTCATGCTACTTACCATCATCCCCCTCCTTGTTACTATCCCTAGCAAAGAGTAGAATGCCTTATCTAACCACTTTCATTTCTTTTCTCAACATTTTCATCTCTCCCACATGTCTCAACATACTCCCCTCAAAAGCCTTTAGTCATTTCTTCTACGAGTCTATAGCTACCACCTTCTCATGGTCCAACTCTGGCCCTTTAGCTAAAACAACCTTACTCCCTTATAATTCCTCTTAAAAAATAGGAGGAGAAATGTTCTCCATAGGAACATTCACTTCCTTGATCCCCTGACCATCCCTTTCTTCATCATCAGAAACAAACAACCTATGCTTGCCACTTTTAGAATCCTTCAACCCTTGCTTTTCAAAGCCTGGAAAAGGGTATGCTTGGAGTCCTTTG
Organism: Torreya grandis; assembly: GCA_037957365.1. Taxonomy (NCBI): domain Eukaryota; kingdom Viridiplantae; phylum Streptophyta; class Pinopsida; order Cupressales; family Taxaceae; genus Torreya; species Torreya grandis. Next base: position 629,194 of record JARHVA010001439.1, on the reverse strand, counting down.
AAGCTTCCTTCGAAACTATACTCTTCCACAAGTCTAACTATTTTTAGGTCCTTAAAATTTCCTTCAACAATGAATACAACACATTTGTCCATCAAAGGAAGAACCTCTCTCACAAGTAGCAAGATGAGGAATTGATGAATGATAACAACTAAATTATCATTTTAGAAAGCCTCCACCGTGGTCTCTAAGGACTTCAATCATTAGAATGGTAAGTTCATATCACACCTATTTTGAACATGGTTCATCAGAAAGAAATGGTGCGAGTGCACCAGTTGTCTTTTGCCTTTAAGGGTCATATTCCTCATCAACTGCAACCATATCTCGAGCCATTTGAAAGACATATCTTCCCGTAAGAACCCTTTTTTGAGTTTCAGGGCTTCTTCTTTAGAATTGTAAAATGTTTTAACAAGCTCAAATTTCCTAATTTTATCCTTAAACATCTTAAGAGCCTTGGAAACCATACACGTGGCTTTCACAACACTTTCCTTTGACACATTTATCATAACCCCACGCATTCTCACCACTTTGTTCTTTGAAGCATGAACAAACTCCATCGACAAGATAGGATCATGGCCCGCAATACGTTCCATAAATGGATAAGCCCACCTTTGCTTAAGATGCTCCATACCGTGGGGTTATTCTTAACATCCTCACAAGACACTAGTTCAACACAATCGGGATATCCACCCATTTTATTGATTCTGCTAGAAAATGTAGTCCTTGACTCAAATTTTGAAGAACGTGAAAAGGGGAAGCAGATGATAACCCTATTCACATGCTTGACGTTAAAATCCTTACTCCGTCCTAAATGTTCATTCATCCTCCTATGTAACACAATGATTATTCGCATACAAGACAAAATACTCCTTCCCAAAGTAGAAATAATCTTCCACGAAGGAACGAATATATCTCTGCCTCCAACATTAAAACTGATTTGATACAGATCTCTAATAATGATTACAAGAAAAGGCTTCATCCACCAACTTTTTTCTAAATTAGTTATGAACTTAAGGCTTCCTTCCATCATAACTTGGGAATTACTTCCCTCCTTTCTTTTGATTGACCAATCACGATTGTCCTCACCCCAAATGTCCACCTTAAATGACCCCATTTCACCTATGAGCTTCTTAAGAGCCTCAATATTCCAAAATTGAAAACCCCTCACCTTGAAAATAGTCCATAATAGGAAAGAATTCGTTTGTGACTTTTGGGAGTCCCTTATTGTTATAAAACCCCATCACCCTGAATCCCAACACAAGAGAAATATTTCCAAAACCTCTTCTTGTCCCTTATTTAAAAAACCTTAGTCCTCTTAATGCCAAGCAAAATAAAACAACTCTTACCATACTTGGTTCTAAAAAATCCTATCAAAACTTCTAAAATTGTTCATCCCTTTTTAATTCCCTAATACATAAAATTCATTTTTTAATATTTTTAAACAACTTATTTTGTTTTAAGGTTTTCTAAGAACCTCCCGCTACCTCTTTAACCGTTTTTGCATTCCTAACTTTTTGATTACCAGCCTTCCTTTAAATTTAGACCATCACCAACTTCTACCGTATTTTTCTAGCCCTCATAGTTCTAAATTGAATCCACTCCTCCTCTTTGTATGATTTGTTAATCTTCCCTTTCGGGTAAGTAGTCTTCTACATAAGAGCTTTTTGGCCTTCTTTTAAGGTTTTTGAAAGTTTTTGATGCCAACAACTCATGAACCTTCTCCTCTAGCCCTCAATCATCGCATGTTTATTAATTCGGCCGAAGTAAGGACTTAACGTATAAGCTTTCTTGTCCAGCACGTTTCATATTCTCCCTAGCTTAAATAGGGGGTTGAAGCTTCTTTGATAAGCTGGGATCCCGACTCCTTGTAGCGATAAGTACCCCTTCTCAGACCAGAATTGCAAATTACTTTTTCTTCCTTTTCTGTTTCAATCCTGTTCCCGGGTAACTATTCCTCATTCCTTTCAGGACTCTGTCAAATTATGTGCCAAATTTACATACAATAGATGTTCTTAATCGGTTCATTTTGTTTCTTGCAGGGTTCGAGTTGCCTCAGAATTTGGGAATGGCGCCTCGGAAACCTTCCGCGTCCTCCTCAAAGGCTTCTGGATCGATTCCTGTGAAACAAACTGCTTCTAAACAATCCAAAGCAAAGAAATCGGATGCTCTTCCAACAAGTGTATATGTGGTGCTGAAGAAGGAGGGTTATCCTGCGGACGGATTCCACTCTTACTCGCCAGCGACGACAAGCTTAGTAGGAGTATATCCAAGCGAGGCGCAGGCCTATTTCGCTGCCATGCAACACCTCATATACCAGTTCGAATCCATTATGGGTGAGGAGCTCAAGGACCTTCGCAAGATCGCTACTACCAAGACAATATCTCTTAAAAAGAGATTGAAACAGATTGCGGAAGAGGGGAATTCACCAGATAGTGAGCTGGTCCACTTGACCGTTAGAAAAGGTGAGTTATTTCCTGCACAGAAAATGGATGAAAAGAAGTTCATTGCTGGGCTTAAGAAGCCTTCAGACCATCACGATGACGCTGAATCTAAAGATTCCGAGGAGGAGAATGAACAAGGTTCGGCTTCAGATACTTTTTCTCAAGACTCTTTTGACTATTTATGAATCTTGTTTCCTATGATCAAGGATGAACAAGGTTCGGCTTCAGATACTTTTTCTTAAGACTATTTCTGAATCTTGTTTCCTATGATCAAGGTCTGGTTAACTTTTAGATTTTTCAGCAGTTTAGCGTACATTTTGCCACATGTTACCTCTGGGTTTTTGAATTTTGCAAAAGTTTCGTACGGAAACTCGTTTATTATAATATGCAAATATATATTTCGCAAAGTATTTTTGTCTACATTTTCCCAATGCAAAAGTTTATTGTGCTTCCGTCAAAATTAATCAAATTTGCTTTTTTTTGGGGTAGATGTTGTTGGGGCTACTCCTTCATTGGGCATGTATATTTCATGAACAGAAGCCATATGCACAATGTTTGATAAATGCAGATCTATGAAATAAGGTCTCATGGGCTGCAGGTTTCTAAATATGCAAAACGAGGAAATTTTATTATGGTGTACAGAAAACTAAGAACTATTCAAAAGGCATGTGGGGATTATATAATAAAAAAGAATTCCCATTTTCAATAAAGTAATATGGACATTAAGATAATTTACGAGGACAAAAGTAATAAGGTTTTCTCTTCTAAGCGAATTAGCTGTTGCAAGTTAATAAACCAATAATGAAATGAGGTCTCATAGATTGTAAGGTTTCTAAATATGCAAATGAGGAAATTTTATTATGGTGTACAGAAAACTAAGAATTATTCCAAGGCATGTGCGGATTATATAATAAAAATAAGCATCAAGCCTGTATGGAGTAAAGCTGCGAGATGAAAACATTCGCAAAAGCAAGAAGGTTTTTTCTTCTAAGGGAAATAGCTGTTGCAAATTAATAAATCAATTGTTTATTGGCTGACTGCTCTAAGCAATTGACAAACCAGTTGGCTGTAGTTTTCAGAGTTCTTGAAATTATTGGCCAGAAACTCAGAATATTACAAAGTAGTAATGCAAAAATCTAAAAATAAGTGAAGTTGGTCACGCACGCAGCACTTATACCAAAAAGGACTTCCAGTCACACGTTTGAAATGTTTTGTGTCACATATTCAATGGTAATCCCTTATAACTTTTATTTCCATGGCAATTGTTTGAAAATACAGAAATAGACCTAATTCTTATTGAATACCAGGGAATATACAGTTAAGCTATGAATTTAAATAACAAAGTATACAAATATTTATATTTCTGTCTATAAAGATGGATATTTTTAAACAGTCTAAAAAGGGCTAGCATCTCAATACTGCATGGTTTGTCTTTTATTTGAAAATAATTACCCCCTATGTCTAAACTATTTTTATTTGGAGATGGTACACGCATTTTCCAGAAATTTTTAGAGTTTCTATTTTTTTACTCACATGTTTATATATAGATAAGATTAATAGTGGGGTCTCATGTTGGGGGCTTCCCTCTTGTTAAAATGGGCTGCAGAGTCCAATGTGTTTTTTTTGGTTGAATATGAACAGCGCAGCTATTCCTGTAGCAGGAAATTATCTTTTGCATGGAACTTAAATAAAATTTAAGCTCTTATAATTTCTCAGCTGCATCTGCTGGAAAACGTTTAGCTGGCCTCCAACATGAGATGGAGCTCTTATACTTGATATTATTCCAGAAATTTCTATAGTTGCTAATATTTTACTCCCCTGTTTATATATATTCTATAGTTTCTAATTTTTTTACTCCCATGTTTATATATATTTTGATAAGATTAATATTTAATGTCATTCCAGAAATTTAGAGTTTCTAATTTATTACTCCAGTGTTTTTAGAAAATTTAAAGACCTCTTTTAGAATCTCCATATTCTTCTCCACAGCACTGTTCCAGATTGTTCTCTACAGACATGCTTTGTTCTTGAAGCTTCTCCACAGCCATACTCTCTTCCATAAGCTTCACGTCTTGCCTATAAATAAACATGTATTATAATCAATCAAAGATGGAATAAAAATAAAGTGACTGTTACAAGAACAACTCATTTTCTTTTCTGTTTTATTGCAGCAACAATCTGTTTTGTTTTTTTTCTCTGTTATGCGTTTTCCCTGAAAACCAACATTTGGTATCAGACCTGAAAGGTGTTGATTGGGCTGTAGTTGTTGTGGCCGCAACTGTGAGTGCTCTCCAAGGTTTTCAGAGTTACCAGTTTAGCTGAAGGTTTGGTAAGTTTATTTGGGCATTGTACGGAAACTTTTTTTTTGAAAAAATATCTACTAGCAGCAGTAATTTAAATACCATTCATCCTCAGATTCCTTTGTTTAAAGGAGAAAATTATGATTTCTAGAGCATCAAGATGAAAACATTGTTTATTTTTCAAGAATTGTGGGATTTAGTAAATAATGGTTACACAGAACCAACAGATGCACAAGTTCTTGGCAGTTGGACTCAGCACAACGAGATCAGCAAAAGGAGGGTAGAAAGGACTCAAAATCTCTCTTCTTTATCAAGAAAGCAATAAGTGATTCAATTTTTCCAAGAATTGTTGCAAAAACAAAATCAAAACAAGCATGGGATTTACTAGAGTAATGGGTTTATCAAATTAGATTTTATGGAGAGAATTTAACAGATCAGAAAATTGTAGATTTTTTTTTTGATAAGTCTCCCTCCACGTTTCGATTCCATTGTGATTTCTATTGAAGAATTTAAGGATCTAACTCTTATCAGTAAATGCGCTTATGTGATCTCTTCAGACTCACAAGCAGAGGACGATCCACTGAAAAATATGTTGAACAAACTTTTCAAACAAAACTTAATATTTCAAAGAATAAGGGAAGAGGATTTGAAGAATCAGCTTATAATAGAACAAAAACTTTCAGAGGAAGAGAATGTGCAAGCAGAGGACGTAGTGGCGGGCAAGGAAGAGGCTACTACAGCAGCAACAAAGGAAGAATTAACTTACTATAAACGTGATTTCTGTGCAAAGCATAAGCAGCATGCTAATTTTTATGAATATATAGAAGAACAAAGTAGTCTATTTTTTTCTTGTGATATTTTAAAATAAATCCTTATAGATGTATGGATTTTGGATAGCCGTTGCAGCAATCACATGAGTGGAAACAAAAACATTTTTGAAAGATGGATGAATCTGTCAAATCTCATGTACGGCTTGGAGATGACATGACAAGGAAGTTCAAGTCTTTAGGGAAAGACACTATTGCAGTTTAGACAAAATTAGGGGAGTTGTCTACAATAGGTGAGTTAAAGTTTATCCATGATGTTTTATGTCCCGGGGTTAGCTCATAGTTTGTTGAGTGTAGGAAAACTTATTGAAAAGGACATTCTACTAATTTTGAACACTTATAAAATATAATATTTACAATGGGACTTTCATATGGAGAAAATTAAGCCTTGAAATTTGTGTTAAATGATGAATGTTGGTTGTGGTATGGACATTTTAATTTTTAAGGACCAAAATTATTATATTAGAAGTAAATGATGAAAGGACTACTATTAATTAAATGAGATGATCAAGTTTGTGCTTTTGGCAAGCAACATCGACATTATTTTCAATAGAAAAAACATGGAGGGAAAAGGTGACATTTAACTTGGTGTATGCAGATATCAAAGGTGTAATGTAAACTTTCTCACTTAACAAAAACATGAGTTTTATTATTTTTGTTAATGACTCTAATAAAATAACTTGGGTATATTTCATCAAAGAAAATTCAGAAGCATTTTTTATCTTTTAGTAATTTAAAGCTAATGTAGAAAAGAAGAGAGGCTATCTATTAAAGACTACATGCAGAGTGATGGGAAGAATTTATCTTATGAATTTTGAGACTTTTGGAAAATTTATGGTATTCAAACACAACTAATAGCAAGTAATACTCCTTTACTAAAATGGGGTAGTTGAACGTAAGAATTGTACAGTCATGGAGATGGTAAGAATTATAATCAAGGCCAATAGTATTTTACTTGCTAAATAGATGTCCAAAAATAAGTGTAAAGGATATTATTACTCCTTGTGAGGCATGCAGTGGAAGAAATATTGGTGTGGCTAATATTAAAATGTTTAGTTGCATTGGTTCTTCTCATATAGAAGAAGAGAAAAGACTAAAATATGATGATAAAAAGTGAAAAATGCATTTTTACTCAATACAGTGATGAGACATAAAGTTACAGGTTGTATAATTTAGTAACATAAAAATTGATAGTCAGTGATGTATTTTTTGGCTGAAAATAAGCATGGCAATGGAACTAAAATGTGCAACAAGAAAAAAGAGCAAATACAGAAACAAAACAAGATAATTCTACCACCCCAAGAATCAACAACTCAAGTACTAATGCCACTAATCCATCAAGTTCAACATCTTCTTCATTAATTCCTTTTTTAAGGCCGATTTCTCCTCCAAAAGAAGGTAAGAACTCTCAAAAAAATTATTAAAAAATTAAAAGTTGTAATCCAATTATAAATGTTGCTTTATTATCTGATATTGCAGTAGAACCAAGACATTTTGTTGATGCAGTAAAGCATAAAATATGAAAATATCATAATCATCATGTTAATTTATCTGAATAAAAAGAATAAAGAAGTCTATTTTTTGCTTATGATATTGCAAAAAAATCCCTACAGATGTATGGGTTTTGGATTACCGGTTACAACAATCACATGATTGACAACAAAAATATCTTTGTAAAGATGGATGAATCTTACAAATCTCATGTATTGCTTGGAGATGACAAGAAAGTTCAAGTCTTAGGCAAAGACACTACTGCAGTTTAGACAAATTTAGGTGAGTTGTTTAAACTAGGTGAGTTAAAGTTTATCCATGATGTTTTATATGTCCTTGGTTTAGCTCATAATTTGTTGCGTGTAGGTTGAAAAATATATTTTACTAATTTTGAAAACAATGAATGTTTATCTATGATAGAAATGGTAGCAATCAGATTGTAGCAAAAGTATATATCTTACAAAGTAGAATATTTACAATGAGACTTCCATATGGAGAAAATCAAGCCTTGAAATTTGTCTTAAATGATGAATGTTGGATGGGGCACATGAGGTATGCACATTTGAACTTTCAAGGATTCAAACTATTATATTAGAAGTAAATGGTGAAAGGATTACCATTAATTAAATGAAATGATCAAGTTTATATTTTTTGGTAAGCAACATCGAGATTATTTTCAGTAGTAAAAGCATGGAGGGACACTTGAATTGGTGTATGTAGATATCAATGGTGCAATGCAAACTTTGTCACTTAACAAAACCATGGATTTTATTGTTTTTGTTAATGACTGTAGTAGAATAATTTGGGTATTTTTCATCAAAGAAAATTTGGAAGCTTTTTTTTTAATCTTTCAGTAATTTAAAGTTAATGTAAAGAGAAGAGAGGCTCTCTCTTAAAGACTCTACATTCAGATAGATGGGGAAAAATTATGTCTCATAAATTTTGAGACTTTTGGAAAAAGTATGGTATTCAAAAACAACTAGTAGCAAGCTATACTCATTAGTGAAATGGAGTAGTTGAACGTAATAATCATACAATCATGGAGATGGTAAGAAGCATAATTAAAGCCAATAGTCTTTTGAATTCCTTTTGGGTTAAAACAATAGCTACATCTGTTTACTTGCTAAATAGATGCCCAATAAAGAGTGTAAAGAATATTACTCCTCATGAGGGGCATGGAGTGGAAGAAACCTTGATGCCGTTAATCTTCAAATGTTTGGTTGCATTGATTATTCTCATATAGTTGAAGAGAAAAGAAAAAATTCTGATGATAAAAGTGAAAATGCATTTTTACTCGATACAGTGATGAGACAAAAGGTTATAGGTTGTATAATCTGGAAACATAAAAACTGATAGTCAATCGCGATGTAATTTTTTGCTGAAAATGAAGCATGCCAATAGAACAAAAATGTGAAACAAGAAAAACGAGCAGTTATAACATCAACAACTCAAGTAATAATGCCACTTCTCCATCAAGTTTAATAACTTCTTCATTAAGTCCTCTATTAAGCACGATTTCTCCTCAAAGGAAGGTACGAACTCTAAAAAAATATATGATTGAATTATAAGTTGTAATCCAATTATAAATTTCACTTTATTATCTCATATTACAGTAGAACCAAGACATATTGATGATGCGGTAAAACATGAACTCTGAAAAAAAGCTATAAACGAAGATATTATTACTATTGAATAGTACATTAAAGTTAATAGAACCTCCATTAGAAAAGATGTTAGTGGAATAAATTGGGTCTACAACACAAAATATAACACATATAGTTCCATTGAAAAACATAAAGCAAAATTAGTAGCTAAAGGTTTCTCACAATATCCAAGTATAGATTATAATGAAACTTATGTTCTAGTTACAAAATTGAATACCATAAGAACTATTTTGGCACTATAGCACAATTTTGATGATGAGTATATCAATTTGATGTAAAATCATTTTTTGATTAATTATTGAATTAATAAGTATTTTTAGAATAATCATTGGGTTATAAAATCATAGAGCATGAACAAAAGGTTTACCGGTTGAATAAAGTAATTTATGGACTCAAGAAAGTACCAAAAGACTGGTAATGTAGAATAGATGGGTATTTTCAGAAAGAATGATTTCAACAGGAATGAAATTGAACCCACACTTTATGTCAAATCTATAGGTATTGATGATTTAATTATTATATGCTTATATGTTAATGATTTGATTTACACCAGCACTAGCAAAATGCTAGTAGAGGAATTCCAAAATGCCATGCAGAATGAATTTGGAATAACATATTCGATGCATTATTTCCTTGGATTATTAGTAATACAATTTCACAAGAAAAGTATGCAGTTGATTTAATTGACAAGTTTAGATTGAAAAATTGCAAACTGATGATCACACCCTTGAATATGACTGAAAAGTTAGTCAAGAACGATGGTAGTGAAAAGATAGATGCTACACTATATAGAAGCTTAGTTGGTAGTCTTATGTATGTTGAAAGTTTGGTCTCAAGATTTACGCAAGATCCAAGTAAGATTCATTTCTCCGCAGTGAAAATAATACTAAGATATGTTCATGGTACAAGCAACTTTGGCATAACTTTGGACTGGTTGAATAAATAGATAGTGATTAGGGAGGATCCATTTATGATAGAAAAAGTACTTTAGGATATGTGTTCAGCTTGGGATCAGGTGTAATTTCTTGGTCTTCAAAAAAAAACAGTTAATTGTTTCCCTATCACCAGCATACGCCAAATAGATTGCTGCAACTTCAGCTCCCTGTCAATCAATTTGGTTGAAACTAATTTTAACAGATTTTAAGAATGAACAAAGTTCAGCAACAACTATTTATTGTGACAAAATGTCCACAATTGCATTCACAAAGAATTTAGTCTTCCACAATCTTACTAAGCATATTGACATCGGACATCACATTATTATAAATCTTGTGGCAAAAGGATAAATTGAGATGAAGTTTGCAAAACTAATAACCAACTCATTTGTATCAAAATAAAAAAAATTAGGTTAATCAAAGATTTGATATTTTTTAAGTTCATATAATAGTAATAATTTTTTGAAAAACTGTGTCAAATTTTGAATTTCCAAAATAAAAAAAATTGCTAAAAATTAATCAATTAATGGTTATCCAAAATTGCTAAAATTGAAAATAAAAAGGATTGCTAAAAATTAACCAACTAATCATTATCCAAAATTATTAAAAATCAAAATCAAAATAAAATAACAGATTAAGAAGTCACCTAATTAATTTCCATAAATTAATTAATTAGGTGACTTTTTAATCTGTTATTTTATTTTGATTTTTATTTTTAGTAATTTTGGATAATGATTAGTTGGTTAATTTTTAGCAATCTTTTTTATTTTCAATTTTAGTAATTTTGGATAACAGTTGGTTAATCTTTAGCAATCTTTTTGTAACGGTTATTTTCCTCCAATTTTTAAAGGGCGTTATTCTGTTGTTCCTACACACATTATTTTCTTGATGAAAGATCACAATTTTTAAAGGGTGTTCTTTTGTTATTCCTACACATATTATTTTCTTGATGATCATAAAAACGAATCCGAAATACATCAAGATTCAAAACTTGACACAATTTTTCAAAAAAATTATTACTAAATTAAATTAAAAAAATGTTAATTATTATTATATAAACCTGGAGAGAATGACAAGGTTAATGCATAATGTCTTTCCATAAATTTCTGGAGTTTATAATTTTTTTAGTCCCTTGTTTTTGGTGTTTTAAAAGACTTCTTTTAGAATCTCGAAATTCTTCCCCACAACCATGTTCCAAATTGTTCTCTACAAGCATGATGTGTTCTTGAAGCTTCTCCACAACGATACTCTATTCTAGAAGCTGGATGTCTTTCCCATAAAGAAAATATTTATTATAACCAATCCGAGATGGAATAAAAATAGAGTGAATTTGTTTTATTGCAGCAACAATATGTTTTTTTTTCTATCTATTATGTGTTTGCTTTGAAAAACTAACATATATGTAAAATTTAGGAAAAATATATTACACAACCTAATAAAATCTAAAAATAAAATAAAAAGAACACTAATAACTTTTTAAATTCTAGGCATTACATGTTAAAAGGAGTAATCATAATATTTTTTACATCTCATCATATTTAGTGTTGAATATAATTTATTTTATTAAAAAACATTTAAAAAGTTTATAAGATGACTACCAGTGTCGTGGAAACACGGAGGGTTTCAGTAACTTCTCAAAAAGATATATGGAGAAAACATAGACAACAAGTTTATAATTTAAAAACATAAATTAGTTAACGATGTTTAGTCATACTAATAAAAAGAAAAAGTGATTATGTAGGTGTTGAAAGATGCATGTTCTTGTGTTTGTTGAAATAATCATTGGTAACCTAAAATTTCCAAATGTTTTACTCAAGCATAGCCAAATAGAGTAGGGGTGGAAATATTTATTTTAATTAAATTACTCAGATGCTCTGCAACAATAGAATAATATATAGCAGAATAAACAGATCCACAACAATAATTGACAGAAGGGTAGAATACTTGATAAATGTCATTGAGCCACTTCGAGTGAGCAAACTCTACAACGATACAATAAGAGAAAAATTTGTAATATGATGATCAAATATTAACCACTACCTCTTGTATATACTCTACTTAGCCTTGGTTAAATAGTCAACTTTACTAATTTAACATAGAGAAATGTGACAAGATAATATGAAAGGTATGTAGGCCACATATCCCTAGACGCACTACAGATGTTGGAATCAAAATGACTGAGAGAGGGGAGGGGGGCCGGTTGAATCAGTCTTCAAAACTTTCTTAACAATTCCACCTAAGCAATCATCAACATATAGATCAAGCAATGCATAAACAATCAACTATACAACCATGAAATAAGATTGCATAAGTCAGCACACCATATATATGAGAAACCCTCAAGGGGATGAAAGTTCGTTGATATCTGAAAATAGAATACAATCTTATAATACAAACACCAACTTTAGTGAAGCACCAACTTTACATGGAGCACCAACTTAGCTAGGCTTTAGCAAGCACCCACTTGCAAGGAGGCACCAACACCCTATATGACTTAGCACCAACTCAGCCACTAAAAAATACTTGATCACTTTCAAAACACTGTGTTTCTCATACAAAATATGATGATCTCCTTCTTTATCTGTTCACACACTTCTATCCCTCTCAAACTGGCCTCTAGCCTTCTTCATTCAACTAACCCTCTTCTTGACTTGATTAGGTCATATGACCTTGATTCTCACACACATAACCTCTGTTAAATGTTCATCACTGATCCCCTATCTTATTTTGATGGTATACAAGACCTCCTTTTGCTATGAAATATACTTTCTTGTTCACTTACTCTCTTTACATTCTAATAGGCCTAAAATTGCCTAGTATTTATACAAGTCTTTTGTTCATATCCTTCTTAGTTGGCCAAATACCTTTATCCTCTTAGGTCAGCCATGAAATAAATCTTAAGACATCACATAATGGATAAAATGTTCTTTGAGTCCCTTTAGGTCTGACCTGCCTCAATTAGGCCTCAGCTCAACTTTAGGTCTCATGGAGGCCTAATCCCATTAGGTTTGTTCTAAGACACATTAAACTTTGTCTTCCTTGGAACACTTTCAAACTACACACATGGAAATAACATATCATAAAACACTCAAATATATCCCTTCTAAGTTCATCTAGGCTTCATAACACTTTTGATCTCAAACCACTACTTGGAACACATCGTTAGTACTGTTCATATTAGGCCTTGCATACTCAGAAAATCTATTTTAAACAATTAAAGTATAAACATAATTTTTTCAAACAACCATGACAAAAATTCACATATATAGAATCTATATGACCTTAGTGACATCACCATATATTTTTTACTTCACAAATTATGGAAAAAGTACTCAAACCCTTCTCAAGTAACCCATTGAGTTTTGCCAACTAGCCTCAAAACATAGTCATGGAAAACTTAATTTTAAACACCTAATAGAGCACCTCCCTTGACCAATGACACATTAAAAATATTTTTGACATCTATAGATCATTCTCAAGTAAAAATATCACAAGATCTAATATCAAATAGTGGTCTTGCAGACCCATCTTTTGTCTTTAGTACACACAGTCAAACTTGAACTAGTCAACCCATTTTGGCTTTGATATTTCAACCTCTTACAATGAATTATAATATTATGCAAAGAATGGATAAGAATTAAAAGTACAAAAAAAAAATATCATGTGAGTTAGTTACATTAACTCATGGCATAGAGTCTCACACTTATCTCTGCAACTTACCCAGAATTCCCTGTTTGACTTGAAAACCAATCATGGTGGTAATGACCTTCAAACCCCTGTATGACCATTTCAAAAGATTCATAATGAATGTGGATAATATTATTAAGTCATTATATCATTATCATATCAATATCTAATATGGTCAAATGGCAATATTGGTCTTGTAGACCAATCTCATAGTCTTGTACCTCACTATCTCATCTGAACTAGATAGGTCAACTTATGAGTAATATTTTCATCATATCCACTAATATCCAAAAAATATATCCAGCATGAACATGTATTAAAAGTATTGAATAACTTTTATATGTACTTGGATTGATCCTTACTCCATGATAGCACATCCCTAATCACCTTCTCACTTCTGCTTAATTTTCTCACTGTGTGCACCATTAGGTCTATTAGCGACTGGTCAACTTGTATGACTAGTTTAGCACACTTGAAGTCTAGATATTGATAAAAAAAACTACCATGGATATCACATACAAGTCTCAAGCATCAACCTTCATCCATTTGTCAATTTTGACTTGGTCAAATCTGACTGCTACAATAAATATCTAAGAAATAAGGCCTTTCTTGTAGGGTCCAATCACTCACATAACAAACCAATCATACCTGAAGGTGCTTGGGATAGATGGATACATTCTCCAATCACTTAAATACCCATACCAAATCATTCTGATGACTTTAAAATAAGATCTTTCACATTGGGTCATTGTTAGGGTTTTAGAGAGGGTTAACACTATTTTTGGTGTTAACAATTGTTCATAGAGGATTGCCCCCAATTTTCAAAACTAATACTTGAATATCTTAGCTAGGAAACTTACCCATATATCCTTAATGGCTCATATTTACATGCAGAGGTTACACATGTCAATGAACACTTGAAATTTCTTCTTGGGTTGAGAACCCTTCATTTTGTGCACTTGAGAAACCTTAAGACACTTTTTCTTGCCTTAGCCTTAAAATTTTGACCTAAAACTTGGTTAAAATACTTGAAACAACATGAAATACCTATACAAACACTCACCTATCCATAATTGCCTTGTAAATATAATATCATACCCTATTAGTCCATACTCTCTCTCTCTCTTTGCTCTTTAGGCTTTGACTTACAAGTCACATTGGGCCTTTAAGTTAACCTTCAAGTCTCTTTCCATGTGCTCTCCACATCATATACATGATCATACATCTCAAACACTCAAAAAGTGTCAAATAATATTCATATGTCTTGTCAACATCTCATGTTGCTTCATTAGGCCAATCATGGTCTAGAGGTGCTCTAGTTGCATACTAGGTCTGTAGGTCTTACCCCTGTAGACTTACCTTTAGACTCACCTGAGTGGTCCAAAGCCTCATAATCATTCTCAACCAACCTCATATAGTCCCTTATGCTTCTATTCATCCATCTCACCAAGCCACCCAACTCATACCTTCTTAAAAGGTTCCTTCATGCTATGACTAGTGTCATGACTAGGCTTTTCAAGCATTTGGAACTTGACAACTAATTTTTGAAACACTCTTTGATGCTTATATATCTTTATCACATGCCTTACATTCTTCTTAATCAATTTCATACTTTTGTATACACCTCTTCATTATTATCATGCACATGCTTATGATATGACCAAGTTTGCTATGACTAGGCTTCTCAAGACACCTTGTTCTTAAAGACTAGTACTCAAACATGCTTACCTTGGCTTAAACCTTGACATCAACCTTAGAATAATTATTAGGTTGCCTTCAAATTCTCTCTTGTCACATGGATTATTTGTCTCATCAATCATGCAAGCTCATACTTCATAAATCACTAACCATTGATCTTTACTAGGTACAACTTAACATCAATGACATCAACCTTGACATCAAATGACATCTACCTTGACATCAATGACAAAACTTCTCAATAATATGTTATGGGTGTAACATGCCTCTCACTTTCAAAATAATATTTCCTTCAATGTTGAATCAATTATGGATGTTTTTACAAGAAAGTTTCATCCTCCCATGTTGCATCTTCACAATTTAGATTCTTCCACTTGATCAAATACTTTTTAGTATCTCTTATTCACAATGTTTTAGTGTGTGTGTGAATTATCTCCTCGTG
Source organism: Torreya grandis (assembly GCA_037957365.1). NCBI lineage: Eukaryota > Viridiplantae > Streptophyta > Pinopsida > Cupressales > Taxaceae > Torreya > Torreya grandis. The sequence goes on along the minus strand of JARHVA010001439.1, from coordinate 613,712 downwards.
TTTTAGAATGACTATGCCTTATTCATCTAGTTTTGGTAACTCATTATGATTAGAAACTCTCTATCTAATTACCTTCTTTAAGCAAATAACATGAAATACAAGATGTATGCAAGTGGACTAGGGTAGTTCTATCTTGTATGCCACACTGCTAATATTATGAAAGATTTGATAAGAGCTATAATATTTAAGAGAAAGTTTATAATCCTTTTATGTTGCTAAAAAGATATATGCTTATATGTCTACAAGTGCACAAATACCCAATCACCTATGTCAAAATGCCTCTCACTATGGTGATGATCCACTTGCTATGTCATTTAATCATATGAAATCATTAAATTCTCTCTCAAACTAGTTGACCCCACTATTGATGTTGAATGTGTTCTTCAACAACTCAAACCTTGGGAAACATCTTCAAGTTTGAAGTGATGGATGGGAGATGATAATCATAAAGTCCCACAAATAGAGACATTTTGGAAGATGTATGGAAGGAAGTGTTATACCACCATTATGTCAGTAGCAACCAATGAATTCATCATTCCTATTTATCTAATACAAAATAATGAAGATACCCTTATAGGCATTTATTGACCACCTCTATTTCCCCATCAAATTGAGGATGATATGACAAGCTATGAGTTAATTTGGCACCCAAACATGTGAATAAATCAGTGCAAAAAATGCTGGTAAAGATGGGATCATGATCATTTACAATGATATTGGGAGTACCATGTAGCTTTTGAATTGTATTAAGGAAAACAACAATGACTGTGTTGGATATAAATAGTTGTGTTAAGGGAAAAAATGAACACATTTTTTTATTCTATCCATAATTACAATGATGAAATATTTACCTTCAAACCTCAAAAACCTTATAATGAAATCCATGGAAAGTTCTTCCCACCTCTAGCTACAGATGGATAAACACTACAGAAGACCTGGTATCTTAATTATTTCACTTTTGTTTTATTGATACACTAGGATTTTTCCATAAATTTTTGTATGCCCCCCTTGAGTCCTTCCCAAAATAAATATTTCTTGATTATATGATAGCTTTTCAAAAATATTGAGTGCCCCCTATTAGAAATGTATAAAGATCCTAAAGGATGTTATTTTTTAGGATATAATTCTTACATAGGTATAATATATCTTTATACCACAATGCAATCTTTTTCCACTCAAATTTTTTAGAAACATCAGAACCCTATTAAATACTATGAATCAGAACCTGTGTCACTATCCTTCTCTCATTCATAACTTGTCTCTTCTAATCAATCTGTCTGCCAAATGGTCATTATGCATAGCAATGCTTCAACTGATTCATCCCTCCTAGATAGAGCATCTTCTACCACATTCTCTTTTTCTTTCTTATAGCCTATTTCAAAGTTATAACCCAACATTTTAGTCACCCAATTTTGTTGTTCTTTTGATGACAATCATTTTTCCAAAAAATAGTTTAGACTATCATGATTAATCTTTACCTTAAAGTGTATATCCATTAGATAAAGTCTCCATTGCTTGACTACATGAAGAATAACCATCAGATATTTTTCATATATTAGCTTGATTCTATTTTTTCCCTTGAGTTGATAACTCTCAAATACAATGGGTTTTCTTTCTTGCATGAGTATTTCCCCATGCCACATCTTGATGCATCACATTCAACAACAAAGGTTTTGAAAAAATTAAGGGTAGCCACAATTAGAGTGGTACACATAGTCTCTTTTAGATTTACAAATGACTTGGTAGTTGTTTCATTCCAATGTAAGGAGTATTTATTCAACTAGGTTGTGATTGGAGTTTTTATGCTGCCATGTTTTTTTACAAATCAGTGATAATAATTTTTTAGCCCTAAAAATCCATGAATGTTCTTGAGGATATTTGACCCTTTCCATTGCATCATAACTTTGATCTTCCTAGTGAAAATTTTTATTTCTTCATGTGGAAAAGTATGACCTAAGTAATCCACTTCTTACACTCCAAAATCACATTTGGAAGGTTTGGAAATAAATTGATGTTGTTCTAGAATTGACAATACCTTTTTCACATGCTTCAAATTTTATTACCAAGTTTTTTTATATATTAGGATGTCATAAAAAAAAACTAACACAACTTCCTTTAAAAATACATCAAAACAATATTCATCAAACTTTAAAATGTAAATGTTGCATTTCTAAGACCAAAAGGTATGACCATAAACTCATAATTGGCTTCATGAATTATGAAAGATGTTTTAGGAATATCCTCATCTCTTATTTGAATTTGATGATACTCAAAACAAATATATAGTTTGGTAAAATAAACAACACCATGTAATTCATATGACAAATCATCAATTATTAGAATATGGAACTTAACTTTGATGGTGTACTTATTGAGTTCTATTTATTTTAGGCACATCCTTCAAGTGTTAATCTTTTTGTGTACCATGACCATCAAGGACGAATATTCACTTTGACTATGTCTGATAATACCTACCTCTAGCATCTCATGCTCCATATTTTCAATTTCACTTTTTTGGCATATGGATATTTGTATGGTCTAATGTTTGGTGGTGTATTACTTGGAAGCAGTTTTATATCATGATCATGTTCTATTCTTTGGGGTATTCCTTTTGGCATGATGATAACAATAGTTGGGTGGTCATCAAGCATCATCTGTAATTTAGGTTGTATAGACAAATTTGTTGATTAAACTTCTATGGAAAACAATTGTGTTATTAATCCTTCCACCATTTTTTTTATAATCTCTATCATCTAATGTGAACTAATATTTTTTTTGATATTTTGTCCATAATCTACATATTTTAGATTTCCAACCTTCAGAATGAAAGTAGATGAATAATTTTTGGAAATTCATCTCTATTGTACCTAAAGCGGTGAGCCATTGTACTCCAAACACATTGTCAACATCACCCATGGGAATAAAAAACATAGGATAATATTACTAATTCAATTTTTCTAATTCAAGCTTAATATTATGATATTTTAGATAATAATTAACTATTCCACCATCTAAAATCATGCCCTAAAATTTTGGAGTTAGGTAAATGAAATAGATTAAATGAGTAGCCAACTTACTGTTAATGAAGTTGTGTATACTTCCTAAGTTAATCAACACTGTCACCTTCTATTTTTTGAGGAAACCCACCACATTATGAGTTTGAGGAGTATTAATACCTTAAAGTGCATGATAGGTGATAGTAGGGTGAGAATCTATAGATTTCTCCTTTGGCTCTTCCATACACTCACTTGATGCTTCATAATCTTCCTCATCTTTATTTGTTCCTTCAACATAGACCAACTTATTTTCAACACATTTATGTCCTTTCCTTTACTTGTTTTCACAACCAAAACAAAAAAAAATTCCATGCTTTTATTTGATTTGCTAAGGGATCAATCTTGTAGGTCAAGAAAATGATTGTCATGTGGAATTGTGTTCGCTAACATTAGAGAAAGATATTCATTTGACCATATATTTTTCCTTTGGATTACACATTAATGGTATGGATTCAACTACTAAACTTTGATTAAACATACAAACCTAAAGTTAGATGCTATCCTTGAGCCCACCCAAGAACATGTCAGTCATGTTGTCCTCATTGATGTCATCTGCACGTAAGGATAGATTCTAGAATTATTGAATATAATCCTTAATTGTCCTTATTTATCATAACTTTTATAACTAACTGAATTAGTTTTTTGAGATGTGATATTGCATATGTAGTTCCTTAGTAAATATCAACCAAGTAATAGAAAGCCCCTTCTTTTTATTTTGAGTGCACAACTAATTATACAAAATGAACTGCTTAGGTTCCATTATACAAAGATGCCATGACCACATTTTGTGCACATAGGATCTAATGTAGATCAAATAAATTTTCTATTTGACCAACTCAAGTGAGTAGATCCTTACCATCGAACTTGCACACTTCCACTTTTGACATCATGTACTTTGAACCGATATTTGAGTTGTGATTGTTCTGATTGGGAGAAATCAAATGGAGTGTTGGAGGATTATTTTGTGGAAGTTGAGTTGAAAGAGTGGTTAACTACCCACCCATAGTTTCTAATTGATTCTTCACAACATCTATGTCCCATTTCACCTCAATTATGATTTTTTTATGTTATTGAGATCATATTTTTTCACCATGCTTTTTATATCTGAATAAAGTTGGTGAACCACCTCAGAAAATAAAGGATATAAATTTTCAGACTACATGTCATTCTTGTGAGGAGTTTTTGGAGTGTCTTTCCCTTTCCCATGGCCATGAGTGTTAGGACCAACCATGCAAAAACCCTAGGATAAAGAGTTTTGAGTCCAAAAAAGTGTACCAATATATTATAACATTGTGACCATCTCGCTGAGATGAATTCGATTATAATATTTTTAAAAAAAAAACTTCAAACAATATTATGGTGATGAAAAAATTCCCAAATCATAAGCTATGTTTTCTTAGTCCTTTAGCTCTCAGGATAACTACAACCCCAGATCTGAAAAATAACAACGCAAAAACTTGCCCAAATCAACACCCTGATACCACTTGTAATAAAATTACTTATATGTTTCGTAAAAATGGAATAATATATCACATAATTAAGAGAAAAATAATTATATCCACAATAATAGATGATGAAAGAGTAGAATACTTGATAAATATAATTTAGCCATGTTGATGGGGCAACCTTCACAACAATGCAATAAGATTAGAACTTGAAAGATGATGATCAAAGACTAACGACTACCTCCTATATATACTCTACTTAACCTTGATTATTCCATATCCAAACCTTATTAAGAACATATATAAATGAGGCAAGATAATTTGAAAGGTATGTAGGCTACACATATCCCTAGACATGCTATAAGTTAAGGGTGTACCATCCACATAGAGGGATTCTACCATGTAACCTCATCATGATAATAAGTGGAGAGAATCACATAGAGGGATTCAACCATGATTTCATTAGGAGAGGAAGTAACTTTGAGTTATTTATTTGTTAATGTCTTAGTTATAAGGATTTATTCAATTTACCTATTTTGATTATGGGGTTGTAGGGTAGAAGGAAATTGACCTATGAAATGAGAAGGAAGATTCAAGGTTCTAATTTTTAAGTTAATCTCACAAGGTTCAACATCATGAGAATTGAGAAAGTTTTGTGGGAATTTACATAAAATATTGGGGTGGACATTATAATCTATTAATGAATCGCTAGGATAATTAAATCATTGATAGTCATGAAATGGGATACTCAGAATTTCTTCAAGGGCAAGTATTTTGAAGACACCAAATTGTTGAAATTTATCAAAATTTCAAGGGTTGGTATCATCTTAGCCCTTGTACATAGCTATTAAGTATGTAAATTTGATGCATTGACATGCAAAATAAGTTGTGGTTTTCATGATATGAGTCCAAGGGTGACCAAACAAGATGTTATAACAAAGGAGAAAGTTGAAGATCATGACCTCCACCCTAACCATTCTAAGAGGTACTATGACAAAAAGCCAAATGCACCCCTTGGGTGGAATTTTCCTTAGATCATATCCTTGGTATGTGTTGTGTGTGGTCTTGAGGTTTATTTTTGAATAGTTTAGAAATTTGATAAAGTATATAAATGCAACAAAATTACTTAAAAATTCATGAATGATAACTCTCTTGACTTGGTCATCACCAATTCAAATGCTCATGAAAATAGAAGAATCATCTGCATGAAAGAATATTTTGTTAGGAATCTTGGATTCAATTATAAACTTTAGTGACATAGCTTGATTTTTTATTTCATTCGCTTGAATAGACAACTCTTCACATTATTACATGATAATTGTGTCAAAACTATACAAGGTGTCTTTTGGCCCCATAACAATTTTTTGAGTAATGTTGATGTCAAAGAGGGTTTGGATTAATTTTTTTTGGTGTTTAGGATAAGTATGCATGAGTAAGGAAAGGAATCCATCTAGGAATATTAGATAGTTTCTCAATAAAATCCCATTCCACAAAGCTAGACTGTGTTGGAATTGATTGTAACTAAGAAATTAATGTTGAAGGACATCATATCTATCTTTATGAGGGGTTGAACATGATTTTTTATTCAATTTCATTGGCCTACATAATGATGAAGGAAGACTCATACTACATCATCAATGGAATAGACATAAACAACATCATTAGCCTGGGCAATGACATTTCAGATGCACAATCAAAATTCTAAATGTCAATGGCATGGTCAATGATGCTATAATTTTTTGATCTATCTAATTTTAATGTTTTCTAGAGGGTTGATACATGATTATTATTATTATGAGATAGGCCTGAACAAATGTTATTGTGTCTTAGTAGTGTGTTTAGTGTTGACTCAAGAGTTAACACAAGCTATATTGTGTTTCATACCATTTATGTGGACTAAGATTTCATTTTAGTTTGAGAAATTATGGTTATCATGGTCTCTATGGAATTGGTATATGGATAAAAAATTTGAGGCTTTTGAGGTGGCATAATATTAGTGTTATCATGAGATGTATTCTTATTATCTTTGGAGTGATTCGATAAAGGATTAAAATAGATTTAAAGGTAAGCATTGGCTTGGTGATGTGCATCATAATTAGTGCCATTTTTATGATGTTTGTAAACTTTTAAGAAGTATTGATAGTTTTATCTTACCATAAAATCACATTCAAAATTGTTTCTAAGAAATAAATTATATGCTAAAGTGTGAAGGGAATGAAAATTTGTATATGGGTTAACACAATCAACAACAAACCAACATTTTTTTTGGTTATCATACCATTGAAATGTTTTTCATGAAGGATAAATAAATTTTGGTAGAGGTCTATGAAGTATTTTTATAATCTCTTCAATATTGAGCTGTTGGTGAGTATAGTTATTGAAAGGAGGAGGTTGTCGAAAAGGCTTCTTGCAAGTGGTTGGGAGAGAGCCAAATTTATGGATTGTTAAGAATGACTGCATATATAATTATATTAACATCAATGGTATGATCATAGGTATTAGTGATTCCATCATCAATATCATTCTTATTTTTGTTAGATCTCATGAGCATTCATGTGTTTTGTTTGGGTCAAGAAATCTCAAATTGTCTAATGGGATGATTTGTCTCTTGGCTTTATCATATAATTATTCCAATGCTTTAGAGAGAAGGACCTACAATTGTATTGTAATTTTGGCTCTAAAGTAGTTATAAAAAAGCTTGAAGAGAATTTATTCATGCATGTTGTGTTTATCTTTATGGGCCAAAGACTTGAATTCTTTGATAAAATAAAAGGCCAACTAATGTTTGGATTGCTTATAATATCAATGAAGTTACCCTTGAGTTTTCATTATGTAGGTCATGTTATCGTAATCCCTAGACCAATGTATTAATCAAGCCTTATATTTCAGTGATAAAGCTAGGCTCAATTTGATTATGCCATTCTAAGTGTAGTCATCTAAAATATCATTTAATGAAATGAGTGTCACTTGAGACCACCCTATCCTTAACTTATCCCTAGACCCATCTTAGGGCTTCTTTTGATCATTTTCTAGCTTCTAGGCACATCTAGCCCATGGCCAAATTTACCAAGATCCACATTCAACCATCACCTAGGAATCCTTGATCCTTTTTCACATGTTGTAGCCACCTAGACAATAATGTGGCCCCATTAGTCTATAACGTAGTGCTCTATTGAAAAGGGGGCATTGCTATTAACCTTTAGCTTCCTTTGCCCCTAATGGATATCTTTCCACTACTCAAAGCAAATTAAGGTTGGCCTAAACTCATTTCATGTCTCAACAAGCATCAAAACACTATATAAAGACCTCTCTCATTCATTTATCCCCCAGATGTTAATTCTCATGAATAAACTCAAAAATAGTTGTGAAAATTAAGGTTATTTATCCTTATTTACCCTATTTATGCATACATCCATGTATAAAAACCCAAAGCTCAATTTTACTCAGATTTCTAGTCTCAATTCACACTCATAGCATTCAATTTGCCATTCATACTCAGGCATACTAACATCACTCTCACTTGCACCAGCACTTAGATTGGGAGAACTACATTAGGCTTGATCCCCTTTCAAATTATTGATATATCAGTAGCGCTCAATACATGAGTTGTTGAGGTCATACCTAGACTACCCTACTAACACCACTCTTCTTCCACTTGTGTTTATCAAAACCCTAACAATTATGGAGGCTTAGGATTTCATAATGAAACCAATCAAAGTATAGAACATATGATGATCCAGGTTTCGGTCATACAAGCACATGCTTCCTAAAATATAGTGAAGGCTTACCCAAAATTTCACTAGTTCACCTACACAAAGTCATTAGTGTGGCATATAAGGTCAATAACGTAGTGCAATATTGGCAAAGAGGGTCATGCTATTGTCCAAAGAGGGTTCTAACACATCTTCTCTATTGATGACACTCTGTCCTACTCTTGCATCACTTCTCTACCTACCACTTGTCTATCTCGGTCATATTTTCTAGCTGAGTACACCTTTTCCAATTAATTTTTATTTATAAAATATTCAAATAAATTAATTATTGTACAAATTCATGGATTTTGATACTATAGTATCTTATTCCCTAATTTATTACTCATCTCTTTATCAACCTTAGGGTTACATTCCATAATCCTAAAAAAGATAAACCATTTGGTGAACTCAACTTACTTTAAACATATTAGTCTAAACCCTAGTGCACAATTAGGGTTTCACTTCTTATTTCCATAATTTGCTTAGTTTTTAGGTCTTTTTCATCATGATAGAAGCTATTTTTTACTTTTTGTTATAAATTATTGAGGTTTGTATTTCATGATTATTACCTTCCATTTGTATAATGTTGCACATTTATGTCATCCCTTTCATGAATCATGTTAGAACTCAAATTATTTCATGCATTGGTCCACCTCATCTAGAGCTCCCCTTCTATGTAGATCATTATTGCATGGCCAATTTTGAGTTACCTCTGGTTACTACCTGATGATAGAAAGCTCAGATGACTCCTTTTGTTCCTCCTCCACCTAGACCCATTGACTAACTTCACTCACATCCCAACTCTACTATCGCCTTTAGAAAATAGTAGACCCCATAGTTTGAGGTGTTACTAGATAAAATCAGATGCCTCCTTAGCCTATATAGGAATAATGTAATCCCATGATCCCTCCTTATCCCCAACATAATACAATAGGACTTGGGGATCAACACAAAGCATATGATATTGTTGATCAGTTGAAAAATACACCAGCTAAGATTTCTATATTATAATTACTTCAAAAGGTAACCATTTTCAAAGATATTCTTTTTCAAACACTTTTTCATACATATTTGCCTCATGATATAGAACCAACTTATTTTGTATCTTTCATGAACACTATAAATGACATTAAGGATGTTATATCCTTTTCCAATGAGGATTTACCCTTAAAGACAATTATTGATAAGAACCTACCACTCTTCATTCAAGCACAAATTAAAACCACCACTATTAAATGAGTTGTAATTGACTATGGTTTAGGTCTTAACATATGCATCCTCTCATTTTTATAGGCTATGGGGTTTGATATAGAATCTATTTAGAAGAAATGTAAGAACATTTGAGGTTTTGATGACATTCCCTGATAGGCATTGGGTTCTATTACTTTGGATATCATGGTTAGACCAAAGACTCTATCCACATAGTTTCAAGTGATGCCTAACCATTTAAATTATAATTTATTACTCAAGAGACCTTGGATACATGCCATGGAGGTATTACTCTCTACCTTGCATAAATTTGTCAATTTTTTACATGATGGATACTTATACACTTGTCCAACTAATAACCAACTATTTAGATATTTCAAAGTCACTGAGCCTACTATCTTAGGTATATCTTCAGATGGGACACCTCATGTTCTCATAGAGTCCCCACCTCATATGAGTTTAGGGAATCTAGCACCACTATTTTTTCCCCTATTCTATATCTTTCTACAATAAAGTTATCTTCACCCATGATGGAGAATGACCCTCCTATAACACAGTTACCCCACCCACAATGAATTATGAGATATTCATAACATAGTTACCATTACTTGTAAACTCAAAGGAAATATACATTAGAAACTCATATATAGATTCCCAAACCACCATAAAGGATAATACAACACCCATGAAAATTGACAAGTATTTATGTGGATTGAGCTTCACACTAGTAGTCCTTAGAGAGTATAGAGATGATTCTAAGGTACTCATACCTTTCCTTACATAGGCATAACCACTAGTTCACAATACCCAGATACAAGCCTAGACACTTACTTATAGTTAGAGACAAATTATTCTATATTCAGTACATATGGTTACATCTATGGATATTGACCCAGTGATATGGATTCAGGTAGCTAGTACACATGATAAACCATAACTAATTTTAGATATATTACTTAATAGAGGATTGATGACATTACCCATAGTTCACCATAGACCCATTAGCAGATTATCATAGTAGGAAGATATACCATTTTTTACTTTTCATAGGATTACTATACATGATACAGATACATGTTAAGAATTACAACATAAATTGAATAAACTCAAATCTTAGGGCACTATCCAAGTTACATAGCCTCTGCCTCCACTAGTATAGGTACCATGACAGACTCTTCACTGACATAAACATTTGAGGAATGATCCATTGACTATCTGGGATTTCATTAAGGACCAATACATCCCTTATGTTTCTATAAATGAGGATTATGATCCAAACACTTGTACTTTTGCATTCTTACAACACATAAGGCATCAGGAAACAAAGCTACAACATGTTATAAATTATAAAATTTCCTTAGGACATATCACACTACCAATTGCATGTGCCCCTAAGGTGGTCAATGCACTAATTTTTCCATAAGCACAAACACTCACATACATGTTACACTTGGTAGTACATGGTTACCAGAAATGGATGCCATAATTGATCAGACAGATAGATGTTTGACTTTCAGTCATGAAGGACACATAGTTTGCATTTTACATGATGAACCAGATGAAAATCACAAATTTCATACAGACATCCAGTGGTTGAATGTGGTCTACCCTAGGATTGCACATAACTTTTATTACATACTAGAGTAACATACTATTTGAATGCACAAAATCTTGACTAACACTAAGGATAAGTCTATACTTATGCAGACAAAATGGTATGATGACCACAATGATGATTATTTATTTGAGTTTGGGCAAATTCAATATTTAACATTGGATGACCTCTCACTAGATCTGCCATTTGACTATCTACATCTTGTGGATGTGTTCTTAGGTCTTTAGAGTCACTACATTTCATTTGTACATAATCTCATTTACTTCTAGTCTTACTTGTACATAGTTTCATTATTTCAATTTACTTGTACATAGTTTCCTTTATCTTGCTTCTTGTACATAGTTTCATTTTCATGTTCCTTATACATAGCTTATACTCAAAAAAACAAATAAACAAATAAATAATATGTTAAAAAATACAAAAACATTCAAATATTACTCAGAAAATACAAATTACAGATTGTATGCATTTTCATGTTTACATTCCCTCTATTTTATAGGTATTACGTATGATAACTATGCTAGTGTAGTTAGTTTTATCATACATATATGTTTCACGTGTACCCTTTGAGTGCTCACAGATTACTACAAGACTCTGGTCCTCTACATAGATCCACATTTACTACTATCCACCCATCGGGGGCACATACATATGTACACTGATTCAACATTGATATATTATCCCGTTGGGGACATCATACACACAACTTCCAATTTTTGAGGTTATATCTTTATATACTCCATATCATAAATTTAGCATTGATTATATCTTGATATTAATCATTCTATACTACCCTGATTTTTACTGACTACTACTACTATAGACTCAACTTATGTACATCTTTGCTCTTATATAGATTTATTCCACATGATTATGCATACCTTCATTTATGGCTTTAGTAGTCTATATTTGATTATGTCTCTTTGCTTCTACATCTACTTGAGGGCCTTTGAATATGCCATTCTCCTTTCATTTATTTCATGCTTTGGACATGTGCCCATGTCTTTCTGTATGCTTCTTGATTGTGCATGTGGACATTTGAATGTGTCCTTCTATGTGGCTCTAAGCGAAACTTGCATGTTTTTTGGCATATGCAAACATTTGAACATGCCATTGTATGTGTGACTTTTCTTAGACTTAGTGACATGTGCCCATGTCCCTTGTGTTATGTTCCCTTGGCCTAATTTGCATGACTCATGTGTTTTTATGTGTACTTTTAGGTTTGCATCATGGCAATGACACTTATCTCTTGCCTGTTGCTTTTGCATCTAGTTTGTGATGCCATGAGGGACCTCATGCATCTCCCCTTCCTCCTTAGGTGCCTTGATGGACATCATGCCCCATTACCTTAAGTAGTTTACTTAGATTATATTCATATTTTTTGTTCATATACATGATTACATTTTTATATCTATCTTGAAAACCTTGTGAATACTAGATATAACATACATTGTATATTGTCTACTTATGCTCAATATCTTTTACATTCTAATGTCATATTTACACATTATATTGGTTTATTACACATATATCATATATTTTAAATCTAACACACATAATGCATAGATTTTATATTGAGGACGGTTATTGCAAAGGTTAAATAACTCCCATCAAAAGAGGGAGCATTCATATGGGTTTGTCACAGAGATCAAACCAACTTAATGCACTCAAAACATAATTTTCAGCATGCAAACATAGATTATAGAGCTCAGACTTAGGAAAATATAGTGAGATATAATCACACATAAATCAGTCTCTATTTTTATCAGAAACAACACTTTTGGATAATAGTGTAGTACAATGACATGAACATAGTGCACTATAGTCCAGCCACCATGCTATTGTCTAGTAGACTCAAAAAATAAAAATTCTAGAATTGTTAGAAAGTTACAACAAGTACAATTTAGATTTACATAGTCTCAATCATATACTATCATATATTCTCAACATATACTCAAATTTTACATAGAATTACACAAATTTTCTCAGATTAAGGGCATCGTGCATGAAATGATCAATCTTGTTTTAGTTTTAGATATGCACAGACACAAATTACTATGACTTAATTCAAAATCCATATGCACATATATTAGAATTAGGGTCATGTGCATGGCACATTGTTTCCATATGCTTAGTTTTGCACCAGTTCTCTCATATGGAATGATAACCCCATGTCATTCTCCACATTGTATAGTTTAGACACCATATACACTAGTTTTACACCAAGATTATACTAGATTGATGCATCATTCCATATACAATGGTTGGAATTTATCAAGTGGCCTAGAATCATTTTACATTCCCAAGTTCTCGAGTGGCTCTGAGTTGTTTTATATTTCAAAATTCCTAAGTGGCCCAAAACCATCTTTTATAACTTCATAATACCACACAATTTTAGTTTCAACTTCTTTTACTACACATGGGTAGGAAATGATGAAATCATGACCTACTTGAGTTATTGAGCCATCTACATAAGAGGGAGTCCAATACAAGTTATTCATAGATTATGATCCACCAAATAGGGGTGGGCAATAATGAAGTCAAAGCTAGCTTGAGTTCTTGATCCACCCACACATGGGGATTAGGTAAGCCATCAACTTAGTCCAAGTTATTCACTATTTGATCACAATCTATAACCACATATGATCTCGCTAGGTTTTTACATTGGTTCATGTACCCAGTGAGGTGTATTTATTCCTTTCATCTCTCTCACATATCTTTAATTAGTCTTGTATTTGCTTTTGATATTTATTAAGTAAGGATTGTTTCAAATATTTTTCATTTGTAGGACATGTAATGGAGCATAGTTCATAGAATCAGACCCACATTCATGGGATTCACCACTTAAGTAAGTCCACGTATATTTCTCTTTCCTTTATACTAGACATTTTTCTTTACTTCATTTTAGAATAAAGGGGGGGTGGGGGGGAATGTAGTCATCTAAAATGTCATTTAATGCAATGAATGTCACTTGAGACCACCCTATCCTTAACTTAGCCCTAGACCTATCTTAGGGATTTTTTTGATCCTTTTATAGCTTCTAGGTGTGTCTAGCCCATGCCCAAATATACCAAGAGCCACATTCAACCATCACCTAGGCATCCACAATCCTTTTTCACACATTCCAGCCACTTGGACAATAACAAGGCCCTATTAGTTTATAACATAATACGTTATTGGAAAAATGGTTAGTTAACTTCCTTTCCCCCTAATAGATGTCTTTTCACTCCTTCAAGCATACTAGGATAGGCCTAGACTCATTTCATGTCTTGACAAGCATCAAAATACTATATAAAGACCACTCGCATTCATCTATCCCCCAGATGGTAATTCTCATGAACAAGCTAAAAAATAATTGTGTAAATTAAAATTATTGATCCCTATTTACCCTTATTTATGCATACATCCATCTATAGCAACCCAAAGCTCAGTTTCACTCAGGTTTCTAGTATCAATTCACACTCAAAGCATTCAAATTTGCATTCATACTCAAGTATACTAACATCACTCTCACTTGCACTAGGACTTAGATTGGGAGAAATATATTTAGTTTGATACCCTTTTGAGGTATTTTTATGTAGGAAATACTAAGCACATGGGGTGTTGAGGTCATGCCCAACCCACCCTACTAATGCCACTCTTCTTCCACTTGTGCTTATCAAAACCCTAACAATCATAGAGGCTTAGTGTTTCATAGTGAAACCAATCAAAGCACATAATATATGATGATCTAGGTATCTATCATATAGGCACATGTTTTTCAAAATAGAGTGAAGGTCTACTTAGAATTTCATTATTTCATTTCATAGGGTCTTTACGTAACATAAAAGGTCAATATCATGGTGCACTATTGGTAAAGAGGGCCACACTATTATCCAAAGAGGGTTCTGACACATGTTCTCTATTGACGACATTTTGCCCTACTCTTGCATCACTTCTCTACCTACCACTTATCTGTCACAGTCATAATTTCCAACTAAGTACACCTTTTTCAATTCATTATTATTTATAGAATATTCAAACAAATCAATTATTTTACAAATCAGTGGTTATTGATATTGTAGTATTTTATTCCATGACTCATCACTCAATGCTTTATAAACCTTAGGGATACATTCCATAATCTTAAAAAAGATAAATCACTAAGATTACTATTGAGAGTTTTCACTAATTTTTTTGTAGCTACAAAGGTGTTAAACTTGATCCAATATTTATAGATATTTTTAAAGGCCTTAAGATGTAAGGTGTAATCGGTAGACCCTTCATAAGTAATGGTTGGGGAGAATCATAAAAAATTCATACTTTTAATATTAGGCACTAGGGGTTCAATTTGGAGGTCTTGAATCACTCTGTTATGAATGAGTGGTTGTGGGATTGGGTTTTTGAGATGATCTTTAAGTGGGGTAGGTGGGGGTATATTTATTTTGAATTTTCAATTAAATTTTTTGAGGTATATTGGACGTTTTCAAAAATTTATTTTATTTTTTTATAAATTTATTAGAACTAAATATTGGCATGTGGGCCATTTGGTCCAAGACCTTAAAAATAAACTAAGTAGGATTGGTTGAATTATTTTGATTTGATTGGGATGTATCAATTATATTCTAGTCATATTGAGAAGATTAAGTATCATTATGTGTTTGATTATAATTTTGGTTTATATTTTTATTTGGGGCACTATAAATTGCATTGACCATGCTCATAACTATGTTGGGAAGTGTGGAGGAAGAAGAATTAGAGGAATTCATGGATTAAATTTCCCCTAAGCCTTAAGAGGGGCTTAAATTAGTAGGAGTTTTGAGAAAATATGAAACCATAAGAGCATGTAATTCTTATTGATATATTTAAATATTTTTGGGATGTTCATTGAGTATTACTTGCATTTATTGAGAGTATTTATTCCAATCTTCTTGCTCACCCTCAAATTCAAATTCCTTACGATATAGAGATCACATTTTATCCCTAGATCTTATGTTGACCCTGGGGTTAGTAGGAATGTGCTTGTTTTTATTAGTATTGGACATGGCCATGTATCAATCATTGTTGGGAAGATTTTATTGGAAGAAAGAGAAACTATAAATGGAAGGATTTTTGGTATTCTCAGTGTTAGTCATAAACACAACACTATCCTTATTTTTATAAAATCCATGAAATGTTGAGAAACCTTGGTTGGATTTGTATTGAGTGTTGTGAATGTACTTCCTTATGGGAATGAGAAGGTAATATTTAGGAATACTAAAGTTGGAATTTGTTTTTGGAAAACTAGGTATGCTTAATTTTTTTGAAAAGCTAAGAAGCTAGGTGAAGAAAACATGAAAATGATCTAATACAATGAAAGGGTAGGATTGACACTAGGTTAACTAGAATGTAAGTAGGTTAAATATGATCAACAATATAAGGATACTATAATATAATAAAATGTATAAGACTACTATATCCAACATACACACAAGATATTGTTCCACAAATTTGTATAAAGATATTCAAAAAGGCCATGCACAAAGGAGGTTGTAAATGATATAATAATAAGATCTACACACATAAAGGGCATGCATAGGAATAAATAGATTTAAGGTGTCATTAGATAATAACCAATATGTGTAAACTAATTTAATAAAATGATGATATTAAGTAGTAACCTTGATGTCTCTAATCTAAGGGTTGTAAGGGTGTCATTAGATAATACATATGAGGTTTAAATAAAGGAACAAATCATGCAAAGATAAAAATATACATATAAGCATAAGTTAATCTAAGCATGTAAGAAAAAATATACTAATAAAATATATCCACCAAAGTAAATAAATAAGGAGTATATAATTAGGAATATTTATCTCAGTTTGACTTCTTGGCGCATCAATTTCCCCCTTGGATCAAGTGGTAATTTATGAGAGAAGTTATAGATGAAGCTCAATATGGTAAAAATAAAACCTTTATACCTTATTTAGATACTCAAAAGACTAGGTGTACCTTGATTGTTAACATTCTCTTCTTTATATCTCTAAAGTCCTTGTAAAAATAAGTCTACTTAAAGTGTGTTCTCCTTAGCCCTAATTCTCTTTATCTTGCTTAGGTAGATTTGTGTGCATGGGTAGAGTGGATTGGATGTGTTGCTTATGATAAATGACAAAGGGGAATGATATAAATATAATTCAAAATATAAAAAGTCAAAATGAAAAACTTAGATGATGTCATCATCTCAATAAATGAAGTACAAAAATATTAGCAAACATAGAAATATATTGGCTAATGGGGGAGTAATGCATAACACATCAAATAGGGAGAAATATGGAAAAAAAATGAGTAGAAAAGGGGAACAAAACCCATTAGATAATGAATAAGATGATGACATGACATGAATGAATGAGGAAAATGTAGCAGATGATCATTGGAGAATCTCTCTTAAATAAACATGAACTTTCCCACCTTGATCTCAATGCACTCCTTAAGATGTGCACTTAGGGAGATTGATGTGCTGAAAATCAGTGCAATATAAATTGTTAGTAATAAATTATAAGTTATACATTATTTGGATCACTTATTTTTTGGTAGAATAATTTTTTTAGTGTTAATTTTTTATTTAATTCCTTTTATAGTTTACTTTATCTAAATTTCCTATATACATAGGTGTGTATTTAAAAGGGGTAGTTGGCCTAGTTTAAAAATGAGAATAATTGATCATTAAATAAAATGTGTGTTTGTGTTGAGGTAATTTGTGACAAAGCCATTATCAATACAAGAGATATATTTTATTCCATTGAATCTATTTTTTCAATAAGTATGTATTGAGTTGAAGGCATAATAGATTCATTCCAATTGTAGCTAATGTCAATGTTATGTTTCCAAAGAATTTTAAGACCACTTAATTGAACTTTTTATTATGGTTATAATGCATCGACTTCCTCATTGAAATAAGTTATGTTTATTTCATCCCCTTCATTTTTAACAACATAAAAAATGAAATCTTATCCTTCACATTTTTTTTTTATGTTTTTACAAAGATTTGTTTTTAAGGAATCTACCTTTTATAGTTCAATATTTCATATAATATTTTTGTTATCAATGTAATTTTAGGCACTCACACAAGTAAAATAACAAAAAAAGTAATAATCTAATTAAGATAAATTTCTTGTTAAGTAGGTCCCATTTCTAGGTAATTATTACAAACAATATGATGGAAAATTTCATCTTGGCCATGACTATGCATGAAGGTCATTTAGAGATGCCTTAAGCACACATAAGTCAAATATCACAAATATGAATCATATAATAGACTACATGATCCAAAATCTAATAAAATATCATCATGGTAATGATTATTCATGGAGGTCATCTTGAGATGGCTTAAGCACACATAGTCCTTATTACCTTGTAATTATTATAAAAGGTACGAGAGAAAATGTCATTAGAGTAATAAATACATGGAATTAATTTTGAGATGCCTCATGTATACACCACTAAAATACAATATAAAATGAATCATTTAAGGTGTTACATGCTCCAAAATATAGGGAAATGTCTACGTGATAATGACTGCCCATGGAGGCAATCTTGAGATTCCTTTAGCACACATGAGGTAAATGCCACAAAAATTAATATGACAAATAAATTTATTGTATAAACCATAAATTATATGAGGAAAAGGTCATTTATATTAATTATTAGAGGGCCCAATTAGTACAAAAGAAACATAAGCATTTGTTAGTAGGGGTAGTAATTAACACATAAGCACCATAGGAAATTGTTAATAGGGGTAGTAATGGACACATAATCATCATAGGAATTTGTTAGTAGGTGGGAATAATGAAAGTAATATACTAAGTTAGGATTATAACCCTATATTAGCCTTTCCCATTGGACAATATTTTTGAGCATGCAATGTCTTATAAGTCACCCTTGTCTTACAATTATTATTAATCTACAATTAACCCAATTACAACCCAATATTATTTTTGTGTTAAGTAATGGCCTAATAAGTGTTGTATAATTTTAATTTTGTGTTTAAGTCATCTCAAGATGACCTCCATGAATAATAATTTAAAATTATTTCTACCTATCAATGTTTAGTTGTTTTTCTCCCAAAAAAATCATAACTTCAAATTAATAAAAATAAGAAGTTATATTTTACAGATTCTACCTAGCATGATAAAAGAAAAAATGTGTAAGAAAAGAGTAAAATACACTCAAAAGAACACCCCAAAGAGTGAAAAACTACAAATTACCTCAAAAATAGGGGAAAATGTATCACATAAAATAAAGTGATGATGACAACACAAAGCCAAACCAAGAATTCTAACCTACTATTGATGTGTCATTTGGCACGGTAGTGCTAACATTAGGATGTCGAGGTGGTGTACCTAGCATGACAAAAGAAAAAATGAGTAAGAAAAGAGTAACATCCACTCAAAAGAACACCCCAAAGAGTGAAAAACTACAAATTACCTCAATAATAAGGGAAAATGTATCACATAAAATAAAGTGATGACCACAACACAAAGCCAAACCAAGAATTCTAACCTACTATTGATGTGTTGTTTGGCATGGTAGTGCCAACATTAGGATGTCGAGGTGGTGAAGCTCGTCAAGTCTCCTAAAGGGAGTCCTGCGAGGTGGGTATTCACAAGGTCTTTATCTCCCTGATCACAACACATTGATCTTTATTCAGTTGTACATTGTGGACTGTTCTAGTCAAGGGGCTTGCTAGTTCTAAAATTTAAAACTTTATTTTAGTCTTTGACAGATGAGAGGAATATGCAAGTTTCATTGTCTTGTTCATGTTGGTTTTATCTATTTTACAAGTGTGAATAGAGTTAAAGTGCAAGGAGTTTCATTTTGGGGGGAAGTGCAACCCAAGTTTAAATTAAAGCATTTTTTTAGTTTTGGGGGGAAAATCCTTTCCCTCAATTGACCAAATTTATTATGAATACCCAACCCATGTTCATTCCAAAGTACTGGGTCTTGTTGATTCTAAGTGAGGAGGCATTCAACCAAACATTTTTATGCTTTGTAGTATAGTTTCTTCCCTATTTTTGATTTGGCATTGCTGTTATGATGGTGAAATATGTAACTAATTGATGATTTTGTAAACCCAAAACACTATGTTATTGAAACAAAGATCATTATTAATCAAAGCTATAAAAGTTTATTTTCATTTTTCTATGTGTGCAAAAAGTGGATGTACTATTTCTCTCCCTAGCTTCTTGTTCTTTAAACTCTTGCATCATCCCTGTTGGTGGCTGTGTAGTTATTGGCTAGGTAGGGAATCAATTTTATGGGTTGTATTTGTTCAAAAAACCTAGATTTAACCACATTTCAATAGGCTTTTCTTTCTTTTCCCTCCTTTTATTTTTTTATTAAATTGATTAATCTAGGGTTAGATTAGCTTGTCATGCAATATGCTTTGAATGATAAATATTGATTAAAATTTCTATTTCATTGCTATTATGTTGTCGCATTATCAAATATTAATAATACAATAAATGTTTAAAAATTATCCGCACTTCCTTTCACATAAAACACTAATTTGTTTGGGCAAATTTGTATACATACTTTATTGTTCTCTAAAATGAGAAAGTCTTCCAATCAAAAGTTGCTCGCATTTATGTGACTAAGTTTACAAATTATATTTTTATTAATTTGAAAGTCAATTTTTGTTCACCTATTCCAAAAAGTAACTTGTTTTATCTGTTTTACATGAGTAAATAAAGTTAAAGTGCAAGAAGACTGCTTTTTAGGAGAAAAGTGAAAAATTAAAGCACTTTTTGGTTTTGGGGAGAAAATTATCTCTCCACTAACCAAATATGTTTTAAATAGCTAGCCCATGGTCATTTCAAAGCGCTAGCTCTTGTTGATTCTGAGTGAAGGACACATTGAACTAGTCATTTATTTTTGCTTTTTAGTGTAATTTCTCCTCCTCTCTTGTTTCCCTCGGGTGATGCTGCCAAATTTTGTAGTTAAATGAGAGATTGTAAACTCAAATTTATGTTATCCAAACACAAATTCTTATTAATACAAGTTATGGAGTTTGTTATTTTCAATATGTGTGTGTATTCGGTGACTCTGGTTTCCTTCTTCATAGTGTGATCCTCAGACTCTAGCACTAATCCCTACTCGTGGTTGTGTGATTTTTAGTTAGATAGTGGATTAGTTTATGGGTTTCATTCATTCAAGTGATTACGGTTTTGGTGGCATTGCAACAGGGTTTAATTCATTTTCTCTCTATCTTTTACTCTTTTATATTAATCTGTTAGCTAGAGTTAGAGTAGGATTTTAATGCAATCTCTTTCTCATGATACATTTTGATTACAAGATTTTGTTTATTTCCATAAATGCACTATTGAATGTGCTATAATGAACACATTTAAATCAACTACACCCTCATTTAAATAAAATCTAAAATGCTGATTTTAATCTTATGGGCAAATTTAAAATGCAAGTTTATTTTTGTTTCCTAAAACTCAATGAAAATCCACACAAACAAGACACAAACTTTCATATCCCTCTTAGCTGCCAAAGGCTAAAACAAAGTTTGAAATCCTAGAACTAGCAAGACCCTTGAAATGGAACTGTCACAATGCACAAGTGAGTGAAGATCGGTGCGTCATGACTGTAGAGTAAAAAATTACTCTATGTTGTATTTTATTTTTCAGTCGCGCACCATGAAATTTTGCCTTCGCATACTGTGGTCTGAGATGGCAGGGTCTTGAAACAGAGCACAGGCTCTATTTCTCTTTTGATTCATTTTTTCTAAGTGTTGGGGAAAAATGAAAAATGAAAAGTGTCATCATCCACGGTTTCATATCGGCACCTGCATTCATCTCTTTCCATTGAAAGGTTTCAAAAGCTAAGTATCAAGATCAGGGGGAAAGTGCCAAGTGGCAGTCGCGGAAGGTCTCAATGTTGCTTTTCTAAAAGCGATGGAAGTTACCACATAATCTAGTAAAAGAAAGCAGAAGCCACCACGTGTTGCGGTCTGAATTATCTTCATATTTGCTTCGCTGATATAGCAAAGACTCTGGTGGGTCCCAAGTTTTGTTTCTTAAGTGAGCGAAAGCCGCCAGGTGTCGTTGTCTGTGTAAATGTGAAATGAGATCCAAATTGTTTCTATGGTATAAATACAAGTAGCGGAGACCGCCACGTATCATCTTCTGTAGGTTTCTAAAATGGCAATTACAAGTAGCAGAGATCACCACGTAACCCAGGTAAGAGAAGCAGAGATTGACATGTGTCTTTTAATGAAGAAGTGGAGATTGACACCTATCCCAGTGTCCCTTTTAAAAGAAATGCCGTGAATATTATTATCTTTTAAGCTGTTGGAGTTTTGAGAAAGTGGATAGCAACAAGCATCAAAGGTGGAACATGGTTGTGCAAAGACACAAAAGAGTATAAGTTACGTGGAAAGTGTCGCGTGTCTTCAATAGGTGCTGCGGAACACGACAAGTATCATCCTCCGGTGTTTGCTAAAGTAATAAGAGGAAATTGGCTAAGTGTCACCTAGCATTCAAGAGAAGGGAGCGTCTTACAATCTGTTTTAGCTAATGAACTACCAGAAGATGAAGCATTCCAGAATCTATAAGATATCTTCTGTTCGACACATTCAGTTAGGGAAGATTTGATCTGGGCCATTAGTTTGAGAACAAGCAGACAATCCAGAGTGGATCCAAGGCTATAAATAAGGGTGCAGAGATCACCAAAAGAGGGGGGATCCATTATCAGAGAGAACTTTTGAGAGAGAATTATTGTAACAAGTTTAGACTTTCTAGAGCTGTGGCTGAGTAATATCATTTGCTTTTGTCTCATTTTCTTGAGTTGAAAGGTTTATATAATTGTATGTGTTTTTGCACCTTTTGTATGACTGGAAGATTCAAATAATAAGATTGAACCCTATGCCTTTGTTGATATTATCTATGTCATTTGCAAAAGTAGTCTGGACTGTAGATTTTCTAGAGCTGTGATTAGGAATGTCATTTTCTTTTGTCTCATTTTCTTGAGTTGGAAGTTTTACATAACTGTACGTGTTTCTGCGCCTCTTATGTGATTGGAAAATTCAACTAAGAAGATTGAACCCTATGCCTTTGTTGACATTTTTTGTATCTCAGCAAAAGAAGTCTATGCTATGAGCCTTTGTTTCTATTGTTTCAATCTGTTACATTGATCATGCACTTGTTTGCTCTTAAATGTAAATGAATCGTACATATAGTCTCACTGTACTCAAGATTAAGGTCGAATTACATTCAGGCGCATCGCCATAGATTAGATTTTCTTTCTTGCATTGTGTTTCTGATTTAAATTCCTATCCCTTTTCCCAATATCTACTCAATTTAAAGAAGAGCCAGCTTCTCTAAAATCTGGAGGTTGTTTCAAGACGCAAGTCCCATATCTTGAAACTTCCCATTGTTGTTGATTAGAATCAAGCACAATTTTAAAGCATCAATAGTGACCTAATAGATAAATACCTTGGAGAGATCTACCTTTTGGAACTCCTTTCAGGGGAGGATTGACAAGCTTCACCACCCTGATAGCCTAGCGTTGGTGAGTCGTGCCAAATGACATGCCAACACCTACACTAGGATAAGTTAATAGGGTATGTTACCCAAATGGTCTTCAATTCTACCATTTTTACCTTTCTTATTCTTGACATCTTTCCACCCCTCAAATGACTCCCTAATGACCAACTACATATCTGAAGATAGACATTTAGATAATTCAGAATTCAAATGGGTCATCTGTTCCTTATTTGAGAAAGAGTTCTTTGATTCATGTCCTCTTTTCATTCTCCTAGGCTGGGTCTCTAACGGAATAATTATCATTGTGAAATTTTATTCTTATACACCTTCCACTATGGCAAGGGGGCTAAGTCTTCAACATGTGTAACAGGGTCTCCAAGATTGTTCTTGATTGACTCAGTTGTAGGCATACTATCCTTTTCTAGATTGTTAGGTTTGTCCATTACCTCTTGTTCCAAAGAGCTCTAGATTTTGGATGGTGGTATTTTCCCTTTATTTTTCTGAGGATGTGTTTGCCCCTAGGGACATGTGGTATGAAGATGCCTTGGAAGCTTACAAATGTGACATTGAAATGCAATATTCTCATAATCCAGAGTCTAAATGTGTTGTTGATTTCCACACCTTAGGATCAGTGTGTCAGGAATACCTTTGCTAAGGTATATCTCCACATAGATGCGAACATGTGTATAAACCGACAACAATTCTCACCATATTTGTATTAAGAAAGGTGCCCAAGGAGTTTCCGATCTCTTCAAAAGCAAAGTAGAAGTGAAAAGGAAGATTTTGGAGCCGAACCCACATCAGAAAATTGGTTATTGAATGAGAATTTGGGTCAAGTTCTAAAAACCAAAAAGTGATGTAAAGCTCTACAATTCTCTAGAACCAAGGACCTTTCATGAAAACACATTAGTAAACTTCCTCTTCAAAAAATTGGACAATGAAAAAACCTTTGAAAGAGAAAGAAATTTTATAGTCCTTTGTCCAATTTGAATGTATCCATTGGAATAGGGCCAATTTAATTGGCAAGAGGCTATTATATCTGCAAATTATTGCCTCTTTTTCTAGGTTTGATTGGTATTGTTTCACCACATCTCCCTTCGTCTCAACAACTGGAACCTCTTCCGAATGTTCCACAATATAGGCATTAAGAATGGGTGTAGTCTTCATTCCATTTGGTTTAGTTGTATATTTACTTACCGTTTCTTTGAAAGACGCGGGTTTTGAGGAGAATGGCGTCCTTGAACCCATAGCTCCACCCCCTGATCTCAGAACCAAGTTGAGGGTGGAGTCCTTACCGATGTTGTATCCGAACACAGTACATAAAATTTAAATCCTCAAGCTGTATTCCTTGAAAGAGGAGTTGTTGATGTTGCAGTGGAAGAGTGTTCAAATTTCCACTTGATATTAACCACTTGTTCAGTCGAAAGGACCCATAGACAGATGTTTTTCCCGGAACACATACACACCATTAACTAGTACCCTGTCTCATTTTTGAAGATGTTCTCCACCAAATGAGGATCCTTATCAACTCCCTGCTGCAGCAAATTCCTGTCCAGAGAGATATTGTGCTTCGCCTCATCAGTCACTGACAAAATGCCAAAGGATTGGCCCACTGAGAAAAAGAAAAGGTGGATATAAAGAACAATGATGCACTAAACGTCATATGTTCAAAGGCAGTCGAATTTATTATCATAACCAAGAGGAAGCCCATCCTCCCCCTGTTTGATATCCAACTGCTATTATGACAATTGCCATCCTTTTAATCAGAGGGTGACTACCTTGAAGACAAAAATCCTCAACCAAAGCCTTTTCCTCGCTCCTCATTGGAGTTTGATAAGTGCAACGTAGACTATCTTGTTCCGAGACCTGTCTAGGACGTAGGCGAACTCCGGTCCCATATCTATGCACATTTGTGGGTTCCACTGTTCTGCTTTACACCCGGCGGAAGTTTGCCACATGCATTTCAACCCTCAGAACTCCGCCGTTGAATACCCACTCGGTTCGTGTACATCTTGTCATCTGGGCCCGAGCCTTGCCCTAGGGCCTAGGGTGCCATTAACGGGCTGCAGAAACGGCCGCCGCCTACAAACAGGAGATAGAGTCCTGAACTTGTCTGGAAGCTCAACTACGGAGGCCGAAGCATTGTCGATAGATAGTATGGCTCCGACACCTGCTTGGGTATTCGAAAACCCATCTCCATTGCAGGCAGCTTCAGTGACTACGGGTTTGAACGGTCTATTGGAAATAGGCGGGATAAGCACAGAAGTCCCAATGCAGCTGGGCCAAACAATCCCTTTTCCTCCGATGAGCGAGGTAAAATTCAGGCGTTTCAGCAGGAGCGGCTTCCCCAAAATATCCATCAGAGCTCTTTCCAATCCTTTAACCTATAACTAACTTCAAAACGTTTGGTTCATATCCTTTTAACATATCCATTTATGTGGTGGCATATATAGCATTCCAAATATAAATAAATAAACAAATGCTAATAAGATCTCTGAATTTTAAATTTTGATGTAGTATTATATATTTTATCTCTACGTCATATGGAAACGTCATCTACTTCTACCGTCGTATGATATGGAAAGTTTGTTCTTCTTCTTCTTCTTCTAAATATCTTATTTTTTAGACAATTATGTTAAGAAATATTATAGAATAATTAAAATGTTAAAAGAATTTTTTTTTAGAAAAAAATATTAAATTATCACAATCTTGTAGATGGTTTTAAAATGATAAAATTGGTAAACAACTTTGGATAAAAAGATAAATACAACTCGTAAAAATTGCTATGAAAAGAGAACTTTATCTAGATGACATAAAACATATATTTTTATTAGGTATTACAAGAATCATATAAAAAATTCTAATAAACATTAACATTTTATGATTTTTTTTGATAAACATGTTCCTCTACTCTTGGGTTCCAAAAACTTCATCCACTTTTCTATTATTCCACATAAATTACTAGGAAATTGATCTCCTTTCATGAAACCCTAATTAACTCATGAAACCTTGAAAAAACTTAAAAATCAAAGTGGTGAATGAGTAGTATGTGACATCCCTCAATTATTATCAAGTTCATAATAATTTAAAAATTTAACAATCACCACTCAAGCTTAATGTAGTTCAACAATTAGTCATGTGCGATATAAGTTTTCTAACCCTTATCCTTCAATGTATTCAATAATTACTATATAGAAATACATTATTAGATAGTTAACAATTTCAATCTTGACCTAAATCCATCTTATATGACTTGTGTGTCTCTAAACATATCGTATTCACCTTCTTTCACATCCATATGCCTCACTATGAGCATGACCTTCACATTTTGTTGATTTTCACCTACAAGAACCTCTCAATTTATGTCAATCTAACTAAATATCTTACTTAGATGTCTCTAGATCATCATATTTGCATTCATATCTCATAAACATAAATGTCAAGATTAGACAGTTTCATCATCGAAACTGTCCTAAGGGTGATGTTATTGTCCCTCACCTAACAATGGCTATTTTTCAAATCTAATCAATCCCTATGGGTCAATGTATTTACATAGCATGTTGATAGTGTGAGAAATTACCCTAATAGAATCATATAAATAAAAATCAAGGCCAATCTTATTAAATCTACCTAGCACTCATCTGACACTCATATATCAAACATTTATACACTATTTCACACTAATAAATATTACCCCATTCTTCCTAATTTATAAATAATTCATTAGGACCAATCATCAACCAAGTTTGGAGTACACTAAGCTATGCCAAGAGAAAATATATTTAAGTGTCAAAAGCAAGATAAATAGGTGCATTCATAAAGTAAAGGATCACAATTGCATAATCACACTAAGGGGAATAACTATGTGTAGCTTGACTCCCCTCTTTGGAGTATTAAATAAATAGGCAATAATAAATCAATACAAGTGATTGGGGCCAGCCCAACCCATTACACTTCTTAAGTTATTACAAGTTCATCCATTCACAATTGGACATAGGGTTTCAAGTAGAAGGAGACTAATTTCTAAAGTTTTTCACGCAATCAAGCATTAGGATCACATGAAAAGAGTTGTAATAAAATGTATCATATTATATGGTCATAGAGCCTCAAAATAGCTTATGATAATAACAACAATCTACAATTAGATCCATCAACAATTTTACCCCAATCTCAAATTAGCAACCTTATGTGTATAGATAGTTAGTTATAGATTCAAGCGACTCCAATCCCTGATTCTTACCCCTTTTCATTATTAGAAGTCAGTCATAATTAGTCTATGAATAAAATAGGCTAATCACCTTGATGTATTTAGTATTTCTATATTTAGCATATGTCATTACCAAATCAATTTTAGTACTTTACATTTAAATTCATGTTTAATTTTTCATATTCTACAATTTGAATTACATTCAAGTTTATATCTTAATTAGGTTTGTGCAATCCAAATAAGGGTAAAACATATTGATGTACCTAAATATTAATCAAATAATACCAAACCCTAGATATCTCTTAGGGTTTCATCCTTCTTTCTATAGACTTTCATATTTTTTCATTAAGATTTCATTTTTAGACTTTACTTAATATTAAAAATTATAAATGGCCATATAGTGGATGAACATTGTTTCTATTTTTAGACTCAAGCCATGATGGTAGTCATTACAAGTTTTTAGCCTTTACAATGCAAAATTTATAAAAAACTATGTAATGAAATAGATCAAATCTTTGCACACTAATAAGGTTGAAATTCACAATGAACAATATCAAACTATCCTTAGATCATATTATTTAAATATTCAATCCAAATGGTTACATGTCACTAATATTGGAGGTTTTAGGTAGCACCTTAGTTAAAAGTAGAAGTGTTCAAGTCCAACTCTCAAACCTACTCCAACATGAGAATCACCCTAGGCTATGGGTTACCTAATATTGGGTCAAACCTTTAGGATTTTAAATGAGGCTAGTTCTTCAGGTATGATAATTTAAATCTCTCTTCTTAGAACTTAATCTATTGTGATGAAAAGGGGATAAAATACCTAAATAAAAACCTACTTAAATATGGTGATGCACCAAATGTTCAATGATCCACTCTCAACTTGGATGCTTTCATGACTACTAATGAATCCAATGGGGACAAGGGTTGATCAGATTCTATGACATGGTTCCAAACATGAATATTTTGCATGAAGTTTGAAAAGAGACCCACAACCTAAAGGATAGAAAGAGATAGGCCTATGTGAGACACTATAAACTTATGACACTTCAGGAAAAACCCCACTAGCTATCACTTCACACAACCTGCAAAAAACTAATAATCTTAAAGCAAGGTGCATGAAGGACCTACAGATAATGAATAGACAACATACATTCTATAAATCAAACTTCAATAAAGCACACTTAACCTTAAACTAGAATCTAAAATTGTCTTATATTGTTTCAAAGAGTTTACAAAGTGATTTCAATAGAGGTTTGCTATACCCAGTCGAGGGATCCAAATTAAGAGTCTAAAGCTTACATTTATAGGAAGAAAGAAAGTCAGAGAGAGAGAGAAATTGGCCCTGAATGGGTCATTAATGAGCCCAATTCCACTTGGATTAACCACCACTGCCATCCTTATCGAGTCTTCCCTTGCATTAATGTCATTGTATTCTTTTCTGGCATGATGAAGAATGTGAAGATCAAGATCAGTTGTAAGAAGTAATCCCCACCATCATAATCTTTCTCAAGCTCATCATGATTAATGTATTCTCTGACATTCCTTGCATAGTCACCATTCTATCATTTCTTGTAAATATTGGATATAGATCTATTATGGATGAAAACCAATCTCTTTTATTGGTTTTCATATATTCATGATTACAAATGAAGATCCGTAGGCCAAGGCCTCTTTAGTTTGAATGAGATGTAAAACCTATGTCTAGAATCTCTTGAAAAGCTTTACAGGGATTTAATGGTGTTAGATGGCTATATAGAGTTTGTTTATGGTTATCTAGATCATGTTTAGTCTTGCATTTATGTGACCTACCTCCCTAGGGTGGTGAGACCTTTTGCCCAATGTGTCTTCCTTCATGGCATCCTCTAGTTTGACCTTAGTTGAATTTTCTCTCCATTGAAGTCCTTTAACTTTTGACTTTCAACATCGACCATCGATCCTGATTTAGGCTCCCCACATTTTGCCAATTTTTAGTTTCTCATTTGCTCTATAGGATCTTATTATTAGTACTTTGACTCTTTGACCTCATGTGTACCATAGATATGCTTATGTACGAATGAATGTGAGCCATTGATCTTCTATTAGTCTAACATGGTTGAGACACTTGGTAGCTTCTCATTTGGCTTTGAAATTCATTGACTTATTGACTCATCACTCACCATTATATCTTTGTGTATGATTTCACACGCATCATTGATCTGCCTGAACCCAATGACCTATCAAATTTCCCAATATTTGTTAAATATCTATTCAAGCACCTGATATATTGACACTTGTCACTTGCACATTTATGCTGACCTTTGACTTGATGCTCATCATTGATCTCTTTGGTATGATTGAATGCGTAATGTTGGATCTTTTAGACCCACTGACATCTGTCAGATCATTGCTTGTTGTTAGATTTGATCTTAGCTCTTGATATTTAGACACTTTTCAGCTCCACATTCAATCTTAGAGCATTTAAATTTAAATGGCTATTTTACAAGGCTTTAACTTGACGTTCACATGCCCATTTCACTTTGTAAGTTCAACTTTAAAGGCTTATATCTTGAGATAGAAAGCTCTTCAAGATACCAAATTTAAAGAGCATGATCTAGACATTAAGAGCTTCATTTCTATGAAATATTTTAGCCTAAGAGGCCCCATAGGTGAATTTATTAAATATGCAATCAGATTGACCTGTTTATTTCTACATGATGTGCTAATGATGGTCTGGATCTTATATACTTGTGTAAGAACTTTCAAGGCCCAAAATGAATTATTAAGACTTGGGAAACCTAATTTATGTAAATGAAGGTCACGATCACCATGAGAACCTACTGTATTTTATTCCTTTACAACTCTAGACATGTTTCAAGACTTGCTTTTCAAAGATCAAAAAATTACACTTTAAGCTTGCTTAAAGTGTTTCAAAAGCTTAGTAAGCAATATGAGACCTTTGGACCACTCATTCCATCTAGATCTCATCCATTTAGGTATGGGCTTGGCGTGTGGGCCAAAATGGCCAACATTTTTCGTGACTTAGCTGGCTTGACCAGCCTATTGGTCATGGTACCTATAATTTGATTAAGCTTGCTCATGATGACTAGACAAATAAAAATTATTTTTAAAAGGATTCTGCTTGACTCCTTAAAAAACTTTGAAATAATGAGACTTATGTAAGCAATAAGAAAGCAACAAAATACATCAAACAACTACCCTAATAGTAGGAAAACAACAACAAAGCAATGTGCAAAAGCACTTAGAGGTAATGACAATCCTATCTACCTATGTACAAGGATCATAAGGCAACACTAATAACATAAATTAAGATACCTCCCATTGATAGGGATGGGAAGGATCTCTCCATTCAACCTATCAATATCAAAGGCATTACACTCCTTGCAACCTATGATAACAGAAGGCCCGCTCTAAAGACTATCAAACTTGGAGTGCTTTCCTAGTTTTGCGCAGTCTTCATCCCATTTAAGGACTATATCACTTTATTAGAATGTCCTTAAAGAATATTTCTTATCAAATGACCTCTTCAATTGGTGATGATTGGAACACATAATGTGCATAGCAGTGTCTCTTATCTCCTCCTCCTGTCTTAGCTCATTCAACCTTACCTGCATAACATCATCCTCTAGGAGCTCAAGTTGATGTGCAAGATCTAATGCAGGAAGTTTAAGAGATATAAGAAGTTTGGATTCTTTTCCATAGACAATAAGTTATGGGGAGTGTCCATTATCTTTCTTAGGTGTCACTCTATCTACCCATAGGGTATTCCTCAATCTAGTATGTCACTCCCTCTGACTATCTTCTATAGTTATCTTGATAATTTTCAACAAGTTCTTGTTTGTGGACTTTGCTAGTCCATTGCCCTAGGGATAATAGTTAGAGGATGCTTTGAGATAAATTCCACGTGAAATATTCAACTCACATAACTTGTTGTTTCTCAAGGCCAATGTATTTTCAAAAATGATTGTAAAGGGCACACCAAATTTGGTCACAAGGTTATCATAGAAGTCCAAAACAAAATCTTTATTAGCTTCCTTGAGGGCAATTGTTTCAACCCATCTTGTAAAGCAGTTTGTAACTGTGATGATCTATTTATGTCATTTAATCTAAGGGGGGTGTATCATCCCTATGAAATCTAAGACCCATTACATGAAAGGTTGTTCTACTTGTATGGGTTACAAGGGAAGGGCAACCAGTTTTTGCTTGCCAACAAACATTGCACATTTTGGGCTTTTCCTTACCCAAGAGTATGCATCTCTAAACATTGTGGGACAAAATTACGTATATCTAATGATCTTGGAGGCTATGGTCTTGGGAGAAAAGTACCCACTAGTTGGACCATCATGGAACTGTTTAAGCAGCTTGTCTATTTGGCATGATTCCACACACCTCAAAATCATGCCTCCTATGTCTCTCTTAAAAAGTACTCCATCTATTAGGACATAAGTATACTTTGCAACCTGAAGTGCCTTCTATTGGCTCTATCTATTCCCATTGAACATTGAACTAACTAAATAAATCTGATTACATCATGTGTCCACCTGAAAGATGTGCTATCTATAGCTATCTTTTAGCTATCATGAGTTACCAACACTTGATCTTTATCAAGTTTTCCCTCTGCTACAAGGTGTTCACATAACCCTCTGCCTCTTACAATATTTATGACTCCAAATTCAAGGTCATATTCTATGCATTTTATCACCCATCCAACTCTTTTCTCATTAAGGTATCTGTTGAGTATAAACTCTTTGATATTTGGGTGTACCACCATGAGTATGATATTACTATTGGAGATCATGTGTCTAAATTTATTCAAACCTCTCACTACTACAATCACATGTTTCTATACAAATTTATACCTCTCCTAATATTCCTCTAAGTCTTGACTAAAGAAAGGAATGGGCTATTCCAAACCTTATTCATTCTATGACATCAACACGGTAGAGATTGAATCCAATGTAGAGAAGGCATATAAATAGAATTATTTGTTAAAATTAGGATTAAGAAGCATAGGGGCATGAGAAATGGCCTCCTTGATGGCCTCAAAACTCCTCTTACCTTATTTAGTCCATGTAAACTCCTTGGATTTTCTTAACATGTGACTAAGAGGCTTGACCAGATCTACAAAACCTGGGATAAACCTTCTTATAAAATTAATATTTATTAATAAACTCTATAGACCCTTTTTGTGATTGGGCAAGGGTAAGGATAAGATCGACTCAACTCTTTCAGGGTCTATGGAAAGAGCATCCTTGGACACTACATGGCCTAATAACCTACCCTCATGAACACTAAATATACATTTTTTAGGATTCAATGACACACCAAATTCTCTAAATCTTTCAAATACTAACCTTAAGTGAGAAATGTGATCAGTTGGGTCCTTTGAGAAAATAGTGATGTCATCTAGGTAGATGAGCACCATGTCATTGATCATACCTTCAAAGACAACATCCATTTCCCTTTGGAAATATTCTCCAACATTGGAAAGTCCAAAGCGCATTTTCATATATGCATAAGTGCCCCAATTTATGGTGAAGGCAGTCTAATGCCTATCTTCATCCTTGACCATAATCTAATTATAACTAAAGTAACCATCAAGCAATGAGAATCTCTGAGAACTTGCTACCTTTTAAAGAATCTCATCTATTGAAGGTAGTGGGTAATGGTCTTTTAGGGACACCTTATTGAGGTCCCTAAAGTCAACACATAATATTATTTCCCCATTTTTCTTCCTCACTTCCATAAGGTTTGCTACCCATGAGGAATGTTTAATGGGGAATATTATATTTGATTCAATCAACTTAAACAAATCCCTTCTCATCAACTGCTCCACTTTTGGGTTCATAGGCCTTTATTTTTGCATGACTGGTTTTGCATGACTCTCTAGTTCAATGGTATGTTATGCATATTTGGAATCAAAACCCTTAAAATCCTTGTATTCCCATGAAAATACATTAGATAACTCTTGCCATAAAATCAATAAATGTAGCTCTCTCCTTTGCTATGTTAACCTTTCCTAACTTCAATAATTTATCTTTGAAGATCTCTATCATTTCATAATGCTCCTCTTTGGTTGAGATACATGCCTTGCCTCTTCTCACTTGTTCCTCTTCATTGAAGATAATTTCCAATGTCACAAGCCCCTTAGGTAGCTTGTTACATCTCAACTATACTATCTGATCATCATACTGATGTTGGAATTTATTTTGATTCTTATGGTAGAATTATGCCTCCTACATCAAAAAACATATAATTTGGTCATCATTATCAAACACCTACCAACTCACCTCATTATTAGGTACAACTACCCTGCATATGAACTTGATCTTGTTTTGACTTTGGTTATCTTTGACTCCTTCTACAACCTCATACTGAGATCCAATGACTCCAAGCCTATCTGCATGTTGATTTGCCTCCCTTGGTATGGATTGTATATTGAATGCCAAGAAGTCTTCTATAAGATCCCATACATGATGCTTGTAGGATTTCAAATGATGGTTCTTGACTACACTTATGCCTCATACTTATTTCACAACAAGCTCAATATCACACTTGAATTGAAGAATTTTGACACCTCTTCTTCTTGCCTCTTGCAAACCATGTAAAAGGGCTTCATATTTAGCTATGTTTGAAGTGAAACTAAATTAAAATCTTGTATCTGAATAGTATTTCTAACCTGAGGGTGAAACCATCATGGCTACAACTTCACTACCATTATTTGACCTTGAGCCATTAAAGAATAAAGTCCATAGACCATCTTCCTCTTGAGTGGTGTTAGTTAGGGAAGGTATAACAACACCCTCCTCATGCATATAATACACTCCTAAGCCTACTTCTTTAATATTAGTGTAGGGATCAAATCCATGATTTTTATCTACCCATTCATCCAAGTACATGTCTAAAATTCCTTCAAAATCATCATGAGGCTCTTACTCACTAGCATTTTCATCTTCATCTAATTTGGTACAATTGACATTTGCAAGGTTAGACATGTAGGTCTCAGATGGAACCTAGAGATACATTCTGACCTTATAGTGACCCTAGTCCCATATTTGGTCTTGAAAACCATGTATGACTAGTCAGAGGACAAGTAACCTCCAATTTTTGCAATAAAGTCCCTAGATAGGCATAGGGAAAAATATGGGGGTAGGTCTACAACTATTACATCCTAAGTGATGACATAGTTTGGGTAAGCTACCGATGTGATCTTAAGATCTTTCAATATACCTACTATTTTAGTGAGGGAACCATCCAACTAGAGAACACCTTTTTCATTAGGCACATACTTAAGCTCAACCTTATCTGATATGGCTTTAGGCATAACTAAAGTTGAAGATTTTACATCTATCATACAATTGTGAACTAAATAGTCCCCTATGATGATTGACAAATAGAATGGAGGAGTTTTGACAACCTTAGGAGGATGAAAAACATTATGAACTTGACCTTGACTAAGAGTTTGGCTAGGAACTTGAATTTGACTAGGTTGAATACTATTTGTAAAAATAGTATTCACCTTATCATTAGTCTCATTCACATGAGAAGGCTTAAAGAGATCTTGCTAAAGAATATATTTTTGTCCTGAAATAGATAGAGCATCATACATAGACATAGTGACATTAGCCTTTTTCATATGATCCACAGTATTGAAAGGAAGGCTAGTATCTTTGAATGCACGTTGGAAGTATAAGTATCATTTGGCACTTGAGTGGCATGAGAAATAAAAGGAGACTTTTACTGATGTCCATGATGTTGAGGTATTTGTTGAGTTGCAAGAGATTTAATAGATACATTTGAAGTGGTAGGCTACTAATTGACTTGTGGAGGTGTTGAAAAAACCTTAGGTTACCCCAAATTATCATCCAATATCATCCTCTTATTCCTTGTATTGGATCCAATTGGTTCATCTATATTTTGTGTAGTCTGCCCCATGTTTGCTACTATATGCTTAAACATATGCTCCCCTTATTGAAATTTTATACACACGGTGTTAGCTAATACCTTACCCATGCTTCCTTGCTATTAAATTTGAGCTTCTGATGATGTCATGGTAGGCATACTATCTTGATTCATGAGAGGGCCTTGTGATGGAGGAAGAATTATGTCATGGCCTTTGAATGAAGGAGCATGCTGCCAACTAGGGTCCTGATACATTTCTCCACTTGTAGCCATTATCATCTCATTGGACTACCCTCTTGACTTTCATTGACTTTCTTGTGCAAAGTTGTTTTGTCTGGGGACTGAGGCTCTTGAGCTAATTGCAACTGTGGGGTTGTAACTATTATAAGATCTACCTTGAGTAATTTGGCATTATATTTATTATTTTTATGGATACAAGGGTCTATTTTAGGATTGAGTAGGGTATTAGGCTTGGAAGGGACCTTGGTATAGCCTTTATTAATTTTGTTATTATCTCTCTAAAGCCACTAGCTTGTTGTTTTGTGCCTTCAATAAGCTCTCAATCCTTGTAAATTTGTCCACTTGACAATCATCATGTTGGGCTTGGTTGTTTAGAGTGGTCAATGGAGAAATGGTAGGTAGGGTTGGTTGAAGCTCAGGAAAAAGTGGCATGAGAGGTCTTGGCATGAGTTTCCTTACTTATATCAAACATTTTTCCACCTTTATAGCTATCTCATAATTTCCATGCAGAGTTGTCCCACCCATAGATTGGATAATGACTATAATATCTGAAGTCAATGCTCTCAAATTGTAAATAAAAACATAATTAGATGAGGGCTTACTGATGACAGGGATCCTATCCTAGTTCTTTTAGAATGTATAGTTCAAATCAACCATTGATTCTTGGGATGCCCTCCTGATTGAGGTGAGTTATTCAATAAGTGATACATGGTCATTTATGTTCTCAAAATGTTTACATAGGAACTCACCAAACTCATCCCAAGTATTGATTGAGGCAGGAGCTAGACCCCTATACCATTGTAGGGCTTTGCTTTTCAAGGACATGGCTAGTAGTCTCATGGCTACATTTTCTTATGTAATATTATGTACTGAACAAAGGTTTGAAATATAAACTATGTGATTTACAGGGGTGGTGGAGTTTTCTCCTATAAACTATGATAGACTCTTCAAAGAAGTAGTAGGGATATCATCATGTTGCTAAAGTTTAAGAGGGCTACCACCATTGAAGGGTAAAAAATATTGCACTCTAGGCCTTACCATTTTCATAGTGGGGGCTAGACTACTTAAAAAAATAATATGGATAGGAGATAAATATTTCCTTTGAGGATAAGGACTTATCCTATTGAATATTGTTGTTTTATATGAAGTAGAAGGTAGCTTAATGAATTCAATAGAAATACCTTTACTTTCTAACCTTCTGGTAACCTTTGGCATGAGAGGTGCTATCTGGATGATGATATAAACTCTATAACTTGAAAAATATTCATCTTGATGATGGTGGATGTCTCCCTCTACTGCAAATACTTCTCAATTCTAGACTTCAACTATGCCAAAGACAATGTGTCCCACCAAGCGTGATGCAAATTTTTGGAGGTTCTAGGTTTCACCCTATCTGAAAGTAGAAGTGTTCAAGTCCTAATCTCAAACCTATTCTAACATGGGAATGAACCTAGGCTATGGGTTACCTAATGTTGGGTCAAACCTCTAGGGTTTTCAATGAGGCTAGCTCCTCAAGAATGACAATTTGAATATTTCTTCTTAAAAATTAACCTATTAGGATGAAAAGGGGATAAAATACATGAATGAAAACCTACTTAAATGGGGTGATGCAACAAAATTTCTATGATCCACTCTCAACTTGGACACTTTCATGACTATTGATGAATCTAATGGGGATAAGGGTTGATCAGATTCTATGACAGGGTTTCAAAAATGAATAGTTTACATGAAGGTTGAAAAGAGACATGCAGCCTAAAGGATAGAAAGAGATAGGTCTATGTAAGACACTATAAAATTATGACAATTCAAGAGACGCTCCACTAGCTAACACTTCACACAACCTGTAAGAAACTAATAGTCTTAAAGCAAGGTGAATGAAGGACCTACAAATGATGAATACATAACATACATTCTATAAATTAGAATTCAATAAAGCACACTTAGACTTAAACTGGAATCTAAATTTTTGTTTATTGTTTCAAAGAGTTTACAAAGTGATTTCAATAGAGGTTTTCTATACCCAGTTGATGGATCCAAATCAAGAGTCCAAATCTTGCATTTATAAGAAGAAAAAAAGTCAAAGAGAGGGAAATTGGCCCTAAAGGAGTCATTAATGAACCTAATTCCACTTGAAGCAACCAGCACCACCATTCTTCTCGAGTCTTCCCATGCATTAATGTCACTGTATCCTTTTCCAACATGATGAAGAATGTGAAGATCAAGATTAGTTGTAGGAAGTAATCCCCACCATCGTAATCTTTCTCAAGCTCATTTAATGGATATAGATCTATTATGGATGAAAACCAGTATCCTTTATTACTTTTCATATAGTCATGATTACAAATGGAGATCTGCAGGCTAGGGCCTCTTGAGTCTAAATGAGACATAAAACCTATGTCTATAATCTCTCAAAAAAAATTATAGGGATTTAATATCATTATATGGCTGTATAGAGATTGATCCTAGTTATCTAAATCATTTTTGGTCTTACATTTATGTGTTCTACCTACCTGGGGTGGCGAGACCCTTTTTCCAATGTATCTACCTTCATGGCATCCTCTGATTCAACCTTAGTCAAATTGCATTCCATTGAATTACTTTAGATTTCAACTTTCAACGTCAACCATTGATCCTGATCTGGCCTCCCCACATTTTGCCAATTTTCAACTATAGACATCCAATTCTTAACACCATTTATGTTGAAATTATCAATCTTACTCAAATTACACTCAAATGCACATTTTAGGTCAAAATCACTAAAACACATTAAATGGTTTGAACTTATTATTTACAAGTTCCAATTTAGACCAAAGTATCCCTAAATGGGGCAATGTATTTTATGTGATTCCTAAATTTAATCAATTCATTTTGAGTTAAAATGATGATTTTGCCTTTTTATTCTCTGGATCACTCTTTTCTTCTAATTCATTAGTACATGTCACATACCTTTTTTATTTTGTGTTGACAACATCATAAATGGGAATACGGTTCTAAAGCATCTAATATCACCTTCCAATTCTTCTCGAGTCAAATTATGATCCAATAATATGTTTTTGTGACCATTTTGATTAATTGAGGGCTAATTTGCAAATAATTGTATAAATATTGATTAATCTTGTTTAAGATTAATTAATTCAAATCAAGAACTTAAGTGGATTTTCTATGGAGGTTATTGAATATTTATTTTTAGAAATTGATTCCTATTTACTGCATCACCTAAATGACATCTATGGGTTGGCATCCAAAATCCATAATTGTAACAAATATCACGATTATGTCCTCCCATGCCTCATTAATGCCCCTTCTTCCTAAATCATGATGAGGATATTTATAGATTTATTTATAAATATTAGATTAATTCATGGCCATACATCTCAATCTTGAGATGGATGGTCATGGTTTATCCTAACCAATTTCAAAAATATATAAATAGAAGGCCTCAAACTACCATTTTAAAGCTTAAATTGTGTAAACTTATAATGTTAAAATCCCTCCATAAGTCATTTGTGTTTTGATTTTTGTGTTATTTGTATTTGGATTAGCTTCATTGATAAGCAAGTTAGATAGTTTCTATCATGAGCCTAGGTTTTAAAAAGTGTTCTTGAGATATTAGAGGAGCTATGCCACCTTTTTTGATGAAGACAAGAATGTTTGATCAAGGGGAGAACATGCTTTTGAGCCGCTTTTGAGTAATGGAGTCATTTGAGAAGGTAATCGGTTATTGCTTTCTTTTATTTGTATCTTGTTATTATTAAAAAACCCTACATGAATAGGTTGGCTAAATTTATTTATCTTTTTATGAATTTATCTTTGATTTATTATAATAATGCTTGATTAATCATTTTTTTAAATCTAACTCTACATTTTGGTACGCCTAATGGGACACGATTATGCACCCCACATATTTAAACAAAAAATGGATATTAAAATAGCTCTTATTTTTAATCTATTTAATTTTTTTCTAAATTTCTAACAATTTATTGTTACTGGTTTCATCTTAATTCTCTCAAAATTTCATTAAAATTTGATTTTTAGTTTAGAAGTTATGACTCTTTTAATGACTGCCACTTTTTGTTTTCTATTTTTTGAATAAAAATGCTAGTATAGAGCTAATAATTTTTTTTTATTAACTATTTGGATCTGATATTTTTACACAAATATGCACCTTGGAGTTATTGACATGTAAAAATTTCATTACAAACTGATATATATTTTAAAATTTATGATTAAAATACTAACTACCTATTTTTATATTTTATGTGTTTGGTTTTATTTATTTTAACCTTTCAACTTATTGTTTCCATATTATTATTATTATTATTATTATTATTATTATTATTATTATTATTATTATTATTATTATTTTGACAATTTTTGAGTTTTTTATTGAGGATTTTGCCAACCAAGTCTAATCTAACATGTTTGCTTTCTTGAGGTTTTGTCTTTCGGTCGACAGGTCATCCAAACCCAAGAGTATAGTTTAAGGATTAGGAACTTTCATTTGGTGTTTAAGAAAAAACTGAGGGTGTTTACTTGAATAGTTTTGTTTTTGTTCTTTCAAAGTTTTGAAACTTAAGGCCAACGGGCCAAAGAACAGCACCAAACGTTTCATTTAGTGCTCTAAAATTGAACACACTTCTTTATGAAAGTCATTTCTTATTTTTTTAGTTATATTTGTTTGTGCAAAAAGGAATTTATGAGTTTATGCTCACCCCTCATCCCTTATAAGGAGCTTATGGGATCAAAAGCACCATATTTATTGCAAATTATCTTAGTCCAAGGGTGATAAAGAGATGGTGTGAAATCTCTCTCCAAGACCCACATGGCTTGGGTGATTTAGAAATAATCTTAAATATGTTTTACTTAGTTTTTATTTATTTATTGCATCTTGGATTATGAAGGGAATTTCATCACCTCCCATAAGTTTTATAGGGAATCCTTGACCCAAGAATTCATATCTCAGCATTTTCTTCAACCTCTCTCAATGGGGGGTATATAAATTAGGATCACCATATTAGGATGGTGGTTTGAATGGTTAAACCATCTCCTATCACTAGGGCTAAACCTGAGACATATGATCATGTTGGACATTGCACTACACTGATCAAGTGATGGATGTAGTGTTTGTAAAATAGGCAAGACCTTTTTATAAAAAGCCATATGACATATACCTAATTGATGTGTTGCTTCTCTTGCATTTTGACATGAAATTCTTGTGCATCTGATCCATCTAGAAACATTTGAAAACTTGTTAGTTTGGTTAACCTCACTTTGTCATACCTTGTCAGTTTAGGGCTTAGGATGATTAATTAGTTGATTTGTCTTTGTCTTAGATTACTTGGTCTTGTTTTAGGTCAAAAATTGATTTTTAACAAAATGTCATAAATCAAACACATTGACCCCAAATTTCTTGAACAAGGAGGCGTTATGCTGTCTAAGTAAAAATAATATTTTCCTTGTTCAAATTGTCATCTTAAACATTGTGTCATATCATCCATTTTGATGTAGTCATGATGCCCATTTGAGTCTAGATCATTTGCTAAATTTTCTTAAGTCCCTCATTGATAATTTAAATTTGGAATTGGACTTTTATAAGTTTTAAAAGTTGATATGTTAAATTGGGTTTGCCATTTGCCCTTGACTTGTTTTAACTTGGGTTTAATTTATAATTTTAATTGAGGGCCATTTATAGACTCATTATCACATTATCATCTTTGGTAGACTCAAGTCATGTTGTGTATCACTCACACTTTGAGTCCTAGAACACATTTTATACTACTATTCCTATTACCATGTGGCAGCATTGTGATGCCCGTTTGGTTTTAGCTTTATACTTAAGAATTTTTACATGTTTCTACATCATGAGTTTCTTGGTTCACATTATCTCCTTCCTAATTTTTTGAGCTTTCTTCTAGTTTTCTAGTAGTAACTCATCAAATTTGAACTAACTTTTCTGATATTGACGTATCTCAAAAGTCTATGTTTTAGTGTACTAGTGACACTCTAAGATTTTTGAGTTATCATACGCTCTTCTAATTTATATGATTTCAACTTTACCCAAAGGTTGAGTAATTTTGTGAGCAAATTCTTCTAATTGTGTGTGGTTCTAAGCCACCCTCATTTTATAGTCTCTTTGGTACCTTAGTCATTTTTAAGAAGAAAAATCAAAATCCATACCTTGTTTAAATGCTTGAAAAACATTGATCCAAATTTAGTCAAATGTATAAGGTTAACCTTTCTAGATATGACTCAAAGGTTCACTCGTAGTGGGGTCCCTTATGGCCTTAGCTGTGAGGATGAACGCTTTTATGATGTACAAGAAAATTCCATTATCTTTGAGGACATTCCTACAACTATAGGATCTAAAGGGGATTATACTAAATATCAAGAGAACCAAGATGAAGAACTCCTTAGGTTGATAGAATCTGGTGCTATACTACCCTCAGATTTTCTTATGAAGTAATTTCACACCTTAGTTAGAGAAGGAGAACAAAAACATCAAGCACAAGGTTTTGCATAATCAAACATACCTTATTCCTCTAAGAAGGGTAAGGAAATACTTATAGAATTAAAACCAACTGATCAAGATCTTGTTAACAAGATTAAGAAAATAAATAAATAGTATGCCAATCAGCTTATCATGGACTTAACTGACTCTCTAGTTTCTACTTCAATCCAAAATGATGCCTCTAAAGAACAAATAAATGTGATTGTAGCTATGCAATAAACATTGATCGAGAACCTAACAACTAATCAAGGTGTCTCAAATGAATATAATAAAACATAAGAGGATGTGTAAAATGTTTCGCTAGACATGGAACACACATTATTTAATCACCAAGAGCCTCTTGTCACTTTAAAAATAAATAAACCCAAACATTTGCTTCCAATTGAGGAAGTCCCTCAAGATAATTTATCTTGTTCATCTCAACCAAAAAAAAAATTGGTAAATAGACCAAGGAATCCCTAAAATCAACAAAGCACATATAGTTCAAGGCAATAGATTCTGAGGAATCAATGGCTTATTCACTTGACTCTAAGAGAAAATGAAAACCAAGTCATAGAATGTAAGGTGTACATCCCTCACAAATCCATGCAACAATAGGGTCACATTTCATCCCAACAACAACAACAAGGGCACATTCCACCCCAATAAAAGAAATAATAGGGGCACATTCCACCCCAAGAATAAAAATAATAGGGGCACATTCCACCCCAACAGAACTATGTTCTATCCATGAATGCACCAAACATGTAAGAGTGGAACTCTATGAAGGATATTGTGTCACGTTTGGATATTGAAAACATAATAAAAAAGTACAAATTTTATGAGATATGTCCATATCCATTTAATTTAAGCATTCTCTAAGTCCCCTTTTTGCATCATTTTGAGGCACCCAAATTTGATAAATATAGAGGAAAAGGTGATCCATGTGAACATATCTAGGCTTTTTTTGTATTATGCCAAGAGGTTACTTATAGTAGCATATTCTTAATTTGATTATTCTCACAAAGTCTAGTAGGA
The DNA here is from genome assembly GCA_037957365.1 of Torreya grandis. NCBI lineage: Eukaryota > Viridiplantae > Streptophyta > Pinopsida > Cupressales > Taxaceae > Torreya > Torreya grandis. The sequence goes on along the minus strand of JARHVA010001439.1, from coordinate 570,252 downwards.
CAAACTTTAGATTAGCTACTTAAGTTACCCAAAGGATTAATTATGGATTGGAATGAATTCTTTGAAAAGCTCATCAACCATTTATCATATAACATAGAACATGAAATGACCATTGTTGACTTGTCCAAAGCCAAACAATGTGATGGAAAAAGCTTTACTGCATATTTACAGAGATGGAGAGTATTATCAAGTTGTTTTCAACATAATTTTCTAGATAAATAGTTGGTGGATATATGTTCACATAACTTACATCCTAAGGTTGCACATAATCTACGTCTAGCTTATTCTAACTCATTTGAGGAGATCATAGATAAGGTTATACAAATTGAGAAGTCTCTTATTTTGAAAGGCCTTGTTAATATCTTTGTATAATGTCAAACATCAAATCAGATGACATATTCTAGTCAGACAATTATGCAAGATAAACTTAAATACTTTAACAAGAACAAGAACATGGTTGGAAATGGGGTGACTGAAACAAGGCACGTACAAATGGTGCAAGGTTTGTCAACCCCAAATGTAAAATTAGCTCCACCTAATCCACCACCTAATTTATAGAGATAACCTCTATAGAGAGAAAACCATGGTGGTTTCAAGGTTTTTAGCAAATTGGGAGAACCAATTGAAATAGTGTTCTAAAAGCTCATAATAATTAACCTAATTATATGGCTAGTACCAAGGCCATTTCCTCAAGATCAACTAAAACTAGATTGGTACAAAGAGAATGAATGGTGCAAATTTCATCATTTTATTGCTCATGGTGCTTATCATTACATCCAATTGTGACATATTATTGAATATCTCATTGAGAGTGGCCAAGTTGAGATTAAACTAGCCCCTAATTAGGACACAAATTAGGATATAAGAATCTACAAGGACCCCTTTCCTCAACATAATCAACTACCACCAATAAATAATCAAAATAAAGGATAAAACCAAGGACATATATAGGATCAAAACTAGAATTAGGGTTAAAATCATAATCAACATGAGCATACTCATGATCATAATACCCATACTAACAATGTGGGTGACAACAATATGCCTTATGATTATAAAAATATCATGGATTGCATTTTTGTAACCTATATTACCACCATTACTATTAAATTATGTGAACCATCTCATGCTCCTCATAGTACAGGACCCATCATTAGAAGGTCAACACCATCTCTCTCTAGTAATACCATGTTAAGTTCACATAATTCTATTTTAACTCAATATGCATAGGTTACTATTTTATACAACATCCTTCTTCTAGTTATAATTGCTCAATGCCAACTTTAAATTATAGAAATGCAACTAAAACCCTGAGAATTACCCTTTAAGGCCCTTTGCCTTCATCTTTTGATTATATTAGCTCCCACCACCACTAGGTTGTGAAATCACAACTAGATGCTTGTGAGTTATTCTCTATAGACCTTCGCTTACTTCTTCCATACAACCTAATGTGAACATTGCACCAATGAATCCAAAGCCAAGACATATTATCCCAATGTTGAAAATCCTTATAGTCTATTAGACTAATTGAGAAAAACCCTACATATATTTCCATCTTGGATCTCTTACAGACATCTGAAGTCCATAAAATTGTCTTGAACAATCTTTTACAAAAATCTACCATTCCCAATGATACAAAATCTAAACAATTCTAGAACCTTGTGGGATATTTATCTTCATTTCATTGAGTAACATTTGATAAAAAAGATATGTCTACACTTGGACCTAGCCATAATAACCCATTGTACATTGAAGTAATCATTGAAAACCATAAGATCAAGTGAGTTCTTATAAGTAATGGTTCAGGGCTGAAAATCATATCTCTTAAGTTGGTACAAATATTGAGATACACTACAAAAGACATTCAGCCGGAAATAATCACTATCAAGGCTTACAACAATTCCAAAAGGGAGTTTGTTGGTACTATTTAGTTTCCAATCATTTTTGGGTCCATTTTACATCATATATTGCTTCATATTATGGATATTGAATTACCTTATGACTTACTTCTTGGTCATCCTTGGATCCATGAAGTACAAGTCATTCCTTCCACCCTACATCAGTGCCTTAATTTTCCCCATGATGGGATTGAGGTTACTATTCTCATCGATCAAAAACATTATGAATATTGCAAACATTTTTAAACCCAATTCCATAATTATAACTATTGTCTAGGTTCTAAATTAATTGTGAAGAAGAACAAGACTATAGTTTCACATCCATCTTCATTAATTATATTAACCCTAGTGATCTTGCTTCCACTTTGGTTGATCCATTTCTCACAACTCTTGTGAAGTAGGTTGTTATTAAAGATGTGGACATTTCCACGTATAGTCTTAAGGATGCCTTCCATGTTGTAAAGTTACCTAAAAATCCAAAAACATTTGGTAAGCCTAAACCTTCAAAGAATCCTAACGAACCCACAATGATTTGGAAACTAAAGAAGAAACAACAAAAACCACCTATGTTTTTTGTACCTTCTATCACACTAATAAATACTGAGAGGATTTTACTGTGGGAGATTGGTTATATTATAAAGGCCTTGATAATTACTTTCAGAATGCAAAGTATCCTATCCCTAATTAAATCATGGATCATCTTGATTATAAAGGAAAAATCCTTCACCCATGAGCACAAGGAATCTTGGAACCCTTATCATCTAGAGTACCTAATTTAAATCATGGTCTCAGATTTATACCCCCTGAGGGTGACCTCATAAATTTTAATAGTGATTTTTCCAAATCGAATAGAGATGAGACTCTTAGCAGTGACATAGCATCCCATTATAGCCTTTTTGATGAGCTTATTGACACAGACCTATTTGATTCAAATGCCATTTTAACCATAACCATTGGAGCTTCCCATCTCAAAGCAAGAACCCATTATATTGGTGCTTCCCCTCTTGAAATAGATCATATTTTTACCATTAGTACTTCTTGTCCTGAAGCAAACCCTTATTTTTCCTTATGCCTTTTCCATCCCAAAATCATTGATTGGGACCAAAAAAATTCAATCATATGCCTCGATGAGTTTTAGAATGAATAATCACTTGTAGAATACATGGGCCTAAGAGATGGATTGCTTATTAGAAATCACAAATAAGGATTTGATTTTTCATTGGAACTTTCTTCCTACTTTGGAGAGAAGTCAAACTTTCTTAGTCACAATAAAGAAAAAACATCAAGATATTTGGGTGAAAACCTTTTTGAGGCACTCATAGATTAGGGAAAAAGTAAAGAAAAAGATAAGCCTTTGATTGAAAACCTATTTCAGGTGCTCTTAGGTAAGAAAGTTTGCTCATCCCCTCAAGATGTAGAAAGTCCATCTAGCCCAGGTTTTATATCTAGTACAAGCATCTCTTTAAAACAACAACAAATGTTTGAGCATTTTGTTTTTGAGTTTCTAAGGGTTTTTTCTACTTGGCCTTTACCTAAGATGGTAAATTATGATTCATCACATTATCCAAAAATTTGAGAGGAATAGTAAGAAGATGTGGTAGAAGAAGATGATCATGATCATACCTTGCGTACAATTCTAGAAGATAGATCTACACTCCTTGTGGAAAATATGACAAAAGTGAACCTGGGAACCTATGAGGATCCCACAATTGTTTATCTTAGAGCTTCCCTTACTAAATGAGAATGTGAACAAATTATATCCCTTATAAGGGATTATATTGACATCTCTGCATGGGCATACTCTGACATTCTAGGATTATACCCAAACTTGGTTATGCATCACCTTGTTGTCCATCCTAATGTAAAACCAGTCAAGTAGAAATTGAGGAAGATGCATCCATGCATCTCCTTATTGGTTAAAGTAGAGATATAAAATTTGTGTGGAGCAGGTTTTATTAAGCCACTGGATTACTTTAAATGGATCTCAAACATATTCCTAGTGAATAAAAGACCTCAAGTATATGCATTTTTATTTATTTCAAAGATATCAACAAAGCATGACCTAAATATGATTTTCCTCTACCCAACATTGACATGATTTTTGACTTAACTACTGGGTATGAGATGCTATCTGTAATGGATGGATTTTATGGATACAATCAGATCAAAACACCCTAAGAATATCAACACAAGACAGTGTTCACCACTCTGTGGGGAATGTTCTATTACCAAGTCATGACATTTGGCTTGAAGAACACTGAAGCCACATATCAACGTGCCATGACTGTCATCTTTCATGACATGATGCATGATATTTTTGAGGAATATGTTGATGATATACTATCAAAATCAAGAACAAGAGCTAGACATCTTGACATTCTACAAAGAATATTGGAGAGGCTTCATGAATATAAAGTCTACTTAAATCCTAAGAAATGTGTCTTCAGAGTCACATCGAGGAAATTACTAGGTTTTATTATATCAAAAAGAGGTATTGAATTCAACCCTACCAAGGTCAAAGCCATTGTGGAGATGCCTCCACCAAAAAATCTCAAACAATTGTGAAGCCTACAAGGAAAGATCCAATCTATATGCTAGTTCATTTCTCAATTGGCAGATAAGTGCCACCCATTTACCCACCTTTTAAAGAAAGGGGTAACTTATCAATGAGATGTCAATTCTCATATAGCATTTGCAAAACTCAAGACATATTTGGCCAATTTTCTGGTCTTGAGACCACTAAAACCTAGAAGACCACTACTTATTTACATATCAATGATAGAAAATACACTAGGGGCACTTTTGGCCCAAGATGATGATCAAGGTAAAAAACATGTAGTATATTACCTAAGCTATACTATAGTGGCTTATGAACATAATTATATGCCTATTGAGAAGGTGTGTTTAGCTATGGTGTTTGCTACCTAAAAATTATGACATTATATGCTAAACAATAAAACTATTGTTATCACCAAGGAGGACCCCTCAAATTCTTATTATCCAAAGTAGATCTTCAAGGATTTATGGCTAAATGGGTTATGCTCCTAAGTATATTTAACATTGAGTATGAGAATAAAAAATTAATCAATGGGTAGGTTATTATTGATCAACTTGCAGAAGCTTTTATCATAGATACTTGACCTCTAAAATTCAACCTTTTAGATGATTCTATTATGGTAATAGAATAAGCATCATAGGAACCTGAAGATTGGAAGCTATATTTGATGGTTCCTTTACATCTCATGGATCTAGATATGGAATATTATTGATTACACCCCAGGGGGATTTTGTTACCAAATCATTTAATATACAATTTCATTGTACAAACAATATGGCCAAGTATGAGTCATTACTTGCAGGGCTTTGCCTTACCATATAGTGAGATATTTAGAATTTAAAGGTCTATGGTGATGCTCAATTAATCATCAATCAAACCATTGATCAGTATCAAACCAAAAATGAAAATCTCATTCCTTACAAGCAAATTATTGATAATCTCAAAGGTCATTTTAAATCTCTATAGTTTGAAGAAATACCAAGAGCAAATAATAGATCAACCAATATAATGGCAATGATTGGTTCCATGATATAAATTGATGATGGTGCTAAAGAGTATCCATTTTTAATAAAAAATATTGTTTATCTTGCATATGTTATACTAGATTGGCAAAGGGTATGCGTCATTGTTGGTCCCAATCCCCCATCTAAATTACCCTAGTTCCAGGACTTTTATAACTACTTCCATGATCACATTTCCTAGCTGACCTATCTAATAGTCACAAAAAACTATTCAATCACCATTTATCAAGTTATACCCTCCTAGGAGACATGCTTTATCATAAAAGATATGATGGAACACTTCTTCATTATTTATCTCCGAGAGAATCCAAGCAAGAGTTAAGGGAGGTTCATGAAGGAATGTGTAGGGACCACACCAATGGTGTAGTCTTATTAAAGAAGCTTGTTAGAATAGGTTATTATTGGCCAAAAATGGAGATTGATGCTTGTAATTATTTAAGGAAGTGCATTCCTTATTAACATGGAAATTTGATACACACACCTTCTTTACCGCTACAGTTGATCACAACACCATGGCCATTCTCAACATGGGGCCTCGATCTCATTGGGAAAATAAACCCAACATATTTATATGGCCATAATCATATCCCAACTGCTACCAAATATTTTACTAAGTGGATTGAGGTCATTCCTCTCTCTTACATCACTGAGAAGTATATTACCAAATTCATCCATTATCATGTCATCTATCGATATGGCATCCCCACATGCATTATATCTGATAATGGTGGATCCTTTGGAAACAAAGATGTAAAATCTCTTTGTGTAAAATTCAAGATCAAGCAAAAAAAATTAACTCCATATAACCCATAAGGCAAAGAATAAGTTGAGGCATCAAATAAAATTAGTGTAACCATTTTAAAGAAGATTTTTAATGATGCTAGCCTTAATTAGAACTTGTAAATATTTCCTACCCTTTGGGCTTAAAGAACTAATCATCAAACCCTAATAGGAGCCACTCTATACTCCCTTGTCTATGGTATGTAAGCTATTATCATAATAGAGATCGAGCTACCATCCTTGTGAGTATCACTAGAGTATATTGAAGATGACAAGGACTACAGAGTCTCAAGGTTGAAAGAACTAGAACTTCTTGATGGAAAGCATTTAACTACCCTAGAAAACTTACAAGCCTATCAAAACAAATTATGGATAAGCTACAACAAGTGCATTTTACCTTGGGAGTTTGAGATTAATGATTTGGTCCTAAAAGAGAACCAAAAGAACACAAATGCTAAATGCAAAAATAAAGGTAAGTTTCAACCTAATTGGTTGGGACCATTTATTATCATGACAAACTATGGATCAGGGGCATATCGATTGGTTAAATGAAAGGGCGAAGAAATTTTAGAGCCCATGAACATTATGCACCTTAAGAGGTTTTATGTGTGAACAACTTCGAACCATTGTCTATAAGACCCATTACTTAGGGGTAGCTTATGTCAAAGTAGTTTTATCCTACCATTTTATACTACCCTAAACTACCTTTCATGACTCTGGATAGTGAATTTTTTTGGACCATTGGTACTCTAAACACATTTTATCCTACCCTATGCCATTCTCTTTGAGAACCATATTCTTTGGACTAGTATCTTTGAGAACCATATTCTTTGTTACATCTTGGGCTTGTTGTACCCTGAACACTTTTGTCCTTGGATTGCTTATGATCTTGATTATGTCTCATTAGCATTATGAACACCTTCAATTCTAGTTATACAAAGCAATTCAACTAGAATAGTGTTTTGAAGATTCTTCTACAGATAAGTGAACAAGAACATCTTCTCAACTTAGGATTTGCCTATCACATGGTTCTTTAGATTAATTTTTAACATTTGTTGCTATTTGGTGAACATTGTTGCTATATTTTTAGGATCCTCACTCTCATCAATTTGTGAGCATGTGACATTATAGCTGGCTTAGGTATTTTATTGGAACTTCTACTCTTGGACAAGCATCTCCTTGACTAGTTTGCTTCCCCCTTGTATATATTTAATCCTAAAAATACCAAAATCATTATAAAATGATTCCCAAAAGAATAATTACATTGTCTTACACTTTTATACATTTTTATCCTCATGCTCTTGCCATTTTATATGCATTTTATCCTACTAACTTTCCACTGTGCAAGTCATCTTGTTCCACCATTTCATGCTCTTATCATTTTGTAAGCAATTTAAGCCCACACACTTGCCATTTTATAAGATCATTCTCCTTCATCTCACCAACTTACCATTTTACAAGACCAATCTCATTTGTCAAGTCTTCCCTTTTCTTCTACAACATTAATCATATATTTATGGTCATCATCATGTCTTCTATCTCACTTCATGAGAGAACTATATTTGGCCTGAAGTTCATGTTGGAACATGTGTCCATGGAACTATGTAGGTAGCATCTACTTGTCTTGTACATCTAGAGTCAATTTGGCCAACCCATTCCTTTTATTCTCTTCCTTTATTTCTTATATTATTGTTGACCATTTTTGGTCCAATAGGCCGAGAATCGGTCCCCTTCTTCCCCTGCTGTTTTGGGTCATTTCATTTTTTTATTTTGCACAAGTCTAAAAATTTCTATGAACTCTACAGGTGTAGTCTTGTGGCAGATGAAGAACCAGTTTAGAGAGTGCAAGGTTTTACAAAGCTTCTTCAAACTCTTGTCTGAATAAATTCATAAGGAAAGAGAGCTAAAATGGTTCAAAGACACTTTTACTTAAGGTTGGAAGAGTGGTTGAACGACATAATCTTTCCAAGAGTTAGCACCTTTGAATCGTTGAACCATTGAACCGGTTACATGCTTTGATTCAACGCCTTGGTTTAATCAGCAAGTTCATCGCTTCAGTTCAACACCTTGGTTTAATCAACAAGTTCATCGCTTCAGTTTAAAGCCTTGGTTCAATCAACAAGTTCATCTCTTAGGTTCAAAGCCTTGGTTTAATCGACAAAGTTCATCACTTTGGTTCGATCAAATAGTTCATTGGCTTGGTTCAACACCTTGGTTCAATGCTTCAATTCAATCAGATGGTTCAATCACTCAGTTCACTCAGTCAGTTCATCGGCTTGGTTCAATGCATTGGCTCAATATTTTTGGTTCAATCTTAAAGTTCATCAGCAAAGTTCAAGGCAAAGTTCAACACAAAGTTCATCAGCAGGTTTAATCAAAAGGGTCAATGCCTTGGTTCAACAAATGTTTGAACCATTGAACCGGTTCAATCAATTGGTTCAACGGTTAGTTCAAAGGAGTGGTTCAACGTGAAAGGTTCAAGCCTCTCGAAGGGTAAGTGCCCTTGCAAAGGGTAGTTCTCGGTTCAAAAGCCCTTGCAAAGGGCAGGGAACACTTCAAAGGCAGCCGAAGGATTTCAAGAAATGTATAGAAAGTCCTAAGGCATTAAATTTTTTTGAACTTTTGTTCGAAGGAATTCCTTTAGACAAAAAGTCCAAAGGAATTTGGAGGAAGGCCACGAGCTCAAAAGGACCAGGGGAAAACCTCAAAAGAAATCAAAGCAGCCAATTCTCACAAAATTTTTGTCCACAAGAAAAAAGCTCGCAGAAAAGGCCCACAAAAAAGGCTGAAGAAACAAAAGGTCACCAAAGGGCAGGTGCCCTTGTGTGGGGCTCTCAGCCAACCAAATGAAGGGAATCTCTCCAGAGCCGAAGGGACACTTCCCCTCTGGGAGGGTCCAAAACAGAGGATGAGTCAAAGGAAAAGGCCTGAAGTAATTTGCCAAGGATGGTGACGTCTCAGAAGCCATCAAATTTAAGAAGATAGATTAGCCATTATTTTTCAAATGATGATAGGTGCACGGATGCCAAATTTAAGATGGTGAATAGCTATTTGCCTTTAAATTGCCTGAGCACCAACCAGAAAAGAGCCCAAGGAACGTAGTAACCTACCAGAAGATAGCCTCGAGGGCTGAAGGAGCTAGAAGGAGACAAAGCAAGAAGAAGACAAAGAGCCCAGAGAACAAAGAGAGAAAAGTGCCAAGTGTAGGAACAGGCAGATAGTCCAAGTAGCAAAGGGAGGCATTAATTCAAGAAGTTCCTCCAGCAGGTGATAAAGTGTCTGTGAATTGATCATTAGGAGGCACAAATGGCTAATGGTGCAACCCATTTTTCTTCATTTCACATTAATGAGAAAACAAGCCGCATAATCACCTTGAAGGAGCGGTCTTTTAAGCAGACAAATGGTGCGACTCATAATTTCTCATATGATGTTTAAGCGGCTTGCTCTTCCCAATGATCAGAGCACACATGGGTCATTTGTAAAAAGGGTGCCAAAAATCCTCTTTCCTTCCTCTATATATTGTAAAATTGTCATTTAAAAAAGGATCTTTTCACATTTGTAAGGCGAAGCCGTGGCAAATTTTCACCTAAAATCAATAAACACATTTTTACCTCTATTCTGGTTAGATATCTTTGTGTGTGTCTGAGTGTTAGTTTTGTGTTTAGTCATTACTTCTTAATGCTTCCACAGGTTTAACACCAACACACCTGGTGTCTATAAGGTGCCATTCCTGGAGGTGACAAGAAGAGTTGTGCCTAAAAGCGCAGAGATAGAAAGAATCTACTATACAGTGTGTCCCTTTCACAACACCTATGGTGAGTCTCTATTTTTTTTTTGTTCCATTAAAGCCTCCCTATTAAACTTCATGTAGTCTGGTTCATTTACCAGTTGAAGTGTACATATGTGTTTGTATGGTTCAGAGTGTGAGTGTGAGTAGGTTGAATTATTTGGTGCATCACCTCTTTTAGAGTAGTTTTGTTTTCTTGTAATCCTTCTCCCTTTTCATCCCCCCCATTATATATATATGTATGTATGTATTAGCACTTATTGGAACAACTCAGATGCATCAAAGGGAGCTAGCCCCTACCTAGAGACTCTCCCCTCCAGCTTCGCCAGTCCCACAAGTGAGAGGGGAGTTTCCATTATTGCATGTGGAAGGCATGAGCTTGGCCTCTTAGCCCAGGTGAAATCCATTTCATCAACAATTATTATTCCTCTTTAATTAGGGAACAAATTTTGTGTACTTGATCTTTGTTACATTTTAGTGGAAAGTAACACCTCTACTACACATGTATGAACAATTGTGTTTAAATTACACTAACTTGGTTTTTGTTTGTGTTTGTTTATTTGAGTTTTATTGGTGTTTTGTTGTGCCTTCATGCCTCTCTATTTATTTATTCTCCTTTTCTCTTTTTATTACTTATTGTCTTGTCTTGGTCTTGTGTTTCCCTGTATGTTTTTGCTTGTCTCTTTTGTGTTTATTTGATTTTTTTTGGTGTTTTGTTTTCTTGTTTAATTTTTGATTTTTTGTGTTTAATAAAGTCTTGATGGTCCACATAGATCTTGATTCTTTATATCTTTATCCTATGTCACTAATATTTTCTTTATTTTCATTTTTAAACATTCTTGTTCCTACTTGAATCTTGATTTTTCATACCCTGATTTTAAGTTTGGTTCATTTATGTTTATCTTTTTTTCTATCTTTGATTTTTTATTTAAATGTAAATAGGTGTAACTCTAGTTTTGGTCATTATTTTACCATTATCCCTAGTTATAGGTATTCACATTTGAACTAGCTTCATGCATTTGAAATACCATGTCCTCATGATTTATTCATACTTATGACGCCTAATTTCTTTTGCAATAACAAGCACTTTGTGCTCTAGACTCAAGTCTAAACATCAGTACAAATATAATGAATAACTATCAATAACACTATGCATAAACTAGGATCAATAGGTTTAACACCTGACTCAATGCTTAGATGTGCATCTCTTCACATACATCATGAGTCTAATCAATCCTTGGTCAGTTTTCATCATCCCTCATTTGATTCTCTCCTAATTTTGGGTGAACTACGTTAGCCTAAAGTTCATGTTGGAATATGCATCCATGGAACTATGTAGGCAACATCCACTTGTCTTATCGGCCATCTTCATTCTTCTTTTCATCTCTTTCATCACTTTGTGCATTATTGTATGCTTTTTTTTTGTGGATTTCATGGCCATTACACCATTACATCTATGTTTGTGCCTGCTCACTTTAACCTATATTTTGTGTTATATCATTGAGTTAATTTCTTTCCAATTTACCCATGCTAGGGAAATACATTTGAACCAAGTCATAAATCTAGATTTTCCCTATGGGGCAAGACCATTATTTATTATTTATCCATGATAAACATTAGCCCTGTTAGGGCACAACTATCTTATCATGATCAAATCTTCTCTAATGGAGCACTTCTTATTATCATCTCTTTGGAGACCACATTCTACTTTTTCTATAATTTCAAGATCTCCACACTTTTGCTCATGATATAAATGTTTTAGTGTGCAACTTGTCTCTAGATTGATCAATGTTTTAAGCACACAACTTGTACTCTCAAATTGGGTGAATTCAAAGTGTGTCCATTACATGTTTGAATTGAATCCTTCCCATTCCCCCAATCTTTGGGGCCCTTTATACCTCTCATTATATTTTGATCATTGATGGTAGCCACATGTGCAAACATTAGATTATTTGGATGTGATTTATTCCATGGGTTATTCTCTCATCATCCCTCTCTTTTTGAGAGTCCATCCTTCTCTTTTATCCTAGTATGTCCTCTTGAGGGGGAATCATGGGTCATTTCAAATTTCTTCTTGAAAACTCTTTTCTTTGAAAAGACATTACTTCACCTTAATGTCTTGCTACGCCTTCTCAAACAAAGGCAAAATGTAGACATCCAATTCTAAACACCATTTGTGCTGAAGTTATAAATCTTACTCTAATTGTGCTAAACTACACATTTTAGGTTAGAATCACTAAAATGTGCTAAATGGTTCAAACTTGTCATTTACAAGTGCCAATTTAGGTTAAAGTATCCCTGATTTTGCATTTTTGTGCTCTGAATCATTATTTTCTTCTAATTTGTTAGTACACATCACATACCTTTATTATTTTGTGTTAGAAAAATTCTAAATGGGAGTACGGTTCCAACACATATAACATCACCTTCCAATTCTTTCTGAGTCAAATTATGACCCAATAATATGACTTTCTGACCATTTTGATTAATTTAGGGCCAATTTCCAAAGAATTTCACAAATATTGATTAATCTTGTTTAAGTTTAATTAATTTAAATCAATATCTTAAGTGGATTTTCCATGGGTATTATTGAATATTTATTTTTGTAAATTGATTACTATTTACTGCATCACCTAAATGACATCATCTATGGGGTGGCATTCAAAATGCATAACTGTAATAAATATCATGATTATGGCCTTCCATGACTCTTTAATGCCTCCCATGCCTCATTAATGTCCCTTCTTTCCAAATCATGATGAGGATATTTATATATTTAATTAAAAATAATAAATTAATTCATAGCCACACATCTCAATCTTGAGATGGATGGTTATGGTTGATCCTAACCAATTCTAAAAATCTATAAATAGAAGGCCTCACACTACCATTTTTTAGCTTAAATTGTGTAAACTTATAATGCTAAAGGCCTTCCAAATGTCATTTATGTTTTGATTTTTGTGTTATTTGCATTTGGATTAGCTTCATTAATAGGCAAGTTATATAGTTTATATCATGAGCCTAGGTTTTACAAAGTGTTCTTGAGACATTGGAGGAGTTATGCTACCAATGTTGATGAATACAAGAATGCTTGATCAAGGGGAGAACATGATTTTGAGCCATTTTTGAGTAATGGAGTCATTTGGGAAGGTAATCAGTTATTTATTTCTTTCTTTTTTATCTTGTTATTATTAGTAAACCCTGCATGAATAGGTTGTCTTAATTTGTTTATCTCTTTATGTATTTCTCTTTGATTTTTTTTACTAATGCTTGACTAATCATTTTTCATAATCTAAGTCTACATCAACTTCTCATTTGATCTGTATGTTACTATTATTATTCCTTTGACTCCTTGACCTCATGCACATCATAGATCTGCTTTTATATGAATGAATATAAGCCATTGATCTTCTATCAATCTAACATAGTTGAGACACTTGGAAGCTTCTCATTTGGATTTGAGATTCATTGATTTGTTGACTCATCACTCACCATTAGATCTTTGTGTAAGATTTCATGTGCACCTTTAATATGCCTAGACCCACTAACCTATCAGATTACCCATTCACCATTATAGCTCTATTCAATCACCCTAGATCTTGATACTTGTCATTTACACATGCATGATGACATTTGACTTGATGCTCATCATTGATCTCTTTGGTATGATTGAATGCATGCCGTTGGATCTTTGGGACCCACTGACATATGTCAATCACCATTCACCATTATATTTGATCTTAGCTACCAAGATTTGGATACTTTTTAGCTCTACATTCAACTTAGTAGTATTTGAATTTAAATGGCTAATTCATAAGGTTTCAACTTGACAATTTACATACCCATTTAACTCTGCAAGTTTAAATTTAAAGGATTATATCTTGAGATGGAAAGCTCATCAAAACACTAAATTTTTAGAACATGATCAAGTCATGAAGAGCTCCATTTCTATGTAATATTTTGGCCTAAGAGGCTCCCTAGGTGCATTTATTAAATATATAATTAGATTGACCTATTTGTTTCTACATGACTTGTTGATGACAGTTTGGATCTTCTATGTTTTTTAAAGAACTTTCAAGGCCCAAAATGAATTACTGAGACTTAGAAAACCTAATTTGTGTCTATAAATGTCATGATCACCATGAGAACTTGGTGGATTTTATTTCTTTGCAACTCTAGACTTGTTTCAAGACTTGCTTCTCAAAGATCAAAAACTTTCACTTTAAGCTTGCTTAAAGTATTTTAAAAGCTTAGCAAGCAATATGAGACTTTTGGACCGCTCATTCCATCTATAAATCTTATTCAACTCATACATTCAAGAAAGGGCTTGGTATGTGGGCAGAAATTGCCAACAACTAATAGACACCAGAGGGAATACAGGAATCCTTTTGATCCTCCTCTCACTAGACCTTAACATTTTACTAGCTACCATCCCACTCCCATTATTCTTAATTGACTTATATTGGATTCCTTAGTCCATGATGTCAAAAATAGATGAGGTAGGGTTCCCTATCGTGTCAGATAGAATGGATAAATTAAACATGTTCATCCTTGTCCCCTTCCACCTCACACACATCTCTAGATGGTGTTTGTATGCATATCAAATCATAAGTTCCAAAGGTTTTTTGTTATGAAGAAATCATAGATCAAATGTGTTGTGGCCAACATGCCCCATTCTTATTGAAATGAGTCACCCCACCCCTCCTCTCCCTCACACCCTGATGCCTTGCCACCCTTTATCTAAATGAATCTCTCTTATAGAGTGCATATTAATCTAAAGTTGAGTTAAAAAATGATTTATCTTTCATCTTCCATTAATATTTGGAGTCAATTTATTATTTAAGCCTCTCTAATTCTCCCTTTTTCCTTCTAATATTTTGATTAAGTACTTTGAATGTAAAACTTAAGTGGACTGATTGGGAGATGCATTACATTGGGTAATTCTATGCTTTTGAAATCCAAAATAAAGAAATGCATCATTGGAAATTTATTCTAAAAAACTTTACTAATTAAATTCCCTTTGAAAACTCGATCTTAGGTTAATCCTATTATCATGTAGGCTCAAGGACTTGTTCAAAGGTTTTCACACATGTTTGTGTGATCTAGGAATTTGACTCAAGAGAGGATGGTTAGTATGGTGTTAGTTCCAAAATGAAAACAAAATGAAAGAAACACTCTAATAGAATAACATCTCTAGGCCTAGACGCTAGGGAGAGCTTAGTTAACAAAAAAAAGTGACAAGCATAACTAAAAAGTAAGGGATAAAACACAAAAATTCCTTCACCTTCTTTGAATGCTCCAAATGCCTTTGTAGTAGTGGCTTGCTCATGAAGTCCTTAGCAATGGAAGCTTGGCTACCTCCATCTCTCCTTGGCACCTTTGACTTGTGGCTTGGCTTGGATTAGAATCAATTTGGCATAGTAACACTAATTGTTTGAAGCTTTTTAATAAATTTTGGATTATAAATTTGCATAATCATGTCTTAGAAAAGATGTTTATGGCCTCTCTATTTATAAATTTTTTGAGAATGTCTAGAATCAACCTAAACCATCCATCTCAAGATTGAGATGTGTGGTTGAAAATTAATTCAATGTTTGAAATTAAGTTTTTAATTATCCTCATCATGACATTAGAAGAAGAGGAAATTAAGAGGCATGGAGGGCATGATGGAAGGCATTGATGAGGCATAGAGGGCATGAATCTTAATATTTGTGGTGTTTATGGCCTAGGGATGTCTTCCCAAGAAATGAGGTCACTTGATGATGTAGATATTCCATATTCATTTCTAAAACAAATTATTCAACAAGTTTCCATGGAATTATTAATTATGACTTGATTTGGGTTAATTAACTCTTAAGCATGGTTAAGCACTTTATGCACAAATCACTTAAATTGATCAGAATGCCTTGTTATTGGTCCAAAATTTGACTGGATTAGAATTGAAAGGTGCTATCAGATGCGTTCGATCCATTATCCCATTTAGGATGTTACCAATACCAAATAATAAAATCACACATCTTGTGTAGAATATTTGATTTGAAAGAGCAATCCAAAGCACCTAGGTGCAAAATTGGCATTTTGACTCAGAATGTTCTAACTAAAGTTAGTTGGGCCATAAATTGCATTGCCCCATTTAGGGATACCCTGGCCAAAATCGACACTTGAATATGTTAGTTTCACATCATTTAGTGTGTTTTAGTATTTTTAAGCTAATTTATGCATTTTGGGTGGAAATTGGCCAAAAGCTTAATTAGGGGTTATTGGTGGCCAGATTCAGGTGTCTACAATTTGCCCCTATGTGATAAAGCATTACAAGCTATAAGCATAGTAATGTCTTCTCAAAGAATGAAAAGGTTTTGTATGCCTAAAACTAAAATGATGATAAACTAACTATATGATGCCCCCTCAAGGGAACAGTTGGCACAAGCAGGTTGGAAAACGGTCCCTCAAAAAGAAATAAATGAAATGAGGGGACCGAAGAAAAGAAAGATGATGGGGTGAAAACATAATGATATTGAAAAATTAGTCAAAGTCACTAAAAATGTAGTGGGATGGTGTAAAATGGTTTTCTCAAAGGAGGTTATAAGTATTGTACCTTGATAGTGGTAACATGGTATAATAACACAATGATTTGCCAAAAGGTAGTTATAATCATTGAGAAGATGGAGCTGCCCCAGTTAGGATAGAGAAAAAAGATAACATGCCCCTGTATAGGCAAAAAAGTAAAGTGTTGACAACATAATGATTTACCCAAAGGTGGTCATAATCATTGAGAAATGTAGGTGGGATGGTGTGCAATGATTTGCCCATAGGTGGTTATAATCATTGGACCCTGCTTATGGCAAACATGATAAACTTATCTGAGTATGATGATAACTTAACACAAAGGGTAATGATGAATTGGAACAACCTACTAGTAGGGTGATACTCATCTGAACTAATAAAGGTTGAAATTCTTTCATGGTCAATTAATCTATTTGGGATATGATTGGGAGTGGAATCAAGATGTCAGTGCTAAAGAGATGCCACCATTGTTGAATAGATTTATTGAAGCTGAGCTTTGATGTAGCATGTGTCGGTAGGCATCATGATATAACATCATGAGGACTTGGCTGAAATATGCATGAGAACTAACTCCCATAATCCAATACTCAATAAAAAAAAATGTAAACATATGAATATGGATAGATTTAAGTGTAAGTGTGGGCAAGGAATCACCCAATGAACACACATAAACTGAATCAAGGCAACATTGATGCAAGCAAATAAATAGGCAGACAAACAAATAAAATAAATAGAAACAAACAAACAAACAAAGCAATAAAAACCCTACGAACATTTCCCTTAGAAAATAGGTGAAAACTTAACAAATAAACAAAATGGGGGAATAAAAGAAAAGGAAGGGGATGGCCGAGCTATCTCCATATGCACTAGGCAAGTGGACATTGCCTATATAGTTCCATGGATGTAATATCCAATAAAAAACTTCAGGCTAAATGTAGTTCTCCTAGGGAATGGGAAGAATGTGATAACTAAGAAAAACAAATAAAATGGATGTGATATAAGAATAGGAATGGTCTTGAAAAATAACAAGTTTATGAGAGAAAAAGGCCAAAAAGGATGGGGAAACTAAATGAAAAGTTATTTGCTTGTAACTCAATGAGGGTTCCCAAAATCCTTAAGGCAAAAAAGTGGTCAATGTTTTTTATTCTTTTCTAATGATTTTACAAAAGTTTTTGGAATTGTTTTAGAGTGTCTCAACTCAATCAAGAATGATGAGACACTAAATGGTTCAAGCTCACAAAATGGTGAGAGCATTTAAACTAAGTTTGCTCATAAAATAGTGAGAGCATGGCTTAGGTTGCTCACAAAATGGAAAGAGCATGGTGGAAAGGGTGACTGAGCTGACCTCAACAAGTATTGAGCACTGCCTATATAGTCCTAGAGTAGTACCTTAAGTCACTATAGTTACACCCTTACAGTGGAGGAATTTGACTAGTGTAGCAGTCAATTCAAACAAGATAGGCATAGTTGGTAAAAAGGCACAGTAGAGGCTTAATGTTTTCCTAGTTTTCCCATAGGTAGTTATAACCAAGATACAATGGAATAGATCAATGTTACTAATTTTCCCACATGCGGTTATAATTAGTAGCAAGATTGGTGGTAAGAAAGGAATAACAAATGAAGGATGTAACTACTGAAACTTCTGTCACACTATCCCAAAATATGATCTCTGTTTGAAGTTTTTGAACCAACTTTTGGAATTTGAATCAAGAGAGTATGGTTAGTATGGTGTTATTTATAAAATAAAAACATAATGAAGGAAACACACTAATAGCATAACATCTCTAGGCATAGACACTAGGGAGAGCTTAGTTAACAAATACAAGTGATAAACACAACTAAAAAGTAAGGGATAAAACATAAGAATTCCTTCACCTTCCTTGAATAATCCAAATTCCTTTGTATTAGTGGCTTGATCAGCTTGTGCTCATGAAGTCCTTAGCAATGGAAGCTCGGATACCTCCATCTCTCCTTGGCACCTTTGTCTTGTGGCTTGGCTTGGCATGGAATCAATTTGGCATGGTAACACTAATTGATTGAAGCTTTGTAATCAGTTCTAAATTATAACTTTGCATAATCATGTATTTTTGAAGATATTTGAGCATAATAAATTTGCACCAAAATAGATTAGAAATGATGTTCATGGCCTCTCTATTTCTAGATTTTTGTAAATGTCTAGAATCAACCTAAACTATCCATCCTAAGATTAAGATGTGTGGTTGAGGATTAATTCAATTTTTTGAATTAATTTTTTAATTATCCTCATCATGACATTGGAATAAGGGGAAATTAAGAGGCATGGAGGGCTTTGATGAGGCATGGGAGGCATGAATCCTGATATTTGTGGCACTTATGGCTTAGGGATGTCTTCCTAAGAAATGAGATCACTTGATGACGTAGATATTTAATATTCATTTCTAAAAACAAGTTTTAAACAAGTTTCCATGGAGTTATTAATTAGGATCTAATTTGGTTTAATTAGATCTTAAGCATTCTTAAGCACTTTGTGCACAAATTACTCAAATTGATAAGAATGCCTTGTTATTGGTTCAAAATTTAACTGGATTAGAATTAGAAGGCACTATCAGATTTGTTGGATCCATTATCCCATTTAGGATGTTACCAACACCAAATAAAAAAGACATGCATATTATGTATAATATTTGATAGGAAAGAGCAATCTAGAGCACCTAGGTGTAAAATTAACATTTTGACTTGGAATGATTTGATCAAAGTTAGTTGGCCCATAAATTTCATTGCCCCATTTAGGGATACATTGGCCAACATCAACACTTGAATATGTTAGTTTCACACCATTTAGTGTGTTTTAGTGTTTTTAGGCCAAATTGTGTATTTTAAGTGGAAATTGGCCAAAAGCTTAGTTGGAGGTTATTGATGGCTAGTTTTAGGTGTCTACAGTTTACCCCTATTTGGGAAGATGTTACAAACCATAGGCAAAGTAATGTCTTATTAAATAAAGATAGATGGTGTGTATGCTAAGAAGAAGATGACTAAAGAAAAAAGATCCAAATGGTTTTTGGGAAGCCTATGATGATTCCCCCTCGAGGGAGTGGCTATCACATTTATTGATGGACGGTCGCTCGAATAGACACAAGAAGAAAGGTGGAATTAACTTATGGTTGAGATTAATCCAAATGATAAAATGCTTGCATGCATTGATGTAAAAAAGATACTAATTTGTCCAAAGGTGGTTATAATTAAGAATAAAATTCAAAATAATAATTTTCCCATAGGCGGTTATAATCATGAAGATGACCTAGATTGGCTAAAACTGATGGTGCCCCAGTTAGGGATGGTTAGTAAGCATAACTCAAGGATATAACCTGGAATATAGATTAAAGATGAGTGGGCATAAAGTGATGAAAGAGATGGATAAAGGAATGAGATTGATCAATATAATGATTTAGTTTTACCTATCAATGAGGAGATGCTCATCTTGATTAACAATGATACAACCAAAATGGCTAATGGGTTGAGTTGATCAAGGGTGGGATGGGAGGATTTGCCAAGGTGATAAGGAGAAACTTCTGTGGATCCATTGATTTTAGACCTTATTGAAGTTAATTTTTGCTATAGCATGTGATGATAGGCATCATGATAGAACACCATGAAGATTTGGCCAAAAAATGCATAAGGACTAACTCTCAATCCAATAAACACTCAAAAACAATGCACCAATGATAAACACCATGATGAAAATGTTAAAGGATGAATATGTATGGACTCAAGAATAATGTGCTCAAGGAATCACCCAATGAATACATATAGCTTGAGTCAAGGCAACAGTGCCAAAAACAAATAAACATGTAAGTGAACAAACAAACAAAATAAAAAATAAATAAATAAACAAACAAAAAGCCTGAAAATAAATACAAAAGAAGGCATCCTAACAATGACAATGCCCTAGTAAGGTGGATCAAGGATAACTAACTAGTCTTGGATAAGACAAATGTTTTTAGATTTTTGAAATGTTATGAATATTTTTGGAATTTTTGAGGTATCTTAACTCATTAGAGAATGACAAGATGCCTGCTCACAAAATAGCAAGAGCATTTGGCTTAGGTTACTCATAAAACTGTGAGATCATATGGAAAGGGGGATTGAGGTGACCTCAACATGAATTTAGAATAACACACATATTCCTAAAATGACCTCAACCCATAGTAATTCCATCCACATAAAAGGTTAGGAAAAACCAACTAGGTCCCAACAAGTTCTCAAATCTAGCAAGTTAAATGAAAATAGTAATGGCAAAGTGATGAAAAAATACATGATAAACAAGTGTTTCCCCTAGTTTTCCCATAGGTGTTTATAAATAATATATAATGGGATAGGTCAATGATACTAATTTTTTCATATGAAGTTATAATTAGTAGCAAGACTAGCAAAACATTGATTTACCCATAATCGATTATAATCAAGCTCACATAAACAAACATGGATATAGGATGAAAGATATATTACTATATCAACTATCACACTACTTTCACAGACTGTCATTATAAACATGAATTAGATTTATTACTAAAACTTGATCAAAATCTTCTCACAAAAGGTGTGGGGAGAACCAAATGAACCAAGATCAAAATATGATTGGGTAGGATGACTAAAAATAGTATTTAGTCTAGATAGGAATAGAATGATAGGATGATATGGTTTTGCTAAAGATAATTATTATTTGATAAATTGGATAAAATGGTGAGAGGGTTTCCCCCAGGTGATGGGGTAAATGGATGAGAACTACAACAATGGCAAATGGATATGTAACAATGGCAATGGTAATGTGAAACTATATGGTACATGTTTTTGGCCTGGGTATGGTAAATGGCATATTATTATATTCTTCTTGTTGATATGGAGATACACATCCTAATCAAAAAATGATACAAATAAAACACTTGATCATGTTAATTTCTATCCACACCTCATATGAATAGTTTCTCTATCAAGAACTCAATGCAGATTTGGTTGTTGAGAATGCATTTGCGATCTTCATTGGTCATTGATTTTGATTCCTTTGAGTGTCAAGACAAGGTATATTTTTAGCCTCTATAAATGAAATTTTGGCCATGGATGGTAAACAATAAAAAATAATGGATGGTAAGTTTGATTGTAAAATGGAATGGCACATGATAATGGAATGTGCAATGGTGGGGAAATAAATGAAGATCAAGACCTTTAGTCACACCTAATGTTGTTGATGCTAAATTCAACATAAATTTGGTTGTGGTGAGCTTAAATACCTTTGAAGATTCTCTCGATAGGACCATCAAATTATTTTGTTTCTTGATCTTGAGAGTAGCTACCATCTGATTATGTTGTAGATTGGAAGCTATTTTGATTTGATCTTTGATATTATCTTCAGTAAATAATAAAGAACTTCTGTGCAAAGCTATTAGTGCCTCGAAGAGATTTACACCATTGAAGTTGTCTTGATTATCCTATAGTACCACCAAGAAGGTTTCACTAATGAACATTAGATTTTGACTTTGATTTTCTTCTAGCACTTTTGAAAAAGTTTCACTAGAAGATGCTGAGTTTTGACTTTGATTGTCCCTTAGTGCCTCTAAAAAAGTTTCACTAGGAGAGTGCTCTTCTGCTACATGAATGTGGTCTTTTCCTCTTTTATCTTATTCAAATGCTATGTCACCATGAATGTAGTTCAACAAAGTGTGATTCTATTGGTCCCAATCGACACTTATGGCAGATGGAATGCCAATAATATGGCTATCTTGATTGATGGTAATGGCATGTGGAATGGTAATGGAATAGGGAGAGGCTACATAATCCTCATAGAATATACTAGGATAAATTGTTTCAAAGATAAATTAATCATCCTCAAAAACCATATAAGGATCACAAATGTATTCAAACTAATTTGTGAGGTATGTGTAACCAATATTGTAACAACCACAAACATATCCTTCTTATAAATCTGATTCAAACTCAAGGGAATTTGAATCTGATGTTGAGACTAATGTTGATTCAAATTCTAATTTTGAATCTAAATCCAATGTTAATTCAAGAATATAACCTAACTCTAAATCTGATTCTTTATCTAATAGGTACTCTACTACAATGATGTCTTACTGAATATTTGGTATTAGACAAGTAATAGCCTGTGATGGCATAATGGGCTCCCCAAAAACTAGTTTGTCAAAGTGGAACTCCTCTAAGATGGGAAAAAGGTTAAGAGACAACTCCTTAGAGATTGTCTTGTCAATAGGAGTCTCTTAAAAAATAGGTACATGGTTGAGGTAATGCTTTTCCCAAAGGTGGTTATAATAATTAAGAAGTGACTTGATAAAGACTAGCTCGTAAGTGTGACATTCATCAACAATTGGTATAGGATCAATAGGAAATTTATCTAAGGTTGACTTATCACAAATGGTTAATTCAATAAAAACATCTCAAATTAGTTGGTTCTCTTGGCCTTGGTTTTCAATGAGTTAGAAAATACCAGTTTTGAACACAGCTTGGTCTTCAAAGGATTGGATCGATTGAGGTTTGGATGGGATGACTTGTGGTTGGATAATGGTAGGGCCTTGGGGAGCATGATTTATTTCATGAGCCAAAGGACAAATTCTTTAGATGGTAATGATAGGGCATTATGGGGCTTGATTACTTGCACAAGCCAAAGGACTAGGTCTTAGAATGATGAAGTTGCATTATGGAGCTTGATTGCTCACACAAACCAAAAGATGAGGTCTTGGTATGGGAATGGTTGGGCATTATGGAGCTTGTTTGCTTATACAAACCAAAGGATGAGGTCTTGGTATGGGAATGGTGCAAAATTTGGTCCTGGAATAGAAATGGTATGATGTGGTGGATCTTGATTACTTGCATAAGTGAAAGCATCCAAGTCTTCCTCATAAACCATATCATCACAATCACAATTTGGCTCATAAGCTAGTTCTTGACTCTGTTCCATGTACTAATTATTAAATTGAGGGTATGGATTTATATCCCAAATAACATTATCTATAGTTAGGTCTTCAAAATCCTCTTCATAAGCCTCTTCATATCAATCAAGATCTCAAGTTGGATCATAAGTTTCTTCATGACTTTGTTGCCATGAATGATTAATATGAGGAAAATAGAAATCTGTCTCACAAACCATATTAGCATCATTGGGTCTTGACAAAAGCAATATAAGTCATTTTATGTGGCTATTCTACCATAAGTCAGATTGTAAGTGACTCCACCATAAGTGTAGCAAGACATATCCACGTAAATGATGAAAGCTCTAAAAACAAAAAGGCTTAGAGTTATACAAACTTTGAAAAACTATATCCAAAGGACAAATGGTTCAAGTTTGGTCTAACTTGGTCAAAAGGTGGAGCTATATCTCCAATGTGGTATGAAAGTGGAGTTGTATCTCTAAAATGGGTTGTGCTAAGACTTGGCATAAAATAGTCTAACATCAAATGTCATGCATAAAAGGTCAAGCATCTGAAAAAAAATTAACATGTCAAAGGTCTAGGTCAAAGTGTTGCAAACAAGGTCTAAACTAGGAAAGGGAAAAGTTGATTTACTAGGTCTTTTGTCCAAACATGGAGTCAAAATCTAGGCTCAAATAAATAGGCATGTGCTAAGACCTTTGGCCAAACAACATCAAAATCTAGACTTGAAATAAATGATGATTTGATTTGATTTAATCTAACAAGTTTGGAAACAAATTTGATATAGACCTGGCACACATAATCAAATATAAACATGATCAATTGGCATAAGGCATAAGACATAAGACATAAGACATAAGACAAAAGGCTCTTTGAAGAAAGGCTGTGTTTTCCTAAATAAAGGCATAAACAATGATGAGGATAGGCATCAAACAAACCATCAATAGTTTTCAAATTTGGGCAATCAATTAACCAAAGTTATGCAACCCAAAAGATAAAGATCTATGTATCAGCCCCATGAATTGAGGCCTAAATAAAAATCAATCAATGTTTGAATCCAAACTTGACAAGGTTAATTGAAAACTCAATGATGAAAACTAGGTTTTGACCAAACAAGCTAGACAAGATTGGACAACATGACAACACAATACAAAGGTCTAAATGGTATTTGACATGGTTTGTAACAATGGTTTTTGGTACAAGGTAAACTAGTCTTGAAACAAATTGAGCATCCTAACGGTGTAAGCATACTCAAATAATGTGGTCAATGTTACATTTCAAACACTCAAAAAGGTGTAAAATGTTTTGACATGATTTGGGCAACATAACACTACCCTTCACAACTCAATTGCATCATTTTGACATGGCTTATGAACAAACAAACAAGTTTTAGTCTCAAAACATACCAAGAAAAAATGATCAAAATATACTAAGTATAATTGTCAAAATCCTAACAAGGGTATGGAAAAATGGGGTTTACTAAAGTAAAAAGGTTTTGATCATTCTAGGAGAATCAATTACATAATGAATTTCATGTCAAACAATGCAAAAGACAAGCATGAAAATTGGGTAACCATGGCATTGACTAATTGTAAAAAGGTCTAGTCCTTTTTACAACCACTACATCCTGTTGTTCACTTAGTGTAGTGTGATGTCTAAATGTAGATACATCTCATGTGTAACTCCAAAGGAGTAAGTGAAGTCTATGCCAGGAGATAAAACCTCAGGTCAAAGCTTCTCTAAAAAACTCATGGGAGATAATGATGTCTCCCTTGCAAGCCAAGTTTATATGAAAATAAATAAAACATAAAATAGAAAGACTTTAGGGTCATTTTCAAGATCACCCAAACTTTGACGTGTTTTTGGGGAGTGCTTTAGATGACTTTCTTTCTAAGCCTTGGACTAGGCTATTTGAAATAAGAATGGATTTTTTGATTCTAAGGGTTCCCTAGAGGGGACAAATGGAAGAGCATACACACAACATCCCTCTTTTTGAAAAATAAAATTTTTATTAGATAACTATTGCAAATAATAATTGACAAGTGTGTTCAATTTTAAGCCCAAAATGAAAGATTTGGTGGTGTTCATTTGACCCCTTGGTCTTAGTTAAAAACATTGAAAACATTCACCAAAAACATCTAAATTCTTTGTTAAACACCCAAAAAAAGGTTCTTAATTGATTTTTAAGCATGCAAAGGTGATTTAAACATGTTTTGAGTAAATATCAAGCTTGGTCTTGCAGAAAAAATGTTAGCATGTCCTTTAGCTTTGAAGCTCTTTTTAGTTTGAAATAATAAACTTTGGAAAAATAGCTCTCAGGTTTGTGTTTTTGAAAAAACACAGTGACCGACATTGGTTATATAAAACCGATGATGGTTACCTTGGCTAACCAAAATCTAACCGATGTTAGTTTTACTAACTAACTTTGGTTGAGCCATATAACTGATGTCGTTCTTACTTATCAACATCAGTTATTGTGTAAAACCGTGGCAAACACAAACGGAAAAATAAAGTTAGAAAATTAATTTTCAAGAGTTTTAAAGGTCCAAATAAATATTTTAGAGTTGATAAATGATCTTTTTCAAGTGTGAGATGCATCTAGTCCCATCGGGCATGCCATAATGTGATCTATGAATTTGACTCAAGAGAGGATGGTTAGTATGGTGTTAGTTCCAAAATGAAAACAAAATGAAAGAAACACACTAATAACATAACATCTCTAGGCCTAGACACTAGGGAGATCTTAGTTAATAAAAACAAGTGACAAACACAACTAAAAAGTAAGGGGTAAAACACAAGAATTCCTTCACCTTCCTTGATTTCTCTAAATGCCTTTGTAGTAGTGGCTTTCTCGGCTTGTGCTCATGAAGTCCTTGGTAATGGAAGCTTGGCTACCTCCATCTCTCCTTGGCACCTTTGGCTTGTGGCTTGGCTTGGATTGGAATAAATTTGGAATGGTAACACTAATTTTTTAAATCTTTGTAATCAATTCTACATTATAACTTTGCATAATCATGTCTTAGAAATTATGTTCATGGCCTCTCTATTTATAGATTTTTGAGAATGTCTAGAATCAACCTAAACCATCCATTTCAAGATTGAGATGTGTGGTTGAGGATTAATTTAATTTTTGGAATTGACTTTGTAATTATCCTCATCATGACATTGGAAGAAGGGATAATTAAGAGGCATGTAGGGCATCATAGAAGGCATTGATGAGGCATGAAGGGCATGAATCTTGATATTTATGGCATTTATGGCCTAGGGATGTCTTCCCAAGAAATGAGGTCACTTGATGATGTAGATATTATATATTCATTTCCAAAACAAAATATTCAACAAGTTTCCATGGAATTATTAATTATGCTTTAATTTGGGTTAATTAGATTTTAAGCATGGTTAAGCACTTTATGCACAAATCACTCAAATTGATCAGAATGCCTTGTTATTGGTCTAAAATTTGACAAGATTGGAATTGGAAGGTGTTGTCAGATACATTGGATCCATTATCCCATTTAGGATGTTACCAACACCAAATAAAAAAGTCATGCATCTTGTGCAGAAGATTTGATAGGAAAGAGCAATCCAGAGCACCTAGGTGAAAAATTGGCATTTTGACTTGAAATGATCTAATCAAAGTTAGCTAGGCCATAAATTGCATTACCCCATTTTAGGATACCCTAGCCAAAATCAGCACTTGAATATGTTAGTTCCACATCATTTAGTGTGTTTTAGTGTTTTAAAGCTAAATTATGTGTTTTGGGTGGAAATTGGCCAAAAGTCTGATTAGGGGTTATTGGTAGCCAGATTTAGGTGTCTACAATTTGCACCCAATCGCATCTAGTCCATGGCCTTTAATATAGAATTATACTTTTTCTTTTTCACATTTTTATTTAGTCATTTTTAGGGTATTTTGTCACTAATTTTTTTTTCTTTGTCATGGAGGCTTGAAAATGACTCATTCACAGACTTTTACACTTTATTTCATTGCTTGGCAGTGTTCACAACTTTTGAATGTAGTGACTCAACTATTCCAATCCATGTGTCACATTTCATGTTCTTAGATATTTATGACTTAAAAAATAGTTTTTGGTGATAAATAATTGTAAACCCATAAAGTAACCATAACCTATGATCTTTATGATGTCACATTCACTTGCACCTTTACACTTAGTCACAAACATTTTTAATAAGGAAAGGTTAGAAGACTATGAATAACTAACATGTTGCCATGTGGAATTACCTTACATGACTTCGTAACACATAGATCTATTCATGAATTTATGGGGATGAAACTTAATCAATAAGTGCTACTTATCACTACCTTAATGTTCACAAAAAAGAAAAGGGGATTTGTATTCAAATGCCCAAAGCCAAATCCATAGATATATGAAATGGTGCCACATTAAAAGAATGTAAATAAAAAGGACACGAATGAGCCTCGTTGTTAAAATCAACAAACTTGTCAACCCAAATATATATATATATATATATATATATATATATATGTATCATTGGAATGTGAGGACATTTATCAAGTATGAGAGAGTTTTGCTCACCCTGATTCTTTTTATAAGAAATTAGTATGGGTTTGAAATATATTTAAATGCACAAAATGACACATTTATTAGGCATGAGGCAACCATACTTGAAATGAGTTATTTTTAAGAAGGGGACTGATATAATAATTTTTTCGGAAAACATTATAAAAAAGGAGATTCTAATAGAAGGAAAAGAAGAGAAATTATAAATTCTTAGGAATGTTCATAAACTCTTTATTATTCTTCCTCTGTTAAGCTTCCTCAATTATCAATTTGTACGTGGTAGATGAGAGTTTTTTTTGGATAATGGTATGAATTTTAATTTATTCTTATGGATTTAGTAAGACCAAGTGAGTTACTAACCTAACTATATTTTTGTATTGGCTATGTTAAAACTAATTATTAAAGATGAATGGGTTATTCTAATAATTATTCTGTAGTGATTCATCTTATGAAGCTATGTTGAGAATATTATATCCATTAAGAATTTTCCCATATAATCTTTATCATGTCTACCTTAGTTTGAGCTTAAGTTAAACTACGTAGATATAAGTAGACATTGGTCAGATTTAGAAATATCCATGGAAGCATTAATATCTCTAGTAAGTCTAAGAGCCTCATTCTTTTCTACCCTACCCTTCTCTCTTTTTTTATTTTTATTTTATTTGATCATCACTTAAAACTTATGTATCTTTGTGAATATTCATCTAAAATAATTTTTAGGGTTCTAATATATTATGGAGTCTTGAATGCATGGTTGATTTCCTCTAGTAGTAGTATCTATTTTTCTTGAAGATTTATTCCAAGGAGGTTATGTGGGAGAGCCCAATACTAAATTCATGCCATATATTGTTTTTGATAATC
The DNA here is from genome assembly GCA_037957365.1 of Torreya grandis. Classification (NCBI taxonomy): domain Eukaryota; kingdom Viridiplantae; phylum Streptophyta; class Pinopsida; order Cupressales; family Taxaceae; genus Torreya; species Torreya grandis. The sequence goes on along the minus strand of JARHVA010001439.1, from coordinate 541,316 downwards.
CTAAAATGATCATTATTTTTTCTCATTAAATTTCCTTACAGGTGTGCATAAAACACACATCAATAGAGAGGGAAAAAGCTGCACTAGAAGGATGGCCCCTTCAAAAGTTCTATAGTGTATTTGGAGATCAAATTTCAAAAAATAGTTATTTAATCTTGAAGAAAATTGGATTCTTCCTCATACATCACTAAGTCTAATTTTGACTCAATTTTTTTGTCATTATCATAGTTAAAAACACATATAAGACATATGATTAGCAAACAAACAACCAAAATCTGTAGAACCTAGCCTAATTTGCATACACATTTTAGTGCTAATATATTCAGTCTAATAGATTAGTTGGTTGGGTTAGCCATTAACATTACTGGGGTTGTTTATTATTTGCCTAGAAGTCTTGAGAGGTATCTCCCATGGTTCACACCCAATGGAGGACACACTGATGGAGAGCATGTGACATCCTATAAAATTACCTTAATGATATTGAACATAGAATACAAGGATTTTACCTAAAGACTTTTCCCATTTACTTTACAAGATGTTGTGTATGACTATTTTGAATCTCCATGAAGACTCCATCACTAGATAAAACCATTTTAGTAACACTTTATTAGCTCGATTTGGTTAATAATCGACCCACGTGTGATATATCAATAGTTCACTAGCATGATAAGAATATTAATAACCCAATCAAAATGTTTAATACAATATTTTAAAACATTTACAATCACATAAAAATGATATATAGGCCTTGCCCATATGGCACTCTAAATGTATAAAAATGCTTTAGATCCTTGGATAATAATTTTCATGTGAAGAGATCCCCTTGTAGATTTTCCTTTGACATAGTTGAGTCTATCAAAGTGGACCGATAACTGAACCCATAAAGTCAAATGATCATAGCCATCCCAAATGTCATACCAAACTTCCTATGCTAGTTATAAATTAGTTACCATTGAGATAGGTAACACAAAATCAACCCTTAGGCTTCTTTAATCTAAGAAATGTTAAAATAGAAGAACAAGAGCATAAATAATATTGAGCTTCGATTGTCAATAATTTCCAATACATATCTCAAGGATCCACTAATAATGACCTAGAAGCTATAGAATGAATAGTTCAAAATATTAGTAATGATTTCTTAGGCTTTCAGAGGTATATTAGAAGCATTGGTGGGGAAAATTATAAATGAAATTTATCATACTAAAAGTATAATTATCCCTTTAACCACCCCAATATTAACCCATACCCTTCACCAAATAAGCCAAATTATATTAACATATGAAATCCTTATTTACCCAACTGGTGCATAATGCATAACATGATCCAACATGGAGAACTAGAATATGCCAAATTATATAATTCCTTAGATATCTTCCAAAAGGAGATGGAAGGGTATGAGGTGGTCCCTAACCCCCAAAAAATAACTAACATATATAAATATCCAAGCATGTCTAGGTCCTTAAGTACTACCATGGTGTTTGATACCTTTGATTTCCCCAATCAATAGGATATTAAGATTGAGGAACCCACATATGAAATTCATGCCTTTCAACCATATCAAAGAAACAACTAGTTTTTTAGGAGTAAAGAACACAAATAATCATTCAAAACATCCACTCCTCAAAATAATGGTGCTACTTCCCTTGATCTAAAAGCAAGCAATGATCCCCCACCCTCAAAAGGTAGTGATCAATGTTTAACTACATAAATTCAACTCGCCCTTGGTAAAATTCATTATAAAATAGTTGAATACATGAAGAAAATCAAGGATAACATTACACTACATGAGATGTCCAAAATCATAGAACAATGTGACATGCTTTTAAAGGCTTTAACAAAAAAACCAACCCAAGCCAAGCAAAAATCACCCACACTAACATAGTGATACATCAAAACAAGGTTAAGATCCCTCCTTTTCTCCTTATGGTTATAATATTTGAGAAGAACTTACATTTTTTTTTAATTTAAGATATTTAGCTAATGTCATGTCCTTAGGAGTTTATAATAAATAAGGTCTGACCCCAATTAAATCAAATAAGATTATTATTTAGTTAGACAAATCAAAATTTGAGGTAGTTAGAGAGTTATTGAGTGTTCACATGTAATTAGAGTCTGAACTTAGGGTTTAACAATTCATAGACATCCAATTAGTTAAAATAGCATAAGAATATGGGATTTTTCTAATTTGGGATTGGTCCAAAATGTAATGACCCTCACTAGTAGGATCACTAAAACACTGATATTGCACTATGGAATTTTGTCAAACAGTTGGTAGGATCACCAAAAACACTGATATTGCATTATGGACTTTTGTCAAATAGTTGGCAAGCAATCAAACTATACTGTTGTAAGTGTTAACTGAATATAAAACAAATCCACTCAACTCAATGATTCAAAAATTAGTTCCAATATATTTATTCAAGGGAGATATAGATCCTTTTACAATAGATTGCGACTTTCACATTTCAACAAAACATGGATAGAATAATATCCTTTCTTATCATGAACAGAATATAAAGGATTGGCACATAATTGAATCTCTATTATAGATATGCAAATGTAAATAGAACCTCACATGAATTTTTTGATGACAATAATGAAACCTAGTCTATATGTTGTGCCCAAAATGTTGTCTGTACACTACCCAGCATGATGTCCATACACTGCTGCAAGTACAGGCCATACTGTACAAATTGGTGTGATTTGGTATTAATTCTTGTCTTCACTAGCAAGTGCCGATAATGCCTTGAACATGGACACCTAGGCTGGGGTAAATGCCTCCCACAATATAAAAATTAATCTCCCAGCCAAATAGGAGTTATGAACAAAAATATAGGTTCAAGATGTGAATTGCAGTATGCTAGAAATGCCACCAAAACTTCTAAAATGATCTTCAAATAATTTCAATGCAATCCTCTTAGTAAATGGATGAAGAACAAGTTTATTTGCAACCAAAATTTTCAAATCCTTAATAGAGTCTGAGGACCCCAAAAATGTCAAAACTCAGTCCAAGACTGGATACTCAAGTGAAGCTCAACATGAAATGGTTGAATACCACTTCCAATGTGCAACCCTTCAGAAGTTATTTCACCTCCTTAGTTATGCAATCTCTTGAGAGGTATCATTCTCAAGGATTATGCTGAATATTTGCAGACTATCAAGCCCCGCAAATGCTCAAGAAGACTCAATGAGAAAATAGACTCGGATGCCAAATGAGAGACCCATGGGGTCTATTTATTCACTTTTTCTGGAAACTTCCTCTAGAAGCCCCTTACTCTTCTAGAAGTATCCATAATATTTTTATAAAACCTCATTACACTTTTTAGATAAAAAGTAACTTTATAAAATAAAAGTGCACCTTAATTTAAAAATATAACATTTTGGCCCCATATAAAAAGTAATAATAAAATATAATGTCTCTAAGAGCATAATGAGCCATCCGATCACCAAATAAATGCAAAAATGACTCTCTCATCACCACCATCTGCCTATGAGAGTCTAGAATAGGCAAGTCCATGTAAAGTGTCATGTCGTACTAGAGAGGGGACATGACACAAAATGTTGAATGGTTACATGACTACAAAATTCTCCTACATGTTTCTACCTTATAGAGGATTTGACAACCAAATGTGGATAGATAGAGAGCCTATAATGAAATATATGATCACTAAGTATAATGATATAAAAGAGTGAATATACATTTTTTCATATTATATTGGCATTTATACTATTTCTATTGAACCCACTAGTGAGAAGTGAAACAAAAATTATGGTTCATCAAGTTTATGGTTCCCCTAATTTTATAGGGCCCAATCCAAATAAGGTTAAAGAGTTGGAGTTTTATTGATCAGTCCAAAATTAAAATGACACTTGGTTGAATATATGTTGTAATTACATTACAACAATAACCTTTTAGAGTATGAAGCCCTTATCTTAGGTTTTTAGTTTGCCTTAAAACATGAGGTCAAAGAATTTCAAGAGTTTGGGGACTTGGAATCGACAATCAACCAAGTTAAAAGTATGTTTTAATGAAAACTAATTAAATAAATACAAACATAGAGTATGGGACTTCATTGAAACATTCAATACCTTTGATGCTATCCATATTCTTTGAAAAAACATATAGATGGCTGATTTTTTGGCAGCATCAACTGTAATTCTAGTCCTTCTAAAAGATTTTAAACTACACCATTTCTTGATCAAATTAGTTCCTTGCCCTTAAATCCTAGAAAAAATCAAGAAATTATAAGCCTTTGAATATGATAAATATATTTTTGAGTTCATGAACAATTATATGGTATTTGGTATGTAAGTTATAGACAAAAAAAGAAAAGATGACCATATAGACGATGATTGTGATAGTGCTAAAGTCATGAACTCTAGAAAAAACCATGTACCCAAAAGTATGGTTTTACTAGAAAGGATATTTGACATGGATGGATTAGTTAAAAGGTCCAAAAAACCATAATTAATGAGCCATAAATCCATTATCACAAAATTATGATCAATTAGTGAACCGTAAAATGTCAACATTGGTCTCAAGTGTACCAAGTCTGAAATATTAAATTTAAAACAATTACTTTTGAAATAAAAAGATGTGATCACTTTGACATATGATGAATTGAATATTTAAACCAATCACCAAAATTATTTTTCTTATCTACCATTATACTTGGGTGGCTAACTTAGTTCATGTCCACAAGAAAAGTGGAGAAATTAGACTTTGTATTGATTTCTAAAACTTGAATAATGTGTCTAAAAATTATAACTATCCTTTTCCATCTCTAGGCAAGGTAGTTCAAATAGTTAATGACTTCGGGATGATGTCTTTCCTAGATGGATTCTTGATTTATAACTAGGTCTTAGTAAACCAATAAGATAATTAGAAAAATATTCAAAACCAAGTGGGGTGCATTTTCCTATAAGAGGATTACTTTATATTTGATCAATACACGAGTCACTTTTCAATGAGCCATGGATTTTTATATTCAAGTCCTCATTAGTACATCAATAATTATTTATGTGGATGACTTAAATGTCTTCTCCAAACATAATTTATAACACATACTACAGCTATAGAAAATATTTGAGAGGTATAGGAGGTATTGCATAATTTTTAACCCTAAGAAGAGTGTTTTTTGTGTTAACAAAGGTGAGATTCTAGGCTGCATCATCATAATATAATGTATTTGTATTGACCTTAAAATATCTAATACAATTTAAAAAATACCTCTTCCTAATAGTAAAAAAGAATTGAAATCTTGCTTTGGAAAAATAACCTTTGTATGAAAATTTATTTCTAATTTTTTGAAAATTGTTAAACCCCTCAACATTATGTTGAATTAGGAGTTAAAATTAAAGTGGGCACAAAAAAAAAATCAATGTTCCAAGACATTAAAATCACCATCATGTAAGCACCAGTCTTGATCAACCTAGACTTCATAAAGGATTTCTATCTCTACTCTTTTACCTCAAAACATACTATTGTGACTAACATAACCCATTCATTTTTAGTTTTAAAACCCCTTTTTATTACCTTATGATGTATTTAGATATTCATTTTTTCATGTATATCTTAGTTTGATCTTGTATAATTTTTCTAAATTATGGCAAGTTCTAATGGCTAATGAGTATATTTTGATTCATGTGTGTAGGGAAAATATGGATTTCATCATGAAAATTGGGCTTTCATGACTAAATTTAGTGATAAATTAAAAAAGAGGATTTTATTTTCACCTTTCACACCCATCGCAATACTTTAATCACCTATTTAATTAGCACTTTTGACACTTTTAGGCTTTAATATGAACAAATAACTTGACTTATGTAACCAATTTATGACTAAGTTTTATTTTCCATATAATCAATGTGTCACCTGCACACAACTATACTTGATCACATTTCACATAAATATTCTAGTCACAAGACTAAGAGAATAGGAGAATTTTCCACTTGTCACTCTTTCATGCCTTTACAACTCAAAACTACCCAGTGCTCCATATAAGATTCAAATGATGTGCAATGCTCTAAGCTAATCAGATCTTGCCACATGGTTCCCATTCACTCCCTCATAGCTCACAGTTTGGTAAGTAACATGTGTAGATATATGAGTAATGTGGCACTATGAGCATATACAACCTTACCACATTGTTAGGGGATCAATCCAACAATAGATTACAACTATGACAGCAATAAACGCAGAATTAAACCAGATTGACAAGTAATTAGAATGATAATATCAAGAACAAGAGATACAAGAAAACACCCTGAAAACTTGTATTAACAAAACTCTTTACAAAGGAATACAATTGAAGAAAGCTTCTTTCTTCCACACCTCTCCTAGATGTATAGATCTCTCAATAGATCTCAGTTCCTCAAGAGCTCTCTCTCAAGAACAATCAACTCCAACAAGCCTGGATTGATTCAATTCTGTACTGTTCTTCACACACAATGAATTCCAATAATTCACTACAAATTACTTACTAAGCTAAGAAGATCTAATTCTACATATAGAATTAGGAGACTTGAGCATGTACAACCAACAAGCAGTTAAGCCTCTTGAACAAGGGCTCCAAAAATAGTAATGCTAACAATAGAGACGCGTGATTGAGTTCACAACTCAAACTTATCATGCAAACACTCGCTTCTGTCCACGGAAATAGCTTTCTGGACACGCAGGTAACCGACGTCGATTCCTGCTGCCTGTCTGTGACCGCCGTCGGCCGACCATTCTGTCGACATCGGTGTCTCTCCAACTGCCTGTGACCAACGTCAGTCGCTCCTGACCGACGCTGGGGTCTGTGTAGACCTGAACTTGATTTGTATGCTCCTTGGTGAAGCTTTTAGCTCCACACCCTAACAATCTCCCACTTGGAGATAAACCAGCTACACCAGTACCTGTACAGCAACATCTTCTAGCTCCTCCATCTTCAACTCAATCATGAAGACCAATAGAATTTGAATGAAAATTCAACTTCTCCTTAGTAACCGGCTTTGTTAGCATATCAGCAGGATTCTTGTCTATATGGATTTTCTCCAGCTTCAACTCACCATCTTCCAATACCTGTCATATGAAGTGATACCTTAGCTGTATGTGCTTGGTTCTTGAGTGAAAAGCTGAGTTCTTAGCCAAATGGATTGCACTCTGACTGTCACTATACAATCTGCAACTTCCATGCTCCCTTCTAAGCTCTTCCATGAACCGTGTCATCCATATCATCTCCTTGCTAGCTTCTGTAGCTGCAATATACTCTGCTTCTGTAGTTGACAAGCCTACAACCTTCTACAACTTAGATATCCAACTAACCGCTGTTCCACCTATAGTAAAAACATAACCTGTGGTGCTTCTCCTGCCATCCAAATCCCCTGCCATATCTGAATCTACATATCCATGTAGAGAAGTATCTGAACCTCCATAGCACAAGTGTCTACCGCTGGTTCCTCTCAGATATCTAAAGATCCATTGAACTGCTTTCCAATGTTCCTTACCTGGATTGGCCATATACTTACTTACCACTCCCACTGCTTGGGCAATATCCGGTCTAGTACATACCATTGCATACATCAAACTTCCTACCGCGGAAGAATATGGAACCTTACTCATGTACTCTACCTCTTCATATGAATTAGGACATTGTTCTTTACTTAACTTGAAATGTCCAACCAAAGGTGTGCTTATCGGTTTAGCATCCTGCATATTGAACCATTTCAACACCTTGTCCACATAATCTTCTTGAGACAATATCAACCTGTGATTTTTCCTGTCTCTCCTAATGCTCATGCCAAGGATTTTCTTCGCTGCTCCCAAATCTTTCATAGCAAACATTTGAGCTAATTTTACCTTAAGCTCTGAGATATCCTGCATGTGAGACCCTGCAACTAGCATGTCATCTACATACAACAATAGAATAATATATCTACCATTATCAAATCTCTTGAAATACACACAATGGTCTGATTGACACCTACTGTAGCCGTGCTCAGTCATAAACCTGTCAAATTTTAAGTACCATTGTCTGGGAGCTTGCTTGAGGCCATAAAAGCTTTTCTTCAACCTGCACACAAACTTCTCCTTACCCTTGACCTCAAATCCTTCTGGTTGTTCCATATAAATTTCCTCATCCAAATCTCCATGAAGAAACGCTGTCTTAACATCTAGCTGCTCAAGATGCAAATCCTCAAAAGCAACCAAAGACAATACAACCCTTATTGAGGTCATTTTAACAACTGGAGAAAAAATCTCACCAAAGTCAATACCTGGCTTTTGTGCAAATCCTTTTACCACTAATTTGGCCTTGTATCTCATCTGTCCATTCTCACCTTCCTTCAACCTGTAGGTCCATCTATTCTTAAGTGTTCTCTTACCAGTTGGCAATTCAACCAAATCCCATGTTTGGTTCTCTCTTAAGGACTCCAACTCCTCAACCATGCCACGCTCCCACTCACTCTTGGACTCCACCTGTATTGCTTCTTCAAAACACTCTAGTTCTCCACCATCAGTTAGCAATAAATAATATAAAGAAGGAGAATATCTAATTGGAGGCTTACTCACCCTTTCTGACCTCCTGATGGGTGTCTTGGACTTGTTCTCAACACGCTGTCCACCCAAATTTTCTGACAGTGATCGACCTCGGCCACCTGTAGACCTGTTACTGGCCGACGTCGGTTCTGCCTGACCGACCTCGGTACCTGTATGGCCGACGTCGGTCTCTGTATTGCCGACGCCGGTTTCTGTCCTACTGACGCCAGTTCCTAACCTGCCGACGTCGATCTCTGTGTTTTCCTGTAAGTGATTATTTCTTTTACCCGTGAGCTCACCTTGGACTTTCACCTCATCAAATTCACCATTGCTCTGCTCAGGCTGATTCAACTTCCTTAGCTGATCACAATACATCACTCTTTCATTGAAAACAACATCACGGCTCCTGATTACCTTGTTAGTTTCTAGATTCCACAATCTGTAACCAAAATCATCTAAGCCATAGCCAATAAACGTGCATCTCATAGACTTAGCATCAAGCTTCTTTCTATTTTCCTTATCTATATGCACAAAGGCTTCACAACCAAAAACTTTGAGATATGAGAGATCAACCTTTTTACCTGTCCATGCCTCTTCTAGAATACCACCATCCAGAGCTGTAGAGTGTCCTCTGTTAATCAGGTACACTGCAGTGTCAACAGCTTGTGCCCAGAACTGTAAGGGCAAACCGGCATGCAATCTCATACGTCTTGCATGCTCCATTATTGTCCTGTTCATCCTTTCAGCAATACCATTCTACTGAGGTGTCCTTGGAACCATCCTTTGCCTACGGATTCCATGCATGTAACAATAATCTCTGAACTTATGACTGCAGAACTCACCACTGTTGTCTGATCTCAGGCACTTTAATCTTTTACCTGTTTCATTCTCAACCATAGCTTTCCAAACTTTAAAAGTATCAAATACATCAGATTTTCTTCTAATACAGTAGATCCATACCTTCCTTGTGGCATCATCTATGAATGATACATAGTACTATGATCCTCCAATGGAAGCAACCTGAGCCGGTCCCCACACGTCTGTGTGAACAAGCTCCAACTTGTGCCTCTTCTTAGTAGACCCAATTTTGAGAAAACTAACCCTTTTCTATTTTCCAAATACACAGTGCTCACAAAACTCTAGATCTATGCCTTTTAAATTTGAAAGCATACCTTTAGACTTAAGAATAGACATCCCCTTCTCACTCATGTGGCCAAGCCTTGAGTGACACAATTTAGCATCCACATCTGAAGTAGATAAAACTGAAGGAGATTTGTTAGTAACACAATTACACAAATAGAGAGTACCTTCTCTCTTACCTCTGGCCATAACAAGTGCACCCTTAGTTACCTTCCAAGATTCTACTATGAGAGTTACTGTACAACCCTCATCACCTAGCTTACCTGCAGAGATCAAATTTCTCTTCAAACTAGGAACATGCATCACATCTCTCAACACCCATGTGTTGTTATTCTGCATCTTCAGCTACACTTTGCCTTTACCAATTATTTTATAGGGCTCATCATCCCCTAAGTACACTATTCCAAAATCTCCTTGGATATAGTCACTGAAATATTCCCTGTTAGGAGTAGCATGAAAAGATGCACCAGAATCTAATACCCAAGATTCTATATTATTATGCAGAGAGAAAATTAAAGCATCCTATGCAATACCTACAATCTTGGCTTCTTCCTTTCCTTCGTGCTGGTTGTCCTCCTTAGGCTTTGACCAACAATCTCTGCTTATGTGCCCCATCTTTCCACAATTCCAACATTGTGGCTTCCTGCCATTTCTAGATTTAGATCTGCCTTTCCCCTTTGACTTGGATCTTGCTCTGCCTTTCTTGCTCTTCTCTTTTTGCCTTCCCCTGCTCTCAAAACTTAAAGTGTTCCCGGATGCCTCTTCTGTGCTTTTCCTACGTATTTCCTCATTCAAGATAACACTAACAACATCCTCTACTTTCAAAATATTTGATGCAGATGTAGTATTAGAAACTGCCATTACTAAGCCATGCCAGCTTTCAGGCAAAGAACATAATATCAGAAGAGCTTTTATCTCATCATCAAACACTATATTCACTGAACTTAATTGATTCACAATACCGTTGAAATCATTCAGATGAGTAGACACAGATCTACCTTCATTCATATGCAAATTAAATAACTGCTTCATTAAATATACCTTATTTGAAGCTGAGGGTTTTTCATACAGATTAGCTAACGTAGTCATCAACTCTATCGTAGACTTTGCCTGTGATAAATTGGATATCACAGTGGATGCTAGACTCAGTCTTATAGACCCCAGAGCCTTTCTGTCAAGAACTTCCCATTCTTCATCCTCCATGTCTTTGGGCTTCTTTGCAATACCTCCTAACGGTAAGTAGAGATCTTTCTGATACAGATAATCCTCTATCTGCATTCTCCAGTGTTGGTAATTTTTGCCATTGAACTTTTCCATTCTCAATTTACTTTCATCTGCCATTGCTTCTCCCACTCAAACAGAAATCTCTGTAAGAACCTGTAATCAATACACACTACACAGATCTGAACCACCTGTTAGTGAACCTGAGCTCTGATACCACTTGTTGGGGGATCAATCCAATAATAGATTACAACTATGACAGTAATAAACACGGAATTAAATCAGATTGACAAGTAATTAGAATGATAATATCAAGAACAAGAGATACAAGAAAACACCCTGAAAACTTGTATTAACAAAACTCTTTACAAAGGAATACAATTGAAGAAAGCTTCTTTCTTCCACACCTCTCCTAGATGTATAGATCTCTCAATAGATCTCAATTCCTCAAGAGCTCTCTCTCAAGAACAATCAACTCCAACAAGCCTAGATTGATTCAATTCTGTACTGTTCTTCACACACAATGAATTCCAATAATTCACTACAAATTACTTACTAAGCTAAGAAGATCTAATTCTACATATAGAATTAGGAGACTTGAGCATGTACAACCAACAAGCAGTTAAGCCTCTTGAACAAGGGCTCCAAAAATAGTAATGCTAACAATAGAGACGCGTGCTTGAGTTCACAACTCAAACTTATCATGCAAACACTTGCTTCTGTCCACGAAAATAGCTTTCTGGACACGCAGGTAACCGACGTCGGTTCCTACTGCTTGTCTGTGACCGCCATCGGCCGACCATTCTACCGACGTCGGCGTCTCTCCAACTGCCTGTGACCGACGTCGGTCGCTCCTGACTGACACCGGCATCTGTGTAGACCCGAACCTGATTTGTATGCTCCTTGGTGAAGCTTTTAGCTCCACACCCTAACACACATGGCATGTTTTTGTGCATTTGAACCTCACTACATAGCCATGTCATGTGCATAGTTTGAGATGCCCAAAATTGTGAGCTAATCATGGCATGATAAGTGACACCTCCTTACTTCTTCATACCTCATAGTTGCTTAGGAACTACATTCAAGTTGAGGACTATGAATATGGAACCAATCAAATTAAGATATGTTCTAAATTTATATGAATGAACTAAGGCTGACTAGATTTGAATTGGGCCCACTAATTGGGAGAAAAATGGATGTGTAAAATGCTAAAGACATTTGTATAAAATCTGGGAAAAGATAAAAAAAATCAAATCAAAGACATACTAAAAAGTAAGCTTTGAATTAATGTTAGCCACCATGACATTAAATCCACATGAAAAGTCTTTGTAGTCATTTGAAGAAATGAGTTAACTTACACAACCTATATTACTAGCTAAATTTATCCAAATCTTCATTAATCTACAGATCGCCTACTACTAATTATATCCTTGAAATATACAGCTAAAGAGAAGGGAAATTGCATCAAGAGGAACTATATAATTTTGGTAGAATTATGGAAAGATATCTTTTTATGAATTGGACTAGCTGGATATTATTAGACATTATATTCTTATAGGGAACCCTAACCCAACAATTCTAGCATTTTAGTGCCCTTAATGATAAAATTTAAAAAACCAAACTATTTAGATATTAAGATATTCCTTGTGAGAAAAACATGACACACGTAGATGAATTTATTTCCATGAAGTGTGTTGGACTCTATTTGATTGTAATTAAATCAGAGGTAATGCCTTATATTAACGTATGCCATGATATTTTTTTAAGGTTAGACATACAAAAAGATTTATCTTTTCTATCAAAAACCAAAATAAGATCATATTTATGGTTAGAATGGATTTTGAGTAATATTATATGATTCCCCCATTAGTGACTCATTCCGATCACAAGGTATTTCTATTTAGCTTACCAAGAATGACCTCTAGGATGTTTTGAATGACTGGGAAATAATCCCAAACCATTGGATTAACATAGAATAAGTTGACAATATCCATATCCATCACTTCAATTTGTTCATTCAAATAGGGATGCCCTTATTGAATATGCTATTTATTGCTAAGGATATATCCCATGTCATCAAAAATTGGGTCCCTCTTATATACATGATCCTTAGTTATAAATAAATTCTAACCATGGGAGAGGTCCTCACATTCAACCTCATGTATAACCTCTCTAGGATGTTGAAGGTTGATCAGTTATACATGATGTCATACCTAGTGGATGTGACAAATACCATAGTCATCTTCAACAAGATTACACCATGGACTCCTGCTTTGGAAATATCAGTTCCTAAGCACTTTCAAAACTTGTTTATCTATAGTTTTAGGCATCACATGGAATGGATTTGTAGTTATTTATATCCCTAATATACTAGAACATCTACAAAGAGCCCATGTCTAGACTCTATGATGGGATGGAAAAGACAATTACAATAATGTGAGCCTTTTTATTACACCCCAACTACATAGTCATTAGAATAGAAGGTCTATTGGTGTCTCATCTCATATTTCCCATATTCATTCCAAACAAGCTAGTTGATTAAGAGATATCCTTCTAGATCCTTCATGGAATTGGTATACTCTATAGGGATAAGTATCAAGCTCAATTTCACTCATTACCATACACATTTGGTTATTACAAAATTTCAAAATGGGTGAATTAAGTCCTATTTCCACCCACATAAGCTAATTCAGCTTTGATGAACATGATCTTTGCCATTGGGACTTGCATGGCACTATTAGGGCATATATTGACTCCTTAAAATGGAAAGTGTCATCAGTATATAAACATAATCCAAATCCACATTTTTGGGTTTATGTCAATTCCATGGATAGATAAGATGTGAATGTGAGATTGGCACATGCAAGTATTATGTTGGTCCCAATATAGGACCCACACTCAGAGCAACTAGAGGAAAGCCAAGGGACCTCCCAATAATAAGAGGAATAACATATTGGTACTAAGGCCTCTTTGAGAATGAAGGTACTTGATCTAGGCAACCATTTGAGGTGACCATTTGGTGGCAGTTAGGTGGTAGTCAACTCCTTGACTTTTGTATTGTTTTCATTTCATTTTGTCCTCGATGGCAATTAGGTGGCAATCAGCTCCTCGATTGTTATATTATTTTCATTTTGTTTTGGTCCTTGAGTGATCATATCCTCGAGCGTTGCATTATTTCAATGTTGTGAGTGATTATATCCTCAAGCATTGTATTGTTTTAATGCTACGAGTGATTATATCCTCGAGCATTGTATTGTTTTAATGCTGCAAGTGATTATATCCTCAAGCATTGTATTGTTCAGTCGTCACCGTTAATTCCTCGAGCCACACAATCCCTTGAGGAGGCCTTCAAGAATATGTATAAATGTATTGTAACCTGAAAGGGAAAGACAGACATCTCTTCACACAGATAAGTACATGTTTTGTATTGCAGTTGTTAAGTAATATGATGTCTCTTCTCAGAGAATCCATTGTTATTGTGTTATTTCTATGTTATTGAAATATTCATCAACCAGAACTTCTGAGTTTTGGATTAGTGGTATCAGAGCGGTTTGTCTTGAGAAGTGTATGTTCCCAAAGACGAGGTCAGGATACAAGAAACTTGGGTGGGAAGCAACAGAGCTTCTAGACGCTCCCCTTGTGCACCACAAATGACCTCAAATGGTAGATGACATTGAGACATCTGATCCTTTCAATGAAATGGTGAATGAAGCCCTCCAGTGACAACAAGTGCAGATGCTCCAATAATTTGCTCAAATTCTTCAAACACTTCCAATGGGAAATTCTGTCTCTGTGGCTACACAGCTGGGCTCCTCATCAAGGGAGCTTCCTTTCATTACCCTAACACCCTTCAAGGTTTAGGTAAAGTTTTATATTCCCACATTTGAATGCAAAATCAATGCTGATGTGGTAGAAAATTAGTTGGACCAACTGTCATCCTACTTCTTGGTAAATAAGTTCATCGATGGAGAAAAGATCACTTTTGCTCTTCTGAAATCATCATTGCCCGTGAAAAACTGGTGGGAAGTGTACAAAAAGAGGCTCAATTTGGATATCATTGGCCTTAGGGTGGAACCCACCTAGGATGATTTTACGAAAGCAGTAAAAGAAGAATACTATCCCCTTGGTGCATATGATGATCTGTACATACAGTGGCAACAACTTCGCCAAGGAAAGGACCAATCTGTGAAAGATTAGATAGATGCTTTTCATTCTTTGTCTATAAGACTAGGCATTGAAGATAGTGAGAAACATAAAACTCTCAAATATCATGGTGGACTACAATGGTACATCCGAGGGGAAATGGAACTCTTCAATTTGGAAACCCTCGGTGAGGCATATAAATTTACAATGAAGATTGAATAGAAGCATGGCAAGAAGAATATGAAGAATCAACCTTCAAAAGGGAAAAGTGACAAGGAAGGTCAAACACGAGGCCAAAACTAGAAGGATTTTCAAGATAAGAAATCCTAGAAGGGGAAGGCTAGAAAATGGTGTGATTACCACAAAACTAGAACTCACTCCAAATAAGAATGTCAAGCCATCAAGTCACTGCTCTCTGAGTCACAATGTTCGATGTCTACTACTCTGCCTCATACACAACCTACAGTCGAAGAGGACAAAGAAGAAATTGTAGATGCTGAGCCCGACACCATTGTCACTTTATCACAAACTCATGAGGAAAGACTAGATGACAAAGAAAGATTGTTTCACTCCAAATTATGGGTAAAAGATAAGCCTCTGCATTTCATTCTTGATAGCAGGAGTCAAAAGAAGTTAATCTCATCTAAAGTTGTGAGAAGTCTAGGTCTATCCATGAAGCCTCATCCAAAGCCATATAGTATTGGGTGGTTAAGCCCAGGGAGATACCTTCGCATCACCCATCAGTGTCTTCTTTCATATGCTATAAAACCATTCCAAGATGAAGTATTGTGTGATGTTGTCAACCTAGATGTTTGTGATGTCCTACTTGGTCAATCGTTCATGTACGAGTAGCATGGCATCTATGAATCTTGAACCTAAAGGATCATCCTCACTCTTGGAACATGGAGCTATAGGGTACCAGAGGTACCACCTCCCACATATGTTTCCCTGATCAGTGCTAAGCAATGCAAGAGATTGGTGGAGAAGACAAAGCAATTTGTTCTCATGATGGTCAAACCACAGAGATCTAAGGAGGCCGATGCTGCAATTCTAACTACACAATCAACACAACAACAAAAGTAGATAGGATGAATCACATGCAAATATGTTGACTTATTCAAGTCACCCACAGGATTTCCATTGCATTGCCAGGTAAAACATTTTATCGATTTAATCTCAGGATCACCTTTGCCTAGTAGCCCTATGTATCACAGATCAATTTTGGAGAACGATGAGATAAAAAGACAAATTCAAGAATTAATCGAAAGGGGTCACATTAGGACAATCTCTTCACCTTGTGGTAGCCCAATTATCTTGGCACTGAAGAAAGATGGAACATGGAGGCTTTACATTGACTACCAAGCCTTGAATAAAATCTCTGTGAGGAATTGCTACCCTCTCCCCATAATTGATGACCTGCTAGACCAACTCTGTGGTGTGAATTTCTTCACCAAAATTGATCTCAAATTTAGTTATCACCAAATTCCCATCGATCCCACTGATGTCTGGAAAATTGCATTCAAAGCCAAGGAGGGGCTCTTTGAATGGTTGGTTATGCCTTTTGGCCCAACTAACACACCTGTAACCTTCATGAGGATGATGGATGACATCCTATGACCCTTCACCAACTTATTCATGGTGGTCTACTTAGATGACATTCTCATCTATAGCAAAACATGGGAAGAACATTTGCAACATGTCCTTAAGGTGCTTCAAACTCTTTGGGAGCACAAGTTGTACACAAATATTGACAAATGCACATTTGAAATGGCAACAATTCAGTACCTCAGGTACATTGTGAATGAAGAAGGGGTCCACATCGATCCAAAAAAGATTTGGGTTATTCGAGAATGGCCCACACCAAGGATCCTCACAGAGCTTCACAAATTTTTGGGGCTTGCAAATTTCTACCACAGGTTTGTTCTTGGATTTTCACATGTTGCTTGGTCACTAACCCAAGTGACTAAAGGAGGAGCTAAAGCTATATTTCAGTGGTGTGAAGTATAGCAAAGGGCATTTGAGAATTTGAAGGATAGACTCTACTCATCCCCTATTCTTGCCTTGTCAGATTTGCATCAACCATTTGAGTTGATGACAGATGCATCTGAATATGCCATGGGAGCTGTCATCATGCAACATGGCCATCTTGTTGCATACCACAGTGAAACTTTCACCAATATAGTCAGGAAATATCCAACATATGATAAGGAACTCTATGCCATTGTACAAGCCTGCAAACACTAGAAACACTACATCTTGGGGAAAGAGACGGTCATCCACACTGACCACAGACCATTGGAATTCATCCAAACGCAAAAAAAACTATGAAATGAGAGGAACCAAAAGTGGGCCACATGTCTTCAACAATTCCACCTGATAATCAAACACAAAAAGGGGAGTGCAAATACATCTATATATTTCCTAAGCCACCCACCAATTAATGCACTCACAACAGTGCTTGACCTATGCGGACATGAGACTACCATTTGAGGTGCTCTATATGAAGTAGATCCTATCTTTGCTAACACATATCAAGTGCTCCAAAGAGGTGAACATGTTTCTGACTTGTATTTGAAAAATAATTTCCTCTGCCATATGGGGCACATCTGTGTTCTTATTGTAGACCAGCAAAAGATGATATGGGAAGCACACTTTAGTAGGACAACTGGCCACTTTGGTATCAAAAAAACATTGGTAGTTCTTCAGAAACACTTCTACTAGCCCCATATGTGCAAATATGTGGAAAGATATCTCAAATCTTGCACCCCGTGTGCAATCACCAAGCTAACCAATAAGAAGGAAGGATTGTACATGCCATTGCTAGAACCAACCAAGCCTTGGGAGTCTGTCTCAATGGATTTCCTCTTAGGTTTGCCCACTTCCAAACATGGCAAGGACTATATTTTTGTGGTAGTTGATCACTTTTCAAAAATGGCTATTATGCTTTCTTGTAAGAAAAATATGTCTGCTGAGGAAACTGCTCAACTATACTTTAGCCATGTATGGCTCCATTTTGGTCTCCCCAAGTCCATTGTCTCAGATCGAGATAGCAAGTTCCTAAGCATCTTCTGGTCCACTCTATGGAAAATGATGGATACTAAGCTGATAAAGTCCACAGCCTTCCATCCATAGATTGATGGTCAGACTAAGGTGGTTAATCGCTTGATTGTTCACATGATTCAGATGTATCACTCCAAACATCCACGCACATGGGATGAGGGACTTCCATTCATTTAACATAGATACAATCGAGCACTGCACAACTCGACCAAGCACAGTCCCTTCCAAGTATGTTTTGGGTTCCAACCCATGGCACCAATTGATGTAGCTATTCCATTCTCCACCATGGAATACACAGCTCATGGAAGCTCTGAGGTAGCAAAAGTGACCAAGTTTATTGAACACATGCAGCATATCCAGGAACAAGTTCATGACATCCTGGAGAAGATGAATCAGAAGTATAAGCTACACCATGACAAACATAAGATTACACACCATTTTGCTATGGGTGACAAGGTTTGGTTATGGCTTTAGAAGGAATGACTTGTAGGCCCACACATAAAGATTCGGCCTCTGTGATATGGTCCATACACCATCACCAGAAAAGTTTCAAAAAATTATTTTGAGTTGAACCTACCCGCCTACCTTGGTCTACATCCAATATTCAATGTGGAGATCCTCAAACCATTTCACCCACCTCTATTGGACACTTCAGTTGTGGTAGAACAACTAGACATTAATTAGCTTGATCCACAGAGTCTTGCTCTAGTAGAAGAGGATCAGATTGTGGATACTTAGATGAAGACAACACGAGGATGCTCTATTCTGCTGTATCGAGTGGTTAGGAGAGGCCAGCTTAGCCACCAAGGTGAGTGGCTCATAGTGAATCACATTAAGACACAGCTACCCCACCTGATGGGGAATCTTGATGCAATGGAGACCATTGCTTTTCAAGGAGGGAGGAATGATCCAAGCAACCATTTGAGGTGACCATTCGGTGGTAGTTAGGTGGCAGTCAACTCCTTGACTTTTGTATTGTTTTCATTTCATTTTGTCCTCGGTGGCAGTTAGGTGGTAGTCAGCTCCTCGATTTTTGTATTATTTTCATTTTGTTTTGGTCCTCAAGTGATCATATCCTCAAGCATTACATTATTTCAATGTTGTGAGTGATTATATCCTCGCGCATTGTATTGTTTTAATGCTATGAGCGATTATATCCTCGAGCATTGTATTGTTTAGTCGTCACCATTAATTCCTTGAGCCACGCAATCCCCTGAGGTGGCCTTCAAGAATATGTATAAATGTATTGTAACCCAAAATGGAAAGATAGACATCCCTTCGTAGAGATAAGTGCATGTTTTGTATTGTAGTTGTTAAGTAATACAATGTCTCTTCTCAGAGAATCCATTGTTATTATGTTATTTCTGTGCTATTGAAATATTCGTCAACCAGAACTTTTGAGTTTTGGATTAGTACTTCAAGGTTTACCTTCACCTATACAAATTCTAATAACTAATAACACATAAGAGGTACTTCACACTATGGGATATGCTAAATGCATAACAAGCAAGTTATAGAGCAAGTGGGATATGCTAAAGAGAAGTATAATAAATATATTACCATGAAGGGAAAAATTCACACTTTCCTCTCTAATTATGAGGCATAATTGAGTAAGACCAAGGTATTATTCAAAATGACCATCATTAATCTACCTAAGATTATGTTTGATTATCATGTATGTCAAAAGGTTATGCAAGCTTGGTTTTCTAGCTCGGCTACTGTGTCTCAATATGAACCCTCTTAGACTAGTGTCCCTAGTCCCATTCTTCTAAGTGACACACTTTAGCCCCATCCCATAGATTTTATCACCAAATTCACACCTTTGAAGGTGCCATAAAGATCACTAATGATGGAAGGAAACATGGATAGTCCTTAGAGAGTAAACAACCATAATAGAAAATAAAAGATAGTTGAAGAAGAATATCTCAATTAGGACAAAAAGGTACCACATCTCTAACTAAATTTTTGGACCCTTTCTTAGTTGACTAACCACTTCCCTTTTGTTCTATTATGATGACTTTTATCTATTTTATAACTTCTTTTAGACATTGTTAGATGTGACATATTATTTTTGGAGAAGGCTTGCTTGCTTTAGTGATATATATGGACCCAAAATTATTGTATATCAGTAAGAATTATTAATATAAAACTCAAATGATTTCAAAAATTTTAAGAATGTTCATGATCATATTATTTTATTTATGATTGCCTTCTGAATTCTAGTTTAAGTTTATAGGATGCTAATTTCTATCTTGGATCATGATATGAGTCTAGATCATTATATATGTGTTTAGCTAGGTTGAGACAGTGGATAATCCTACTAATTTATATGATTTATCTTATTATACAAATGGTCATAAGATGTGTTCACTAACAATCTCCATGAATATTCATGTTTAAGATAATATTACAGGGATCATGCTTGTTGTAGGTTTTATTTTAAACCCTCTTACCTGTTAACTATGTTTGAGAATTATGAAAGGATATATTTAGAGGAAGCTCCTTAGCTAGAATTTTATATTATCTATGAGAGTAGTAACACTCCTAAGCATTAGGAATAATATTTTCTTCCTTACTTTCCATCCTTTTTTTAATTTTCTTCACTTAACCCACGTGTGAGAAGCAATGATCCATTACTATTAAATTCTTTGTTAACAAGAATGATAAATATCCTTAATAATCATGTAATGTTTGAATAAGGTTTTGAACTTTGTGATTAGTAACATTTGCACACCCTTAGACTTATTATCATTAGGCTATATAAGAGAACCCAATAGCTGAAAATTATGCCCTAGACTATTCCCATATTCATAAAATGAGAGGGTGAAAACCCTTAGGACCTTTGGCATGGGCAAAACCCACATTGATAGGATCTTAATTGGTGCTATAAGGAGGGGAAATACAATCAAAAGGTGTTTTGACACACCAAATAAATGCCATATTTAAGTTACCAACAAAATATAAAGCAACCTAGAGCCTATCTCATGCATCAATTGGTCCAAACCTAACTCTAGACTTCTATTATTCCGCCCATTAGGAACATTCATGAGACCTAAACTAGGTAGAGGAGATCAAGAGCCCAAGTTTCATACCGTAACCCAATCCAACCTCCTAATCCAAATCCCATTGACTTGATGTATTGAATAGCCTAATATGCCATTAAAATCACTGGAGATATCCATGAATTATTGAGGAACTTGAGTGATACATACCACATTTCACACCTAATGGGGACACAAAACTGAAGAACATATTACTTCCTATAAAATAGTCTCGATACTTCTAAATTTTAAGCATGGGGACCTAACAAGTAAGATTTATCCATTTACCTTCTAAGATGCTATATATTATTGGTTCCTAAATTTTCCCAAGAATTCCATCATGAGTTGGGATCAGGTTAGCAACAACTTTGTACCCTAGTTTAGAAAAGTTATAGACCCTAGTGTGTTTAATCAACAATTTTCCAATATGAAGAGGGAATCTAATAAACCCATTAGATATTTCAATGATAGGTTCCAAAAAATGTAGAATAAAATCATAATGCTATATATAACCAATGGTCATCTAGATATATAAATTTACAAAAATGCCTTAGATCCCTAGATAATGGTGTTTATACGAAGAGATCCCTTTGTAGTAGACTAACCGTTTTCATTCACATAAGCTATCAAGATGGATAGACAATATAATTTCCAAGGGAAGATGATGGAAACCATTCCAAATGTCATCCCTAATCTATAAACCTTAAATCTAATCCCTAATGTAAATCAAAATTCACCAATACTTAATCACATGCTAGTGATTAATCAACTACCTTGAGCCAAGCTAAAAACAAATAACACTTATGTTTTCTTAGACCAACTAAAAATGAGGATACATCTCAAGATCACAACCAAGTTTTAGTCCCCATCATAAATAATGTCTAGACCATTCCATGAGATTCCACCAAATTTGAGATAAACGTTATCCAACAAAAGGTACAAAAACTTATCAAAAAATTATTAGGCCACCAAAGGTATATTGGAAACACTGGTGGGTAAATTTTGAAATTAAAACTTCACCAAATAAATATATAATCATCCATTAAACCATTCGAACAACTAGGAAGAATCTTCACCTAAAATGTTTCCTAAGATTAACATCTATGAACTAGCCTTTTTGAATTAGTGTAGAATGCAAAACACAATTCAACATAGAGGTGGTTTGCATTAAGTTTTTCAATTTCTTTAACATATTAAAAAATGAAATGGAGGGATATGAGGTGGTTCCAAACCAATAACATGCAACCAAATCAACTAATGCCCCTAACAAATAGAGATCCCCAAGTACCTCCATGGTACTAGAGACCCTATAATTCCATAGCTATAAGGATAATGAGCTCAAGGAATCCATTGATGAGGTTTATGCTTTTCAAAAATATTAGATATTTAATAATGAACCAAAGATTCAGATGTAACAACAACTTATCAAAATGTCCATCCCCCAAAAAAGTGGGCAACAACAAAGTATATCCTATAGAATCATAACCCATTCTCAATAAAACTGGTTATAGTCGATTAGAGGACATGAAAAAAATTAAGATGAATATCACACTCCATTATCTAACTCATATCACTAAGATATGTGATCTTATCTTAAAATCCTTGACTGAAAATCAGTCCAACTTAAGAAAAAGGTTGCACATAGCAACATACAAATACATAAGAACAACATTGAGATCCCCTATTTCCTCCTTACAATCTAAATATTTGGAAAAAATATACACAATTTTATGGTCAATTGAGGAGCCTCGGCTAATGTCATATATGTTAAAATATGCAAAAGGATAGGAATAAATCCTATAAAATTTTATAAAATAGTTATCTAGGTAGATAAATATTGAGCCTTAGTATTAGTTCTCTCATTCTTCTCTCACTTTCTCTATATATTGAGCATTAATTGGCTAAGTTGGCATCTTCCACCTAGGTATGGTGAAACCCTACCCATTTTCAGCCTTTGATCAATGAATAATAACATGGATTTTCTTTCTCCATGGACTATTTTCAATATGCATGCTTGATTAGTTAATCTTGCAAAGTGATATTCTTGCTTCCTTGGCGTGCTTGTCCTTGTTTAACATCCATTTTTAGTTTGGAATCCTTTTTGTAGGTATATTGAAGTGTTCCAATGGAGTGTGTAGGGGTTTAATTATTTGTCTTTCATTAGTGTCATGTCATCACCTATTTACTAGTCCTCTTATCTCAAGCTTGCTTCACAAACCTTCATGATAAACATTGATGTAGAGAGGCAGATATGGATTAGTTTCATATGCATGCTAGTCTTTTATTTGAAGTTAAATTAAAGTTGGTTGGTAGTGATCATATATATTTGTTACATCACCTCCATTACATTAGGTTTCTCTCCCTTTTCTTATCAAGTGTTAGATTAGTGTTTGAGCCTAAGTGATTCATCAAGGGGATCTACCCCTTTAACCTATAGATTCACCTCTTCAATAGGGTACCCAAAATCTTGAGGTGTTTCCATGTTACATCAAATTTTGAAGAATTGACCTACCTTCCAAAGGTTGTAAATTTGATTGATAAAATGAATCATGTGACATATAGAATGGAACATGTCTAGGTAAATGCATCATTGAAGCACATAGAACTAATGTGATCACATGTAGGCCTAATATGCTTGATAAAGATCATGACAATGTCTACATAATAACAATACAAGCTCAACAATCAAATAAAGCATGCACATAAGAGCACTCTAAATTAAGTAAAAAGGAAATGGTATAAGAAGACCATAAATAAGGGGCATGTTAAAATTCCTTGTAATCTATGTAATATGACTTAGTCAAATCTCCATAAAAGCAAGAATGACATTCAAATGTCCATACAACAAACCATGACATATATAAATGTCAATGAAAGCATAAATAGGAATGGGCATCGTAAGAAAAGGATAATATTCAAATTCTTGAACAAGGAATATAATAAAAAAGTAAGATACTCAAGGAAGTGCATAAAAGGCAAGCATAAAAAACCAACTTAAACATGTCATAGTAGCACATGGATCTATGTGTCAAGAAAAATGTCAAATGCATAACATATCAAGTACCCTATGTAAGATATAATCATGGATAAATTCATGTGTAGTTACATATGTAAACTCAAACATGATAATTTAGAGTGATGATTGAACCACATAACTTGTGTGTATGAAGATCAAAGAAATGGATGCCCTCAATGCCCATATGACATGAGTAGAGGGAAAGCCCAACATATGAAATAGGAATGTATCATGTATCTATGTATTCCTATATCACACTCAATTAGAAGTGTGACACATATGTGTATGTAGGAGTAATTGAGTATGTCATCCATCAACATGAAACTAACACATGGATGCCAATGAGCCAATAGAACATGTAGGTACTGAAAATGTTTTGATTTTTTTTTAATCATTTTGATTTTTTTGGTATTTTTGGAATATTTTAAGAGGAAGTATCATCCTATGATTCCATCTAATTTATGGTCATATATATCTCCCCAATGTGTATCTAGTATAATACCCTATTTACACTATTGAGGAACATGTATAGGTGTAATATTTGTCATTGTTGTACTAATGGTACTCTTTGTATATAAAATAAGACTTTATGGTTGTGAAATAATAGTAGGATTAATAGGAGTAGGGGTTCTTGGGACCCATCATTGAGTGTTTATTTATTTCCTTGGAATAGTAGTAATATGTACATTTGGAAGTGCTCTATATATATGATCATGGTGCGTAGTAGAAGATGGGGATTCTGTGAAATCCACTATATGTCTCTAATGTAATGGTCTCTCAAGTATTGGTCACCTAGTAAAGGGGATTACCTATTGCTTACCATTTTATGGTGGATTAGACTTCATATGCTTGACAAATAGTTGTCTAGATATAAGTTTCTTTTGTTGAAGAGGATACTCATATGGAATTCCATAAACTATAATTACCTGATTGGCATGAATGTATTTAACATACCCATACACTGTAGATGGTTTTTTTCAAAGAGTGTATATCCAAGGTCTTCCAAATAACATATCAAATATGCCTATGGAAGGGATAACTAAAAATGTGTTAACCACATGTGTAAGACTGACCTGTAAAAGTAATTCATTCTCACCAATAACCTTCTAGGGAGTTCCCATCGAATGCTCTAACTGATCTAGTACAAAGATGTAAATCATTGTGAGTATAACCCAAGTGCATAAGTAATGTCATGGTGTAAACATTTTTTCATACACCATTATCAATCATAACACTATGACTGGGGTGTTGATCAAGATATGATCAAATGAATAAATAATTAAGATAAGATTCATCATCCTTAATTTCAATTTCATCAAAGGAAATAAAAGGTCTCTAAACCATGGGAGGTATATGTCACATATAAATACTAATAATCCATTCTAGTGGGTGCTCATAATGTGATGGAGGAGGATGTGCATTATATTTGATTTAAATTTTTGGTTCATTCTTAGAATGGTCTTGTAAAGGATTGTTAAATATTTTCTATTTATGGTGATCTCTAGATTGTGAGCTTGATTCCTTTGGAGGATCCTTAAATGTATGTTTTTGGTCATTGATAAGACCTTAGATCTTATGTTTTAAGGTAATTTTTTTTTGGTAAAATGTCTTGGTGCTTAATGATAATCACAATAAGCATTAGCATCATATCCTTTGGGTATATGTCAACTCATATCAACCTTGATAGGATGAGGGAGAGATTTGAGCTGACACTCTAGTATTCACAAGAGTAATGAAACTAGGGGCTTAGATAAATGTGTAAATTATCTCTTTGGTGCATTAATAGAACAAGCGAATTAGGATTTTATGCAACTACATTAACTGTGGTGGTTATATATTTTTTGAGCTCAGGATGTTTTACCCTATAGTTTAGTTTAATCATTAATTTTATACAAGATGTAGATGCAAATGGTGTGTTGGCTACATACTTAAACTTATTTAATGACATAAGATTTATTTCATAGTCTTATAAACTATTAAATAAGTAATTGAAAGATTTGATATTATTAAAAATAATGGAATCATGTAAAGGAACAAGTGAACTTTGCTTGAATATATCTTCAACTCTTTGTCTACCATAAGATTTGTCCTTTTGGATAGCAATATCTTATCTCTCAAGATGTATTAATTGATAGGTTCATTGTTCCTTGTTTGATTTTCAAAATTTAATAATAGGAAACATTTTTATAATATTAATGAAAAAATATTTTAAAAATTGGTCTACAAGAGGTTTAAATGCTTTTACATACTGTGGAGTTAAATCATAGAACCACCTCAAAGCATAGTCCTTGAGGATTTTTGGAAATAATTTGGTCAAAAATTTATCATTAGAGGCATAGTGAAGGCATGCCACATAAAAGGTTTGAAGATGTTGTTTAGGATCACCTTTTCCATCATAAAATGTTGACTTAGGTGTAACAAAGCCTATTGGCAAAGGATGCAAAGAGATATGAATTGCAAGGTGGTTATGAAATACATCTTGTGAATTTGTAACATGAAGGAATTTTAAAGTATTGTGTTCAATGTTTGTAACCTTATCCTCCAAGTTATTTATAACTTGAAGGAGTGATTGAACTTTAGGCCCAATGGGATTTAGATTAACAATTTGAGTATTCACCAAAGGGGATGAAAACATGTTTTGAGTAGTAATAGGCATTGAAACTGATAGTTGTGTTGAAATAACTCATAATTTCATGATAGATGTATCAATAGTAGTTATATTGAATAAATGTTTAAACACATAACTCATGCCATCACTATATGTATGTGGATTGATGGATGTGGGCTTAGTTGAGTACCTTATAAAGATTCCCCATTACTAGGTGATGAAACCTTTGTTTTATCTTATTTACTTATTTCATCGCTTATTACATATAAAAATGCATCCATTAAGCCCTTAAGCCCTTGTTGTTATTGAGATGAGTAATAAATGATTATTTATTTTCCATTTGTAATTAAATTTGTACATTAATATTTTTCATTATTTCACAAATGAAAAATTTAAAATTTACAACACAATACAATCAAGAGAAAATTAAAAAACCCTAATTTGCGCTAGGGTTTGATGTTCAAAGATCAGGTTCACCAAATGTTTAAACCTAAGATTTTGATGTAAGTCAATCTTATAATTAACCCTAGATTTTAATTAAATGGATATATATAAATGAAATGGAACAAGGGTGATAGTTAGATCTATAACATGCCAATTAGATGTAAGCATACACTAAATTTATTATGATAATATAGTCTAAATATGGAAAGTAAAACTATTCTAAGTATAGAAATAATAAATAAGTAATGTAATTAGCTTTTTTTGAAGTTAATGAAGTTATGAATTTAGAATTGGTAGGAAGAATGCTAGAATATAGTTATGGAACAATCATCATATTCTAGATTTGATGCTTCTAGCATTCTAGACACTAAGATCAGCCTAGGATGGTTGCATTGACATTATTATTTAGGTTTGATGCAAGTGTACTATAAAAAATAATAGATGGAAAATGATGTGACAACCTATATGATTCTAGGTTTTAATTCACTTTCACTCTGGTGTATTCATATTTGGGTCATGGAATATCACTCCTTATGAAATGGAAAAATCATAATTCTCCATCTTCATTGTGACCTTGGGGAAAAATGGCTTAGTGGGCACATAGTGTCAATATAACTTAAAATGACTCACTATTATATTGAACTACCTACATATCCAATACTCTAGAAGAGGTCCTAAGACTCATAATTCTCCCCTACATGTCAGCTTGTGTGTGAATCATGCAATATGTGAAAATTAAGTACAATAGTGACCTATCTTATAACTTGGAAAATTGGACTCTTGGGCTACTCCCTTAGTAATTAATATCTATTTATGTATTTCACCTATGACTTGTGTGGAAATAGGGAAGATTTATATAATTGAATGCTTGATAGAGTGCTTTTGATAAGTTTCCTCGGTCTATTTTGTCTTTTGCTAGCCAAGGAATGGATAAGGGTTGATTTTTTATTTATATAAATACCTTTAGAGTAATAACTCATATTAAATCACCTTAGGCCAACCATTAGGATATGTTTCATTTTAAAATTGGATGACTTTAAGGCACTAGACACTTGCATCAGGATGTGATAGTAGCATCAATGTTACTGTCTATTTCAAACATTAGTGTCCAAGTTGAAGAAAATTAGGTACATGGTTAGAACTTATAGAAATAGAAGAAACATATAGTTTAAGCATTATGGTCAAGATAGAAGACTTGGGTAATCAACATAAGATTGTTTAGACTAAGACTTACATAAGCGAGAAAGGTATAGAATTGAGAGGAACAACCAAGGTATGAGTTTGCCAAGTGTACAATAATGAGGTTCTATATAATCATAAAATATTATCTATACAGGGACACTAGTGGTGTGAAATACCTTGGATTTGGTAGATGAGAGGAGGACATTATCTTTATGGGATATAAGTTTATAGAGATAATGACAATCAAGGGTTTATCATATGTTTATTTGATTTATATATTGATTATTATGGATTTCTAAAAATCCATTATTAGACTTATGATAGATCAAGTGGTCTACCATAAGTTAGATAAGAGAGTTCCCCTGAATATTATAGACTTATTCTAATCTATGTTATAGTATTGCACATTATATGAATTAGGTTCTGTGATTTGGGTGTAGTTAGTGCATGACTTGTACAAGATTTTATCTAAAGCCCTGTAGACTATGGGGCTTGTTATTGTTTTGGGGAGTTATATTTATGAGTTATTATTGATGTATAGGATAAAAGAGTTGACCCATGTTGTGGATGATTCCCTCCCACTATTGTGAAGGTGGACACATGACCATGTGGTGTAGTCCATTTCACATGCACTGACATTATAGATAATGCAATGTTAGTAAATTATCTAGTCGTCATATCAGGACACTTTGTATGCTTGACCATCATGGCCATCCAATTTTTAGGCACATGCAGAGGTGAGGATTATAGGGAACTTCCTATGGTGCATAGATCATCATCCATGCTATCATGTACCAAGTAAACTTGGGTTTCCACACCCATCAATTGCTCTAGTGGTCCCAATATTTTAGGCTTGTCATGTGAGGGATCGATGTGGTGTGGGAGGTGGATGTGTTACTACTAAGGTACATGTTATATAACCTCATCATCTTAAGGAAATGAGATGGTGATGGAGGAAAAATCAAGAAAAACATGCTATAGGAAGAGGAAAAGTATTAGTTTCTTATAAATAGTGAAAACCACTGCTAGTGTTATGGATACAAAGACAATTATAGTCACAACCACAACCATAGTCATAACCATAATGATAGTTAAAACTATAACAAGGATATCCTAAGGCTCAACCAACATATAGCTAGATTATAGAGTGATAGGTACATCATGAGGAATGGTATGTTTGTGTCATCTAGTCAAAATAATATAAAGGCTTTGTGCCTTCTCAGATCCATGAAATTGAGGAGGTGTTAGGTGGTCAAGCACACGGTACTACTATGGTTGAGTAAAATGTGTTATGTTTATTAATTATGTTTTACTTGGATATATAAATATATGTGTTATATATATGTATGAGGTTTGAATTGTATATGAGATATGATGTTATTTTGGTTTGAATTTTGTAGATGTTGTAGTAGAGGAGGCTTGATAAAGGACCATGGTGGAGACTTCACACCATAGTATACTATATGAGGTGATACCACAACATGATACTATGTAATTGATTTATTATTTGGTGCCTTCAACCCAAACTTATGTTGGCTAGTTTATGTTGGTCAAAGAGGCTACCTGAGAGCTTAAAAGATTATTAGATAAAGCCTAGGCTGTAGTTCCACCAAGAGTTTTTCAGGGAGATCTATAGGTGTGGTTGGTGATAGTTCATGAGAGAGCTATTCATTTAGCTACAACAGGTTAGGTATTGATATTTTAGGCTGAAGTGGCCAATTTATAGGGGCACATCTAGGGGCTATATTCATGGACATGGTCCCTACAATGTATTCAGTAGAGAAAATATTTTGAACATGCCTCATTGGGTAGTGTAGCACATCCTCCAATGGATGGACATGGTGGACCTCAACCAAAGAGTTAATTTTGTATTATATTGTATCATTATGTATACAATATTGAGCCATATGTGTGTGTGTGTGTGTGTGTGTGTGTGTGTGTGTGTGTGTGTGTGTGTGTGTGTGTGTGTGTGTGTGTGTGTTGTGTGTGTGTGTGTGTGTGTGTGTGTGTGTGTGTGTGTGTGTGTGTGTGTGTGTGTGTGTGTGTGTGTGTGTGTGTGTGTGTGTGTTTTAGTATGACTCATGGATGTTTTATATATGGATGTATTTTTTTATAGCACATGTATTTATGATTTATTATGATATGGGAAAATGTATGTTGTATGTTTTATTATTTTCAAGTAAATTTGAGCAAATGCACAGTAAAAAATAATTCTAATCAAAATGTAAAAGGACAAAAATGAAAAAGTTATAAGCAGATAGAAAACTGGGAAATGAATGTAAAACATACCATAAAAGATGAGATATGCAATATGTTTTAAGGAAATGAATGAAAAATTTAAATAAATATATAATAAAATCAACGAATGAAAACTTTTAAACATATATGAAAGTAAATGGAATATCAATGAATGACATAAAAGGTAGACATAAATTTGTGAAATAATAAATATCCAAAATATGGATAAATGAAAACAAGAAGAAGCTCTAAAAGAGAAATAACTCAAACTTAGTTCTTGTGCTAGCATATAATGTAAGAGAGTATGACCGCCTACCTCAAACTTAGTGCTTGTGCTAGCATATAATGTAATAGAGTATGACCACCTACTAACATATTAATAATGGAAATAGGATTGTGTGATAAGGTGTTGGATAATTAACCTTATTTGAGTCCTTACTATAGGTTTATATGTTTATTCTAAGTCTTATTTATGTGTGCATTTATTAAATTATTATAAATGTACTATCTCAATTTTCTGAGGTAGCACTCACCTCTCTTGTACACTTGTTGGATTTGGAGTTACTTACATGTAAATCCTCTCCCCCCACATGGCACATATATCCTACCCACTTGTAAGAGGATTGGGGACACTTTTCATACATGTTGAATCTTGCACATGTAACTCTTTATTGCCTTTATCTCTATTTATTTAGATCATCTCTCTCATTCTTCATGTGGTACAATCTTGATCTTTCTCTTTCTCTTTAATCCTTGTGATGCTCTTTTGGATTAAATCCATTATATCTCTCGTTATTAGATTATTCATGCTATTGTAATTGGATATTCATTGTTTCAAGATTTTAATACTAGTGTGAGGTTTTTATCCACTTGAGGGTTTTCCCACTTATCAATATCTCACCTCAACTTTGTGGTTTACATTCACTTCAAGGTAAAATTATTCATTAAATTTTTACATTTATTATTCAACACTTTCAATTTGATCTTTAAAAATAATATTTTATGGGATATAATATGATGTAAAGGAACATGGGTATTTTGTAAGGACAGACTTGTCCTATCCAAGGTCTTACACTGTAGCTCACAAGATGAAAACCAAAATGTGTGAGTATAAAATGTGATCAACTAGAAGTGTTATTTATCAAGGGGAATCAGGGATAATGTGATGTAAAGAAAGAGTTTGAGGTGACACATAGGTGATGTGGAGTTCCTTAAAAATAATGAGACACACTAAACAAGTATGCTAGTACTAAAAAACTATTGACATCAAGGACATAAGACACTCTATTGACATCAAGGACATAAGACACTTTGACAATAAACACGAAGCTTGGGATAAAAAGTGAAGTATGTAGATCTTTTCATGAAGGCTATATACATGAAAATTAAAATGGTCCTACCTTCCCATAAAATGTTCAATTTTCCTCAGGACCCATTACAAATTTGTTAGTATCGTATGAAGATTGGGTACTTGTGTGAAAAAGTATGCATCATTAGATAATGAGACATCCTACCCCAATACACTAGCATACGAGACCCCAATAAAACCTTGACTTTATCATGAGACCAACTATGAAGTTTGAGCTTCAACTAGGATAGGAGATGTGCCAAAAGAAGATCATGTATTTTGGTTTGATTTAAATTTTAAGATTATATTTCCTTTTGTTTATTTTATAAAATGGTTTTTGAATTTGTATGGATTTTTGTATTCCTCTTCCAAATAGATTTTGAAAACCAATCATGATTGAAATAAGTGATGAACACAAGAGAGATTACACTTGGTCACTAGAGGAAAGTATTAAAATGTTTGAAAAAATAATGTTTAAGTGGTCAGATTTACCCATAACATTATTCAATGGCTAGTAAATAAAATACATATATTTGATTTATTAACAAAAGGTAATTTCATGTAAATAAATTAAATATATTTTACCATTGGGTTCCTCAGGGAGAGGTTAGACCTATTGGTTATAATGGTACTCCACACCCCAATATATAAATACATTTCACCCTTGGTAAATATTACTTACTCACAAACTTTGATCATGCATAATACTTTATGTGATGAATATTATTTATATATTTTCATGTGATAAATATTGTACAAAGAGTATTATGAAGGCTTATCAAAGAAGAAGTGAGAGGAATAGGTTTTGTATTGGGGTGTAGTGTTTCTCATTAATTAATATCAACTATGGGGTTTTTACCTCCATTGGAGGTTTTCCCACCTATGTGTTT
Organism: Torreya grandis; assembly: GCA_037957365.1. Classification (NCBI taxonomy): domain Eukaryota; kingdom Viridiplantae; phylum Streptophyta; class Pinopsida; order Cupressales; family Taxaceae; genus Torreya; species Torreya grandis. The sequence continues at coordinate 508,467 of JARHVA010001439.1, read as the reverse complement.
TGTTATTGATCTATATCTTTGATTATTAATTGTGTATTGAGATATCCTATGTGTATGTGTTCATATATATATATATATATATATATATATATATATATATTATCATGGTTACAAGGCTTAGAGATGAATTATTGATTAGAAAGAAATTATAAAGATACAAATACCTATGCAAATATCAAATTCAATAAAATTCATTTTTTCAGCCCTATAGAGAAGTGGTACGTCCTGAGGCAAGTGAACAATTCAAAAATTCTGATTTTGGTGTGTTGTTACTTGTATCCTTAATTTAACAAGTAAATATTCAGTTTGGGATCTTAAGATCACTGCAACACCTTCTTCAAGTTTCAAATCAATTTTTTTTAGAGTTTTTTGTTGCTTGGACACCATTATTGGTTGTTGTACAACATTCATGGCCTATAAAGTTAAAAAAAATCACTTTACAGACTTTGTATTATTGGTTTCTAGTTTTTAGAGTTCAATTGTGTTGTTCTTGGCCTATCAAATCACTTTGATTATCATATGAGGCATTCAAATTCGATTTTTTATTTTTCCTCAGCCACCTAGGTGCCATTATATGACTTGATGGGCTAGAAAGTTAGTTTCAATAACCTAAATTCAATTTTGAATTCATATTTGGAATTGAATGATAGTTTAATGGAAGATTATAAGTTTTAAGGCCATGAGAAGGCCTCGTTCAACCTCCAAAAACACTTTTTTTTCACTTGGGTGTTGTACATGCACAATTGAAGTTAAAAAAAGAATTACGAGGTTAGTAATAGTTTGTTGAAAGTATTTTTTAAATTATTGATTTATTAAATCATAAATTTTCATGTAAATAAAAAAGAGTCCCTCTTTAAAATTAAAAAAATTAGATTATTTTTTACATGTATAGTATATATGTATATATTTTTTAGAATATTAAAAAAACTAAGCTTTAAATATATTATAGTGTGTGTATTGTTTCAATAGTTAGTGTAGAGGAGTTGGCAGGTGTTATTTTTCTAGGCATTTGTGAAAGCAAGGTCTAGAGTTCAAACCTCTTTACATTTTTATTTTTGGTCAATCTAGGTCAAATCTAGTTTATTTATTTTTCAAAATAATTATTTTAAACTTATTTTTTGAATTGCATTATTAGTATCTCATGTTCAAAACCCTAGTTATTGTCAACATTTTGTGACACTAGACCTAGACTATTCTTTGTACATCATAGTTGTGTGACCAATCGATTTATATGTTTTTGGACATTCCAGACATAATGGTGTGGTATATTTATTATTTTACAACTTCCTATAATAGTTTTTATTATATTTTAAAATAATGATGTTTAGATAATTATTCTTTGTGTGACACTTGTGACACATAAATTAGTGTAATTTGTTACAAAATTTTCACATTGTTTCATATAAATTTAACAATTATTATTTTTTTATGCTATAAATATGATTTATTATCAAATAAAGTACAAACTCACATTAAAAATATTTTTTTTAGTGTCTTAGTTTCCACTTTAAAGGGAAATTATGGCTTCTCCTAACTTTATGCTAGATAAATATCAAATGTTTAATAAGTTTAACTATAATATATAGAAAATATGTATTAAAATGAAATTTATGGCATGAAAGTTGTGGAACATTATTTTTGGGATGGAAAAACCCCCATCAAGACAACATGTCACACTTGAGCTTACAAATATGTTTCAACAAAGATCACAAGAAGCCATATCGATTATTCTAAGGAATGTTGAGGATGATATTATACTCCATATAAATAATCAAGAATATCTTAATGATGCTTGAGTTTTTTTTTGAGTTTATGCATGAGGGCACTTGTATCTCTAAGATTATCAAGCTGATTCTTGATTTGCTTACTACACCATTGAAATGTGATACAATTTTTGTCAATTTTCTTGAAAAAAGTTAAAACATTAAATTTTAGTTAGATGGTTGTGATTGTAATGTTATTGAACAAATATTTTTTATTTAATTATTCAATTTAATATTCATGTTTTTTTTTGTAATTTTATTTTCATTCTTAACTCAAAATACCAAACAGAGTAAAATATCCCTGACCTCACTACTCTATCTACACTTCTGATTCAAGACGAGTAAGTGATGTAAAATTTTAATTCTAGAGAGAATGACACTTAGGCACTTATCAATCTCAATCCTATTTTTGAGAATAATAGAAACCATAAATGTACTCCTAATTCAAAAAAAAAGAAAATGAGAACAAGAAATCTAACAATAAGAATTATAAACCTAAGTTTAATGGGAATTACAATATGTGTGGTAAATTTGGTCATAAAAGGAAAAAAGATAAATTTAATCATAAAAACTATATAAATTATAAAGGTAATAAATCTAATCAAAACCATATTTATAACAACAATAAGGAACATGATTCTAATGTTATTGCTTTATATGCTACCTTGTTTGCTTCTAATGAGAATGAATGAATTTTAGATAGTGATGAATCAAATCATATGAATTGCTTATCTAATATTTTTAGAAGCTACTAATTAATTTTTATAATCTACTGAGAAAATAAAAATAAATTTTGTAAATGTTGTTATTAAAGATGTTATCTATGTGCCTAAACTTAATAAAACTTTGTTATCCTATTCACAAATTATGAATGATAATTTAATTACAACTTTTCTTAAAGGTAACTGGTCTATCAAAAATCAATGTAGCTCTATGATTACTTAAGGTGTTCAAAAAAATAGTCTATACATATTTTCTACGTATTTTGTATGTTGCCTTTCATCACAATATAGGAATGAATCATAATTATAACATGAAAGATTAGGATATGTTAATTTTATAAGTTTATATGATATGTATTTTCATAATATTTTTGTTGGCCTTCCTTCTATTTTATCTCATCATTAAGCTTGTGAGAGATGCTTACATGGTAAGAAACATAATAACTCCTTTCACAAGAACCATGGTGAAAATTTCTAACATCCTTTAGAGTTATTTCATAATGATGTTAGAGGAACCCTTAAAGTTACATCTCTTAATGGTTATTCATATGTTATTTATTTTATAAATGATCATACTATAATGGTTGGTCATATTTTATAAAGAAGAAATATAAAGTAATGTCCAAATTCAAATAATTTAAATCTTTTATTGAAAATACTTCTAATTTTTATATTAATAGATAAAGATTTGATAATGGTTATGAATATACTAGTAAATAATTTGATTCTTTTTGTATTATTTGTGGTATTTAAAGGGAACTAACAAATCTTTATTGCCCACAACAAAATGGTATTGCTGAAAAGAAAAAACCATACCATTATTGAAATAGATAGAACAATGTTACATTGTATAAATGTTCCGAAGTTCTTATGGGTTAAACCCATGAATAATACTATGCATATTTTGAATAGAGTCCCTACTAAATCTTTTAATATTTAGACCCTTTTATAAATATGGTCTAAAAATAAGCCCAATGTGACTCATTTTAAGATCTTTAGTATTCATGATTCCATCTTTGTTCCTAAATTTAAAAGAAAGAAACTCAATCCTACCTCCTATTCATGCATCTTTGTAGGTTATGGAGGTAAAATTAAAGGATTAAGAGTGTATAATCCATATAAAATACAAATAATTGATAATAAATATGTTATTATCCTTGAAAAATATTTATGTGATCCCTTTGTATAACCCCTTCAATGTTCTATATTTGATGAACCTGGCTCTCTAGTTTCTCCCTAAGATGAAAATGAAGAACTAGATGATGTTGATATTTTGTTAGATAACTTAGATTTTAAGGAACCAATTGAGTTTTATGATCAATCTAAAAGACATAAATAGGCATAATCCTAATTTAGTCTTCTAGTCTTGATAATCTTAATAAATTGAGTAGGAGTTAATATTATTACCATGCTTTAATGACTATGTATGAATGTGAACCTCAATATTTTTAATAAGATATTTAAGATGATAAATTAAAGTTTGATATGCAAGATAAGTATAATTCCTTAATTAAAAATCAAACTTGGGATCTTGTCCCACCTCTATCTAAAAGGCATATTATTGGTTGTAAGTGGTTTTATAAAATCAAATATAATTCAATTAGTAAAATTGACAAATTTAAAACAACATTGGTTTATCATGGTTTTACAATAAAGACTTCCCTCTTGCTATGGGTATGGCAAAACAGAGGAAAGAATCTCTAGATAAGGGCTAGCTCCCTTTGATGCATCTCTGAGGTCTTTCACTACTACTGCTAATAATGGGGAGGGGTGAAAAGGGAGGATATAACCAAAACAAAACCTATCTAAACAGTGATGTACCAAATGCTTTTTGATCTACTCAACGATATCAACACTTCAAACCAAAAGAAGGGCAAATAGACACTTTATCTGAAAGAACGACTAGACTATAGGATGCTTTAATAAGGGGCTTAATGAAGATGCAAGGAAAAGGAAATTACCATAGGTGTTGCAAAAGCACACTGTCAGATAACTAATCTTCTATCTTTGTACTCTAGATGTATCACTCCTTGTTAACCTATAAAAATGGTCTTGGCTACACTAGGTATGTTGGTGTCAATATATGAAAGCATCTAGCTAAAATGACTAAACACAGAGTTGATACACAGGCATACTCAAAATTATAACCAGTCAGTTAGAGGTTAAATGCATTCTTATTATTTCAAAGGTAAATTTTGGTAGGGCTTCACCTTACACAAGTGAGAGATATATTTCTCAATTGAGAGTTTACAATATATAGCATGAAGGAAAAGACTTTGGCACCTTCTATAACAAGCAACCCATGCTAGATTGAACACTTAGGAAAGAGGAATTTGCTCATGCTAGTGTCATCCTTCTAGAAACGCCCTGAAATAACCATGTTATAGATGTCACAAGTCTTGACTTTGATGCTTAAACCATTTTAAATGTTACTACAAAAGCATGGGTCATTTTATTATTGTTTGAATGACAAGGCCATCCATCTTTATGAAATTCATGCAACTATCTACTTATCAATGCTTAATCAAAGAAAAATAGGCCGCACTTTCATTGTTTTCACTCTTTGATGACCATTTGGTAGAGACTATTTCATCTATAGTAATAAATTCTCTACTGATGCTTTCTGTGCCACTTAGATTATTGTATCTATTCTTACACTTGGATTTTTTCTTTTCCTGGCTCTTCAGCCCTCAGGGCTATCTTTTGTCATTTATTGGCTCTTTAGGCTCCCTTCAACTATTAACCCATTTCCATGCATGGGCCCATTCTTAAACATTTGAAAATCAACGGCTATCTTATCACCATAAAATTAATGTCCACAAGCCCGTCACCATTTGAAATCCAATGGCTATTTCATTATCCTAAATTTGATGTCCACAGGGATGTCACTAGATGTTTGAACCTTCAACGGTTAGTTCACCATGTTGAAGTTGATGTTCTCAGGCCCATCATTATCTTTGGTAATTCCTTCAACTTTTATGGAATGAACCTTATCGAAGGTAAGTTGTCCCTTTGGAAAACTAGAAAAGATCCCTTTTTGGTTACTGAGAGTCCCCCATAAAGGCACTTGCCCTTCGAGCTCTTTCAACTTCTCAATTCCTTCGAACATTTTGCTTGAAGGAAAACTTTCCTTCATATCTCATCCCTTTCTTTCAATATTTTCTTTTGATAAATTCCTTCAGACATTAGTCCAAAGGAATTCCTTCAAGCATTTTACCTAAAGGAATTTGCCTTGGTTTATTTCTTGTGAATTTATTTGGATAAAATGTCTAAAGGAATTCCTTCAGGCACTTTGTCTGAAGGAATTCACCCTTTGCATCTTCCTTGGATTTCCTTTGGACAAAATGTCTGAAGGAATCCCTTGTCTTTTTCTTTGGATTTCCTTCATACAAAATGTCTGAAGGAATCCTTTGCCTTTTGCCTTATTCTTTCTTTCAAATGAGAAACCATTTGACCTTCTCTTTGATCTCTCTCAAATGTGTTCCCTGCCATCCGTAAGGGCACTTGACCTTTGGAGTCTTTGTAAAGACTTGCATTTCTTTGCCAAAAGGCTTGTGCAAACTATCTGCCCAAAGTGAAATAAGCCTCCAGATCAGCTTGAAACATCTACAAGGCCTGAGTCACTTCACTCTTTATATAAATAGGTCAATTACAAATGGAAAAGGCACAATTGTAGTAAGGTGAATACATCAAAGATGGACTGCTCAAGACAATAGGGAAGGAAGGGAGATCAATTTTTTGTCCTGGAGGACCAAAAATGGTCAATAAATTTAGTGATTCTTAGGGGAAGCATGCCTACTATTCTTAGGAAAACTAGTGGCTTACAAGTCCTTTGGGCACAGACTCAAAATATACCCTGAAAGGTGGACAATAACCTTGAGAGACTAAAGAACCAACATGAATCTTTTACCCCAAATGCTAAACAAAACACACACAAGGCTAAAAAATTATGAACATGTGTAAAAGTGCTTAGGGAAAATAGGGAAAAAAATAGGGAAAATATGTACATAATGAGAGAAGGCTCAATGATAATGCTTAAGATATATCCCATTAACTGGGATATGTAGTTCCTTACCATCCAACCTATAAAGTTGGAATGCATTATGCTATTTGCACTGAGTGATGATATACATACCACTCCATAAAGCATCAAAATTTGTGTGTTTTCCTGGCTTAACTTGGTCCTCATCCCATTTTAAGACAACATCACCTTCTAAAAATCCTTTTGAAGAGGATTTCTTATCAAAATGCTTCTTCATTTGCTACTGATAGTTGGTCATAGAAACCATGGCTTGGTCCCTTGTCTCCTGAAGATCCATCAATTCACATAGCCTGACCTCCATGCTATCACCTTCTTCCAATTATAGCTGGTGAGCAAGATCCAAAGCTATAAATTCAAGCAAAATAGTAAGTCTAGCTTCCCTTCCAAACATGAGCATGTATGTTGAATTACCAACTGCCCTCTTTGGAGTGACCCTGTCTACCCATAGGGCTATTTTTAGCTTGGTATGCCAAGTTCTCTAATTTTCCTCCATTATCCCTCTGATGATTCTGATCAAATTCTTATTGGTGGACTCAGCCATCCCATTTCCTTGTGGGTAGTAGTTAGAAGAAGTGCTAAGGTAGATGTCATATCCCAAGGCCCACTCACTTGTTTTGGTTCCCAAGAAAGCTAATACATTATCTAAGATGATGGTGGTTGGGACTCCAAACCTTGTCACCAAGCCTTCATAAAATTCTAGGACTACACTTTTGTTGGCCTCCTTCAAAGAAATAGCTTCTACCCATCTCGTGAAATAGTTTGTAGCAGTTGAGACCCATTTTTGGCTAGCACTGGAAGGAGGGTTGATCATCCCTATGAAATCTAGGCCCCATTACATGAATATTTATTCTAATTGAATAGGTTGTAGAGGCATTGCAGCCAGTCATTGATTTCCATTAAAGAGGGTACACTTCTAGCACTTTCATACCCAAGCATGGGTGTCTTTGAATAAAGTGGGCTAGAAGTAACCAACTCTCATAATCCTTATAGCTATAGGCTTAGGAGCAAAGTGACCACCAGCTGGCCCATCATGAATGTCAGATAGTACCTTGTCGACCTAACTTGAGTCTATTCACCTCAAGAGTACTCCTAAAAAATCCTTTTTAAACAACACCTTGTCAATTAGAATGTAAGGGAGACATTGGAGTTTGAAATACCTCCTCTTAGTCCTATTAAGGCCTTGTGGGCACTCACAAGTGAGAAGGAAACATGCAATTTCTGATGCCCAATATTTTATGACTACCAGTTCTTCTACTGTAGCTTCAACATGAAGTAGAAAAATGTCCTCTTTTTGTTGTTTAAGGTCTGTAGCAAGGTGTTCACATAGCCATTTTCCCCTTATCAACTTGGTGGTTTTGATGTCCATGTCATATTCCATTACTTTGGTGATCCATCCTACTCTCTTTTCATTTAGATCATGGCTAATAAAGAAATCTTTGACACTGGGATGTGGCACCATGAGATGAACCTTGTTATTGGACATCATATGTCTAAATTTCTTCAGGCTTCATATGACTGCAAAGGCTTGCTTTTCAACATATGTGTACCTAATTTCAAAAAATTCTAGACCTTGGCTAAAAAATGTGAGTGGTTGTTTAGGGTTTTCATCATTTTCTTGGGTAAGCATAACAAAGATTACCTCTTAATTTCTAAAGGTGTAGAGGTTGAAATCTTTGGTGAAGTTAGGACTGATCAAGTTAGGAGCCTGGGTGATAGCCTATTTGATTCCTTCATAACTTTCCTACTTTTGTGTTGTCCATGCAAACTTCTCATCTTTCTTTAGCATGGAGGTCAATGGCTTGACTATCTCAAAAAAAATTGGGATAAATATCCTAATAAAATTTATTCTACCAAAGAAACTTTAAAGACCTTTCTTGTGCTTAGGCAAAGACAAATCTAGGATGGCGTAGAATCTTTCTAGATCAATGGTCAAACCCTCTTTCAAAACAACATGGACAAGGAGTTTACCTTCATGAACAAAAAAAATTCATTTCTTTGGGTTGAGAGAGATACCAAACTCTCTACACCTCTCAAAGACTTGCCTAAGGTGTTTGAGATATTGGCCTACCTCCTTATAAAACATTGTCACATCATCAAGATAGACTAATACAATATTATTTATCAGGCCCTAGAAAGCCATGTCCATGGGTCACTAAAATGTGGCTCCAACATTTGAAAATTTGAATGGCATTTTTTTGTAAGCAAACATTCCCCACTTGGTAGTGAATTCTATCTTGTATTGATCACAGTCTTGCACTAAAATTTTATTTTACCCTAAATACCTATCCAGGAGGGAGAAATGTTCACTGCATGTCACCATTTGGAGGATCTATTCTATACTTGGGAGAGGATAATGATATTTCAATGAGACTCTATTGAGGTTCTAAAATCCACACATAGTCTGATCTACCCATTCTTTTTCCTAACATGGACTAGATTGGCTAGCCAAGAAGAGTGTTTGATAGGAAATATGATCTTGGACTCAATCAACTTGGTGAGTTCCTTCCGCATGAGAGGTTCAATATTTAGATTGATAGGCCTTTATCTTTGTTTGATGGGTTTGGTGTCTTCCTCTAGCTCAATGTTGTGTTGGGATAGGCTTGGGTTAAAAACATTCAAGTCGCTATAATCCAAATAAAAAACATTAGTGAACTCTTGACACAACAAAATGAAAGAATGCCTCTTATCCTTCGTACATACCTTCCCAACTGCAAGCATCATGTTCTTGAATATTTCAACCTTTTCATAGTTTTCCCTCTTGGTTTTGATGCTTAATTTGTCATTTTTTAGTTGGTAATCCTTGTTGAAGAGATTTCAAGAGTGACCAAGCCTTTGGGAAGTTTATTGTTCTTGAGCTAAATAATCTGGCCACCGTACTGCTACTGCAACTTGGCTTGATTCTTGGAAGCAATCTCAGCCTCCTCCTACAAGAAGAGTGTTATCTATTGATCACTATCAAACACCTACTAATTGGTGATGTTATTAGGCATGGAAGGTCTGATTACCACTTTTAAATGGCATAAACTATTGTCTCAGCCTATCTCCTTGGGAATGTCAAACTAGGCACTGACTGCTGCTAGTTTGTCTGCATGCTTATTTTGATCTCTTAAAATGGAATTGATGTTGAAATTAAGGAAACTCTCCAATAATTTCCACACCATGTGACTGTAAGACTTAAGTAAGGAATTCTTTGTCAAATTTTGGCCTCTCACCTAATTTATGATTAACTCGCTATCTCCAAAAACTTGTAGTTCTTTAATTCCTCTTTTCCTTGCCCACTCCAAACCATGAATGAGAGAATTATATTATACAACATTACAAGTGAAAGAAAATTGGAACTTGAAAGTCAAGAAGTATTTCTCCTTTGAGGGTGAAAATAACACTACTCCACCACTAGCTCCCAATTTGCTCCTTCAGCCATCAAAGAAGATTTGCCATAAATCCAAGCTATCCTAGTTTTCCTTCATCAAATTTGGTATGAGATTACCCTCCTCATGCATTCAATAAATTCCAAGACTTGCCTCTTCTATGAACTTGTATGGGTCACGTTCAAATTTGTCACTTCCCCATTCATCTAAGAGTAGGCCAATAACTCCTTCAAGAAAAGAGGGCAGAGATTGGTCAATATAGAATTATTATTCATTAATGATGGCATAGCTGACATTCACTACCTTGAGTGAGTATGACTCTAGATGATCTTTGTGGATTATCTTTGACTCAATCCTGACCTTAGTTCTATATTTGGTTCTAAAAACCATATAAGACTAGTTTGCTACTAGGTACCCACCTATTTTAGATGTGAAATCCCTGGATAAGTAGAGAGTAAAGTAGGGAGGAACATCCACCACTACCATGTCAAGGGGAAATGAGAAATTTGGATAGGCATGCAATGTTAGATTCAAACCCCTTACCACTCCTAATGTCTTAACTGGTGATTCATCTAGCTACAATACTCCCTTGGTCATCTCCTCATATTTGAGTCCCAACTTATCTGCTATATATTTAAGCATTACTTAGGTGCTTGCCTCATTGTCAATAGTGCAATTGTGAACTAGGAAATCTCTAATGACTAAGGATAGGTAGAAAGGAGGAACCTTTTCATCCTTCTTTTCTTGGCCTACCATGGAAGGGTGCCCATTCATGATCAAAACATTATCAGCCTTTGTTGGGATAGCTTGTTCATTTATCCCATGCAATTCCTTCTGGAGTATGTCCTTTTGTCTCAACATTGCCAGTGAATCCCACCAAGAGATATTCACGTGCAGCCTCTTCATCTAGTCCACCATATTGATCTGAGGGTTTCTCCCTTTTAAATTTTCTTTGGGGGCACTTACAGCCTGAGGCATAGGCTAAAGAGCTGAAGGTGCAACTGATGGCCTAAAATTTGGAAATTTATAGCTCACATGTGATGAAGAAGATGCTACAAATGTTTGGGTAGTTTCTTGAGCTTCCTCCATAGCTCTTCTTTTGGACTTAGTGTTGGCTACAACACAATCACCCTAGTTGTTCATGCTTCCCACATAATTTACTACATAGAATTCACCTTCCAAGTGATTCATGAGAGTATAATTAGACTGAGCTTGCCTGTTATCTATGCCAAGTTATACTAATGATTTAAATCTTTAGAATTGGGTAGCTTGATGGTCTTGCATATTCACATATTGATTTGGCAACTCATTTATGTAAGCAACCTATTCTTGGCCATATCCCAAGGGTGGGTAATTTTTCTATTCTTGTACCAGATTATTTTGAGTAGAAACAAGAGCTTTGGATGATGGAGTGCCTAAATTATAACCTTGATATGGTTTGTCTTGAACAAGTTAACCCTATCCTTGATTATAATTTTGAAAAGGGGGTCTATTCATTTGTCAGAACTGCTGGTAACCCTAATTTGAATGATAGTTTTGAGCCTGTTACTTCTTGAGAGCCACCAATTCATTGGTTACACTTTATAACAAGATCTTAACTTCATGGATGTCATTACGTGAGGTAGCAGTAGGCTTTTCTATGCTAGGCAGAAGAGCTAAGGTGGGTGTGGTAGTCTGAATTGGGGCTGGTAATTTAGGAAAGCGTAGCATATGAGTTTTAGGGGCTATCTTTCCTACTTATACTAGAAAAATTTTAGTGGCTATGGCTATTTAATAGTTAATTGGCAACACTTGTCCCCCCATGGACTATATCATGATAGCAATGTCACTATTCAAATCTTTCAAGTAATAGAGAAAAGCATAGATTAGGGTTGGCCTCACTAAAATGGGGATTATGTCCTAGGTTTTTTGAAACCTGGTATTGAAATCTTGTATTAATTAATGTGGAGCTCTTTTCATGGTGGTTAGTTGCTTAGAAAGTGAGAGGTGGTCACTCTTCTCTCCAAATCTATTTGTTAAGAGAGTGGCCAATTCATTTTATGTGTCGACTAAATTCATAGGCCAAGTTCCATACTAGTCCAGAACCTTACCCTTAGAGGACAATGCAAACAACCTGATGGCTATGTTCTGTTTAGTAACATTATGAATATTATAGAGGTTGGTGATATTTTTGATGTGCTTAATAGAGGTAATAGGCCCCTCTCCATTAAAGGGAGAAACACTCTTAAGGGTGGTCCCTAGGATTGGGTCATAATGCAGAAGGTTTAAAGGGCTTTGAACATGGAAGGCTATAAAAGGAAAGGCCATGGTGATAATAGAGTTTAGTTGGGGCCTTTTTTTAAGTAAATTTTATAACAGGTCTAGGAAAATGACTTGTTGTATAGGGATGAGTCCTTGAAAATCTCAGTTGCCTTACTGAGTTTAATGGCAACTCAACAAATTTGAAAGGGACACCCCTAGTAGATCTTTTGGTGACCTTAGGCATGGGATATTAGGATGATCTCTAACTAGAGATTGATTTTCTAGAAAATGGAGTCACCAGATTGTTGGAAATATTGTCATTGATGTCAAAGGTCTAGTATTATTAGTGATAAAGGCCCCATTACATTAATGTTGTTTATAATAAATATATCTTGGCTAATATGAGTTAATATTTATTTAATATTAACAAATACATTTTTGGTTGCATATGAGACAAAATAAGGGCCCATGGAGAAGTCAAAGAGCCATGGGGTAAAGACAAAAGAAGGATGGGACACATTTTCCCATGAAGAGTCATCTTGGGGAATACCAAGAGTCACCAAGTGAAGACAAAAGAGTAAGGGCACAATTTATCATGAAGGGACACTTTTAGGAATATAAAAAATCACCAAAGATAAGGACAAAAGTGGGAAGGACGTTTTTGATCATGAAGGGTCACCACATGACTTTTCAAAGGCAAGGATATGAAGGGTCATACAATTTTGGCACCATTTTCCATGAGGATTAAAGAGTCACAAAGGGGGAAGGCCAAAAGTCATTTGGAAATCTATAAATAAAGGCTTGAGAAGCCATTTGTAATATGGGAGATAGAGGTTGATTTGATATCATAATATCTAGCTTAGAAGAGCAATTGTGGGAGATGAATATGATTTGTATTTGTTATAGCTAGCTTAGAATAACAAAGGAGAGAGAGAGAGGAAAGAGATGTTATATTGAACTATCATTTGTTGAGATAACAACATTGAGAGATAGGTGTGTGTTATACACAAAGGGGTTGGTGCTCTTGTGGGTTGGTGCTCATGAATTATTGTTGGGTTGGTGCTCAACAAAGGGGTTGGTGCTCATGTGGGTTGGTGCTCACAAATTATTGTTGGGTTGGTGCTCGGTAAAGGGGTTGGTGCTCTTATGGGTTGGTGCTCCTGTGGGTTGGTGCTCAGTGAAGGGGTGTGGTGCTCCTATGGGTTAGTGCTCACGAATAGTTGTTGGGTTAGTGCTCAATAAAGGGGTTGGTGCTCCTACAAGTTGATGCTTGAAAATATTGTTTGGGTTGGTGCTCATTCATATACTTGAGATTTTTCTCCATGTTTTTTCCCACATTGGGTTTCCACGATATATCTGGTGTCTCTCTCTATCTTGTGTGGTGTTTATTGTTTGAGTTTTATTGCGTATCTTGAATGTTTGATTAAGTGGATTTTGGATAAGGGAAAGTTTTATAAGATATATGATATACTGATTCACCTCCCCTCTCAATATATCTCATGATTAACAATTAGTATCAGAGCAGGTTAGTTTTTTGAAAAGTTTTACAGCTTGAAGGTTGATCGGGAAAGCACGATGGCTAGGTCACAGGAAGGATTTTCTACAAATAAGGCACCTTTGTTTGATGGGATGAATTATGCTTTTTGGAGCATGATAATGAAGGTTTATTTTATGGCCCTTAGATTTGACATATGGAAAGCAGTGGTGGAGGAATATGAAGAGCCATAGACATCTGCAATTACTCTAGTAGAAAAGAAGGCAAGTGAATGTAATGCTAAAGCTTCAAATGTTATTTTATGTGGTTTATGTGAATCTGAATTTTTTAAAGTTATGCAATGTAAATCTGCTCATGGAACTTGGGTAAAACTTGAGAATATTTACAAAGGTGATGGAAAGGTTCAGCAAGCTAAGCTGCAGACTTTTAGAAGGCAGTTCGAAAGTTTAAAGATGGAAGAAGAAGAAGAAGATATAACAAGTTATCTCTTACAAGTTGATCAGATCATAAATTAGATTCAAGATCTTGAAGAAATGTTGGAAGAGTCAACGGTGGTACAAAAGGTTTTGAGATCTCTACCAATGAGATATGATGCAAAAGTTTCGGCAATCGATGAGATGAAGAATTTAGCCAAGCTAAAGATGGATGAGCTTCATGGTATTCTCACGGTATATGAGATGTAGACAGAACAAGATAAACTGTCAAAGAGAGAAGTGGCTTTCAAGACATCAAAGAAGGAGAAAGCTAAGATTCAAGAGAAGTGATGATGAAGATGACAACAGAGCACTTTTCATTCACAAGCCAAAAATAGGAACAAGTAAATATCAAGGAAAATTACCTTTTAAATGTTTTAATTATGGAAATATTAGACATTTTTCAGCTAGATGCCCAGATAAGGTTAATGATGATGAAGAAGAAAAGCCTACATACAAGAAGAATTTTAAAGGCAAATCTAAGAAGGGATTCGAGAAGAAGACCCTGTATTCTAAGGATCCTAGCTCAGGTGAAGATAGTGGAGTTAGTGATTTAGAAGAAGAATAGGTTCTATTCATGGCCATACATGAAGATGATCAAGAAGAAGAAGAGGAGGAAGCTGAAGTGAATATGGAAGGAGAGCTCATTTGTGCCTTAAAAGAGTTAGAAGTTGTTCAAAAGAAGAATCAAAGATTAAAGTGCTAGATCAAGAAAAATGAAAAGGAGTCAAATGAAATTATTGATGATATAACAACACACTTGGAAGAAGCCAAGAAGAATGAAGAAGATCTCACAACATAGTTGGAAATAGCAAGAAAATAATCTCAAAGGTATGTTATTGAAATTGCTTCTTTAAAAGAAGATATTGAGAAAGCAGTCAATGATAAAGTAGTTAGTGATTCAAATTTTAAGGATAGCACTAACATGCTGAAAAAGATATTGGAAAGTCAAAAAGCAAATTCAAATAAGATAGGGATCGGATTTGAAAATAAAAAGAGCTATGCTGAAGCTCTTACAAAAGAGGAAACAAAAAGGGGAGAAGTGAAAATTATAGAGGACATTTCAAATAGAGAAGGCTGGGGTGAACAAAGCTACAAAAGACAATCAGGTTAGAGATATACAGACAAGTCTTATTTTTATGGCTATTGTTTTTATTGTAATGGATATGGTCACAAGAAATTAGAATGTATAAAAAGAGCTAACAATTTTAGAAATAAGGAGAAGGAAAGTCAAGGAGAGTCAAGCAGAAGCCACAACTCTTTTGCTCCTCTATCAAGCTTTGATGAAGAGACCATAATATGCTACAAGTGCAACAACTTCAAAGACATAGCTCAGTATTGTAGAAGTGTGTTCAAGTCAGTCAAGAAGGATCAGAGTTTAAAAGCTCCATTCATCAAGAAGAAGGCTTAGACATGTTCATGGAAGAAGAACCAACCTGAAGATTCTATGATGGTTTAGACAGCTCTGCATGTAAGAGGTAAAGATCAGCCATGGTTAATTGATAGCAGATGTTTGAGGCATATGATAGGTGATAAAAGTAAGTTCACAACTCTAAAGAAGATCAATAGTGGTACAGTGAGATTCAGAGATAAAACCACTGCCAGGATAGCCAGAAAAGGTACTTTAAGTTTGGATTATGGTAGAACAAAGACTACAAATGTTTTAAATGTAAAAGGTCTTAAGCATAATCTGTTGTGTGTTATTCAAATATGTGATCAAGGATACACATCAAGGTTTCATGCTAAAGGTTGTGAGATTAGAAGAAAAGATTCAAATGAGTTGATTGCAGATGCTCAAAGGACACGAAATAATGTATATGTATTGTCAGATATCTTCTCAAAGGCACGATCAAAGGACACATTCAATGATCTGTGAGAGGAGTTGGGAGTACTTTTTATTACTTCCTGCCATTGATGTTCAACATCAGTTGAGGGGGATCTACGTGTTATCTCTAGGTAGGCCCTTTACCATTGATGTCAAAGGAGGAGAATAATAGGTATAGGTACAAGGAACAGATACAGGTTGTTACAGTAAGGGGGAGTTATTGTATGTTTTTAGATGACAGGATGTGCAAGTGATAGGATGTGGTAGTTTTAGGATTGAGGTGGCCATTAATGACAAAGGGGGAGATTGTTGGAAATATTTTCATTGATGTCAAATGTCTAGTATTATTGGTGATAAAGCCCCATTGCATTTAATGTTGTTTGTAATAAATATATCTTGGCTAATATAAGTTAATATTTATTTAATATTAATGAATATATTTTTGGTTGTATATGAGACAAAAGAAGGGCCCATGGAGAAGTCAAAGAGCCATGGGGTAAAGACAAAAGAAGGATGGGACACATTTTCTCATGAAGAGTCATTTTGGGGAATACCAAGAGTCATCAAGTGAAGACAAAAGAGTAAGGGCACAACTTATCATGAATGGGCACTTGGAGGAATACAAAAAGTCACCAAAGATAAGGACAACAGTGGGAAGGACATTTTTGATCATGAAGGGTCACCATATGACTTTTCAAAGGCAAAGATATGAAGAGTCATACAATTTTGGCACCATTTTCCATGAGGATTGAAGGGTCACAAAGGGGAAAAGCCAAAGGTCATTTGGAAAGCTATAAATAAAGGCTTGAGAAGCCATTTGTAGTATGGGAGATAGAGGTTGATTTGATATTGTAATATCTAGCTTAGAAGAGCAATTGTGAGAGATGAATATGATTTGTATTTGTTATATTTAGCTTAGAAGAGCAAAGGAGAGAGAGGAAAGAGATGTTATATTGAACTATCATTTGTTGAGATAACAACATTAAGAGATAGGTGTGTGGTATACATAAAGGGGTTGGTGCTCCTGTGGGTTAGTGCTCATGAATTGTTGCTATGTTGGTGCTCAACAAAGGGGTTAGTTCTCCTATGGGTTGGTGCTCATGAATTGTTGTTGGGTTGGTGCTCATGAATAGTAGCTAGGTTGGTGCTCGGTAAAGGGGTGTGGTGCTCCTATGGGTTGGTGTTCACGAATAGTTGTTGGGTTGGTGCTCAGTAAAGGGGTTGGTGCTCTTGCAATTTGATGCTTGTGAATATTGTTTGGGTTGGTGCTCATTCATATACTTGAGATTGTTCTCCATGGTTTTTACCACATTGGGTTTCCATGTTATATCTGGTGTCTCTCTCTATCTTTTATGGTGTTTATTGTTTGAGTTTTATTGCATATCTTGAATGTTTGATTAAGTGGATTTTGGATAAGGAAAAGTTTTATAAGATATATGATATACTGATTTACCCCCCCTCTCAGTATATCCCGCACTTAACATAGATGTTAGTTTAGTGGTTCATCTTGTAGTAATAGGACCAACACTAGTCCTGGAATGTCCTTGCACATTTAGAAAATTGGTCCCACTAAGCATGCCAAAAATTGTTGACATTGTGGATTGCACCCTTGAAATAAGGCTCAACTTCTCCCTTCCACATGGCACAATAGAGACTTCCCTCTTGCTGTTGGTATGGAAAAATTAAGGAAATAATCTCTAGATAAGGGCTAGCTCCCTTTGATGCATCTCTAAGGTCTTTCACTACTATTGATAATAATGGGGAGGTGAAAAGGGATAAAGATATAACCAAAATAAAACCTATCTAAATGATGATTCACCAAGTGCTTTTTGATTTACTCAGCTATATCAACACTTCAGACCAAAAGAAGGGAGAACAGATACTTTATCTGATAGAAAGACTAGACTGTAGGATGCTTTAAAAAGGGGGCTTAATGAAGATGCAAGGAAAAGGAACTTATCATAGGTGCTACAAAAGCACACTATCAGATAACTACTCTTCTATATCTGCCCTCCAAATGTAGCACTCCTTATTAACCTATAGAAATGGTCTTGGCTACACTAAGTATGTTGGTGTCAATATATGAAAGCATCAAGCTAAAATGACTGAACACAGAGTTAATACATAGACATAATCAAGTATAACCAGTCAGATAGAGGTAAAATGCATTCTTATTGATTTAAAGATAAATTTTGGTAGGGATTTGCCTTACATAAGTTAGAGATATCTTTCTCAATTGAGATTTTACAATATATAGCATAAAGGAAAAGACTTTGGTGCCTTCCAAAACAAGCGACCCATGCTGCGTTGAACACTTAGGAAAGAGGAATTTGCTCATGATGGTGTCATCCTTCTAGAAATGCCTTAAAATAACCTTGTTGTAGATATCACAAGTCTTGACTTTGATGCTTAAACTGTTTTAAATGTTACTGTGAAAGCATGGGTCATTTGATTTTTATTGGAATGACAAGGCCACCCCTCTTTATGAAATTCATGCAACTATCTACTTATCAATGCTTAATCAAAGAAAAATAGGTTGTGCTTTCACTATTTGTACTCTTTGATGAATATTTGGTAGAGACTATTTCATCTGTAGTAATAACTTCTCTACTGATGATTTTTGTGCAACCTAGATTATTCTATTTGCTCATATGCTTGGCTTTTGTCTTTTCCTAGCTCTTCGACCCTCAGGGCCATCTTCCATCATTTCTTAGATCTTCAGGCTCCCTTCAACTGTTAACCCATTTCCATATGCAGGCCCATTCTTAAACATTTGAAAATCAACACCTGTCTTATCACTATAAATTGACGTCTGCAGGCCCATTGTCATTTGAAAGCCAACAAATATTTCATTATATTGAATTTGACATCCATGGGGATGTCACCAGATGTTTGAACCTCTAACAGTTAGTTTGCCATGCTAAATTTGACATTCTTATGCCCTTTATTATCTTTGGTAATTCCTTTGACTTTTATGGAATGAACCTTCCTAAAGGGAATGTGTCCCTTTAGAAAACTATAAAATATCCCTTTTTGGTCATTGAGAGTCCCCCGCAAGGGCACTTACCCTTTGGGCTCCTTCAGCTTCTCAATTCCCTCAGACATTTTGCCTGAAGGAAAACATGCCTTCATGTCTTAGGCCTTTCTTTCAGTCCTTTCTTTTGATAAATTCCTTCAAACATTAGTCTAAAGGAATTCCTTCAGGCATTTTACCTAAATGAATTTGCCTTGCTTTCTTCCTTGTGAATGTCTTCAGACAAAATGTCTAAAGGAATTCTTTTAGGCACTTTGTTTGAAGGAATTCACCCTTTGGTTCTTCCTTGGATTTCCTTTAGACAAAATGTCCAAAGGAATCCCTTGTCTTTTTATTTGGATTTCCTTCAGATAGAATGTTTGAAGGTATCCTTTGCCTTTTGCCTTATTCTTTATTCTGAAGGAGAAACCATTCGGCCTTCACTTTGATATCTCTCAAATGTGTTCCCTTCCCTCCGCAAGGGCACTTGACCTTTGGAGTCTTTGTAAAGACTTTCATTTCTTTGAAATGGCCCATTTTTTTGTTGAAAGGCTTGTGCAAACTATCCACCCAAAGTGAAATAAGCCTTTGGATCAGCTCAAAACATCTACAAGGCCCGAGTCACTTGGCTCTTTATAGAAATAGGTCAATTACAAAGGGGAAAAGGCATAATTTTAGTAAGGTGAATACATTAAAGATGGACTGCTCAGGATAGCAGGGAAGGAAGGGAGATCATTTTTTTGGCCTACAAGATGAAAAATGGTCAAAAACTATATTGAAACCTTTTATTTTATAATGAAAATAGTACTAATAGACTACTCATTACTCTTACGACTCAGAATGGTTGGATAATACACCAAATGGATGTCAAAAATGTCTTTCTGAATGGTGATTTAAAAGAAGAAATATATATGATTTACCCTAAAGGTTTCATTGAATATAAAAAAGAGAATTATGTTTAAAAGTTAAAAAAAATATCTATATGATTTAAAATAATCTCCTTGAGCTTGGTATTCTAAAATCACTAGTTATGTTAAAGAACTAGATTTTTCTAACTATTATTCTGATAATGATCTCTTTGTTAAAATTAAAAATAGTCATATTATCTTAATTATTTTATACATTGATGATCTTCTTATTACTAGTGACATTATTAGTTTTAATTCATAAATATAAGGATATACTAATTTAAATATTTAAAATTAGCGATTTAGGTATTCTTCATCATTTTCTATGAATGGATATGTTTTAAGATAAAAATTTAATTATTGTATAACAATCTTAGTATTCACATAATCTTCTTGTTAAGTTTAATATGATTAATTATAAGCCTACATATTCTCCTATTAAATTTGGTGTTAAGCCTGAACTAAAATTTGCATGTGAAAAAGTTAATCCTACTCTTTATAGATAGCTTGTTAGTAGTTTGATTTATCTAATCATTAATAGGCAAGATATTTTATATGTTGTAGGTGTTGTTTCTAGATTCATGCATGATCCATATTTAGATCATTAGAAATTAGAAAAACATATACTTCATTATATCAAAGGAACTACAAAATTTAATTTATTTTACTATTCCATTGATAATGTTAATTTATATGATTATTATGATGCTAATCATGTTGGTGATACTATAGATTAGAAATATCCTTTTGGACATGTGTTTAGGTTTGGTGCATGTGCTATCACTTTGAACAACAAAATGCAACCTAATATCTCTATATATTCTATTGAATTAGAGTATATAAGTGCTATAGAAGCTGATAAAGAGTCCATGTGGCTATGAAGGTTGTTGGGAGAAACTTATTTGGACATTTATCATAGTACCACCCTTCTATTTGATAACCAAAGTTATATGGCTTTGACAAAAAAATCTATTACAACACCAATAAATGAAGAATATTGAAGTTCATATGGATTTTATCTGAGATAAATTCCTCAATGGTGATATTAATTTATAGTTTTATCCTATTGATGAACAAGTGGTAAATATATTCACAAAACCATTTGGTGTTAGTAATTTTTGTCAGTTTCATGTAATATTGGACCTCTAAAAATTACCATTGAGGGGAAGTGTGCATGATAATGGCACTTCATAATGACCATATGTTTCCTTCTTCTTATCTATACTTGTTCTCATTGTAAAACATTATAATAAATCACACTATGTGATTTTTCTAAACTTCATGTGAAAGTCTTTCTTTTATACATCAATATTTAGAAGCACATATTGTAATGGTGGTCCTTATGTTATAAAAGTCTCTAAATATACTTGGTTGATTATTTATGAGAAACTATGAGATATAGTCTCATGATCATGCTAGCTTAAACTTACTATTATGATCTTAATTTGCACCCATGGGGGGGGGGGGGGGAGTTCTTCAGGCTCACTCTAACTAAGCCATAAAATGGGAACAACCTCAGGATGTGGGTCTCTTATGGTGAGGCTGAGCCTTTGGAAAAGGCTAGATTCCTTTTGGATCTATCACTAAACTAACCTTTGACTTGGGAAAGGGAGGGAAATAGACACTAATTACATGAAAACATGTAAAAATGAGGTGATGCACCAATGTTTTTAATGATTATTCTTGCCCAAGACACACTATAAGACACTTTTAAGATTGTTAAATAT
Organism: Torreya grandis; assembly: GCA_037957365.1. Classification (NCBI taxonomy): domain Eukaryota; kingdom Viridiplantae; phylum Streptophyta; class Pinopsida; order Cupressales; family Taxaceae; genus Torreya; species Torreya grandis. The sequence continues at coordinate 486,890 of JARHVA010001439.1, read as the reverse complement.
CACTTCATTCACTCTTTTAAAAGCTTCAACATAATTTTTTCACTAAAAGGCAAGGACTAGCTATTGATCTAGCATGGGAGGGTAGTTGTCCACTTTCAGACTAATCAACAGACTATATATGCATTTAGAGTGACCTATGAGAGCTACCAAACATTTCATAAATGTGAGAAAATTGAGATAGAGGAAAAGGAAAGAATGTATTCACTTAACCACATCAATGAACTCATAAGACACACTTCAATTCAGCTTGTAAATGAAGGAGTTTAGTCTCTATTACATCAAATAGGTGTTATAGTACAAATTTAGCATAACCAAAACATAAGAGTCCCTCTCTCTAAGAAAAATATCTGAGATTCATCCCCTTTTAATGAGAAAGAAAATGAAATATATAGGAGAAGGGGGAGAGAGAGGGAAATGAGCAGACAGTCATTAATAAATGTGACCCAACCACTTTTGATCAATTATTCTCAATTCAAAGATACTGAGTCATAATCCATTAAATAAGAACAAGTCCCTAAGGATCTTGGAACACTAAATGCCCCACTATCTTCCTCAATCATGCTCGATGTTTTTCATGTTATCAAGTAGTTATTTGAGCTTTCTTCTTGATGTTCCTTTTGAAATTTATTACAAAATTACAAATCTACCATTACTTCCAAATCTTAAACATAGGTCTATTAAAGATGAAAACAAACCATCTTATTAGTTTTCTATATTGATGATTACAGTAAATATTTGTAGGCTAGGGATTTTTATCATAAAAAAGATGTAAAACCTACATTTTAAAGCTTTTCAAAAGGTTTTATATAGATTTAATGGTGTTATCCAAACTTACAAAGTCTACCCCTAGTAACCTAGATCATGTTTGATCTTGCATTTATGTATTCTACCCTCTCAAGGTGGTAGAATCCTTTATCCAACATGTCTACCTTCACGACATCCTCTTGGGATGATTTTTCTATTTAAATACCTAACCATTGAAAGATTAAATATGTTTCCACATCCTGTGTTTCCATGGAACTCGATAAAATCTACCCCATTGATTCCCATGGGAGTCTTTGCCTAGCTTATGTAGTTATGTCACATGGTGGTTTGCATGCATCCTGAGCTCATTGACTCTTTGACTTTGCCTGCACCATTGATCTTATAAGCATAATTTAATGTGTACTATTGATTTTCTTGAGAGTTCATATGATCATGACACTTGGCACCTTTACATTTGTCCTCAAGATCCTTTGACTAGTTGACCTCTCACTCAATGTTGATCTTTATTTGTATGATTGAACATGATCCATTGACCTATCGTGTCCCACTGAATTTGCTGATCACAATGCACCATTAGATCTGATCTAAGCTTCCATGATATTGACACTTTTCATCTCCATGTGCATCCTTAGGATCCTTTTGAAATATTTGAAATCAAATGGCTACTTCCTATGGCTAAAATTTGATGTCCACATGCACGTCTTACTCTTCTAGTTTATCTTTGAAGGCTTATATCTTGAGATAGAAAATTCATCAAGATACCAAAGTTGTAGGGGACCTTATTGGCATTAAAAAATTCATGTCCATGCAATATTATATCTCTTGTTAACCTCCCAAGTGATCTTATGAAATGTTCAACTAGACTAACCTATTCATTTTTGTATAAAATGCCATGATGATCTACTTATTTAAATTTTACAAATCCACACTTTAAGCTTGCTTAAAGTGTTTCAAAATCTTTGAAAAAAACTTGTGATCTTAATTTGAAGTCTTTATGATCCTTCTCTCATGGAATCATTCTTCAAATAGGACCCTGCTCAGCTCTAATCCTAAACCTAGAGAATTTGGTATGTAGGACAAATATGGCCAACATATTTGGTGAATCAATTGGGAAGAATGCTTATTGTGCTTGAGAAATCAGATCATTTATAGATTCTTGAACTCATGAACAATCATAATTCTAGTCCGTGATTGTAATAAAACTTTTGATTTAAATTAAGATAACCACTCCTCCAAAACAAGACAAACATAAAACAAGGAAGATAATCTAACAAAGAAAATGTGAAAAATCTTGTTCATTTGGGATAAAACAAAATCAAACTAATGTGCTAGAATAACACTTGGAGGAAAACAAGATGCTAATTATGTACATGGAACTTATCTTCTTTAATAGCAATGTTTTAGATGTATCCCATTAAATGGGATAGGAAGTTCCTCTCCATCCATTTTTGTAAGTTGGAAGCCATTATGGGATTTTTAATTGGAGACTATGTATGGACCACTCCAAAGAGAGTCAAAATTTGTGTGCCTTCCTGGTTTAACTCTATCCTCATCCCATCTGAGGACCAAATCTCATTTTTTGAAACTTTTTGAAAAGGCTTTATTGTCAAAGTATCTCTTCACCTATGCTTGATGGGATTCCATGGCCAACACGGATTGATTTTAGGCATCTTCTAGATCCATAAGCTTGACATATCTAATTTCCATGGGTTCATTCTCCAATAACTCAAGTTGATGCATTAATTCTTGTTGACTAAATTTAACCTTATAGGTCAAATTGGGACCCTTATAGGTAAAAAACTAAAATTTTAGATGTTTTAGGGGGATAATATTTTATCATGGGGTATATTATAGGTCTTTTGATGTCATTTAATGATATATTAACCTTGATCTTGGTCTAATTAGTCAATATGTCATTTTGAGTTATTTAAAAGACTTTTAGGGGTCATAAATGTAAGTGGTATGGTTTTAAAGGTGTTCAAGTGTCTTAATATCCTTTAAAAACTCAGAAATTTTAGATTCCCTATCAATAATGTTAGTTCTATTTTAAACTTGTAGGTTATCTAACTGAAGATCAAGTAATCAACTAAAAAAGAGAAGTTTGGCACTTGTATGGCCCACAAGGGAAGGTGACATGTGGGAGAAGGTAATGTAATGAATTTTAATCTTAATTATACTAAATTATATGTTTTAAATTCTTTGTAAGTGTCATTTTTGAGCTAAAACCATTCTACTCCTTCTTTGCCTTTCTAGACACATAGAAGTGGCCAGCAAGTTTATGCTTGGTACAAATAGTTGGAGGAGTTTCAGACCAAAATCCTTTGGGAGGTGAATTTAAACTTAGAGAGATAAATTTACATAATAATATTTCTAATATTAATTAATTGTACTTTATGAACCATCTCTAACAAGTTGACTATATTTTTTTGCTCACTATTTCATGCACCCTATAGGTTTTGCTCTTGTCTGGATGATTCCATACAATATAGATATTTGAATTGAATTAAAAGGAAATGTAACTATTCACATCATATTTTAAATTCTTTTTTTTGTGTTTCAATGTGTTTTGATGAGCAAATCATCTCAGGTTTGTAGATTAGTCTCTTTGAAGCTAATAGGTAGGTTTCCATCATTTACAAGATCTTCATGTTTTGATAATAACTAAAAAAGGTTTTGGGTATAATTTAAATGTTTATAATTTCTTATTGATTACATTTACCTTAAAATATCATTCTCCAAGCAATTTTCTATGGGTGCAGTCATAAGACACAATACATTCAGTCTACTCTATGATTGTCATACATAGTCAGCCATGGTGAGTCATATATAATGAAAGTCTATATGACATTCATGGAGAATAAAGTATGTTTTAAAGGTGATAATAATTCTATTAAGAAGGAAAAAATAAGCTAGACCTTCTAAAGAATGTAAAAGGGGACTCTTACAGTCATACACAATACCTTCATATAGTTTATCATTGGAATATGCACCTACATGTGCTCTCATGAAGGGTTCAACATTGAGAAGGAGGTGTGAGAGATTGTTTTTGGTTTTGAAACATATTTAGGTTTAATTTCAACACTATTTATGAGATACAAATTTATTTTGAAGGCAAATTCTTTCAATACATGGACTATTCCATGCTTACTGTCCATATGCAGCTCGCAATGCATATATAGCCTCTCAAGATGACATAATGTTGTAATGGGAGATTTGATAGGTGTTTCATCATTTTAAAATTTTATTAGTCCATTTTAACACTTGGTTAAGGTTTTAATTGATCATAAACATTTATATCTTGCATACTGCTTAGATTCACTTATTGTCTTTATATATGCAAATAGCCACCTACAGGTGGTGTTGATAGAGGACTGAGGTACTCAATTGAGTGTTAAGGCATGTGGTGAAACATTAATTGGAGTTATAATGGGTTAAAATATCATATCAGACCTTTTAGAATGTCAAATTGGCAAGGTGAGAGTTTGGATCACCTTCTAAGGTTAAATGACTGAACGCAAGGACCTTATCCCTAAATTAAGAAAATAGACTAGCTAGCCATTTTGAAGGGGTCTTATAACAATGCTATATTGACTTTTGATTAATCCTATTGCACTCATTATATAGCATATACATAGAATAAAGAATTTTTAAAGTTTTTAAGAATGATTATTGGTATAAAATGGTTGTTTAAGGACCTAAAATCACACTTTTATGCACTAAACTCAGGTAGTGATCACCTACAAGATTTTGATCCAAAAGAGCCTTCTCTAACCAAATTTCAAAACTAGACTATTATAACTTACATGAAAAGATTAAAATTTTTGTAGAGGACATTTTTTCTCAAATATGTGCCAACAAGAGTTGAGGAATAGATTGTTGAGTCTAACTCACACCTACAGGTGTCTCTTCATAAGAAAATGCTCACCTACAATTGAGTAGGTAAACAGTGACCTAGGCATGGTGTTTTGGTGATAATTTAGTTGATACAAAGTGAAAACAGGTATAGGTAGATTATATATGAATTTAAATATTCAATAAGGATCTTCAAACATCATGACCAAAGTCCAATTAGATAAATGTACACCTATAGGAGGCATTTTGGCAGGGTAACATAGTCAGGAGGAAGAACTTAGTCTTGGGGGATCATGGTGCATGTAAAGAGTAGGGGAAGAGTTAAAATGATTAAAAACCTATGAGAGCCTTAATTAGGACCATGATAGTCTTCATAAGCTCTTGGAAATTTTAAATAAGCTTACATAGACCTCTTAGGCCCTATATGCACCTATAACCATTATAGATGACTGTTAAAGGCAGTGAAGAAAAGGGAGATGATTCTTGGTGATTAGTATATTAAAAACATGAATGAATAGGTGTAAGTCATTGATACAGGAAATTAGAAGGTTAAAAAAGGGACATGCATTGTTTTCAAGTCTGGTCCCTCCTAAGCCACCTATAGGATTCATTGTTAAGGAAGAGATGCAGGAAATAGAGTCAACACTTTAAGTAGTCAACTCAAGGGCATGACTTGAAGAGTGTTATCAAGGGTTAAAAATAATGATATTTGATTATAAAATGATAATTTATTATTCATGGTATACTAATGCCATGGAAATAGATAAGGAGGGACCCCCAATCAACCAACATAATCTACTTTCCAAAACCTCTACACATTCTACCTTTTCTAGGAGTATACCTTGGAGATCTAAGGAGATTGGAGGTAAAATGAATTGATATAAGGATAAATTTTGGTGTAGATGGTATCCATAAATTTTATATCCTTATAAAACTTTAAAACTATCTTTTTAAATAGGGGAAGTACCCTTTGTTTTGTCTTAGATAGAGGGTACTTTCTTTTATGCACAAACTGATAGTTTTGGAGAATGAGGACAAAAGAATGGACCAAAGGCTATAGAGACAATTAAGTAAGATTTGGAAATTTGGATAACACCTAGACAAACATAAAATATAAATAAATAAAGGGTGAAACTTAATAGGTGGTCCAAACCCACAAGAGTTGTTGTCAGGCCTAGTAGGTAGGGTTTAGGCTTAGTGTCCAAATGGGGAATCATTCACACTTCTAGCCTTATATATGAATCAAAATTTATTTTTACATGTTCATATGGTCATTAAAGATGTGTATAAGCTATTGGGATGTATAATAAGCATAGGGAAGTCATCTTCTAGCTCAAAGGTAACATTAGGCCTATGTAAAGAAAAGGAACGGCTCAAATAGGTAATTTCAAATGCTCACATATTTCATGAGGATTTGTAGGGAGACTAAGGGAGTTTAGATAATTTGAAATGGGTCTTATAAATTTATCTTGTGGAGTTTTTTTTCAACTTCAATGTCCCATATTTATGAACAAAGCTTAAGAGTGTAAAATAGGGCTAAACTCACTAAAACTCTTGCTAGTGACTAGTTTGAGGAAATTAAAGAGATAATGTAACAAAATGGCATAGTTTGACCATAATTATGATTGTATGTTATAAGAGAATATCTTTTTATACTCCCCATACTTTTTAACTATAAGTAATTGTATGGATGGAGTATAAAACATGGTTTTCTTAACTAGTTTGTGCATTGTCCAAGTTTCAGGAGGTTTCAAGAGATGAATTCAACTTTGGAAGGAATTTTGAGACTTAAGATAACTCCCCATGTCCATTTAATAACTTAAAAAAAATCTTCAGTGTACACACTAGAGCTCTCATCTCAGCCAATTAAAACTAGCATAGTGAACATGATAGTGACAAGGGTGAGAAATTGAAGTGGATGGATTTTTAAGGTGTGCCTAATGCCTCTAAGGCCATGGAGGGTATTGAAAAGTTTAATACATTCCATTGTATGAATTTTCATGGAAAAATAATGCCTTTTTGGAAGCCAAGTGTGAGGGGTGACTGAAAGAGGAGTTTTCTTTGAGTGTAAGCAATTATAGCTCATTTCTAGATGATTCTTGATGACTAGGAGTAAAACCAATGCATGGATATGTATGTATGAAAGCCTTCCCTCTTAGTACAATAATTATAAATATCCCTAATCAGTTTTTGTATTTTTAAATAGAACTAAATCATGAAGATAGTTTTTTGAGCCAATAAAGGGAATTTTATGCCATTTTATGAGAGTTTTATGCCTTGGATTGACACTTTTGATTCCTAACCTTTCAAGATCAGTTTCACACTCTCTTCACATGAAAAATTAACTCATTCTCTTAGAAAGACAATTGTCCTTGTAACCTTTTAAATTCTATTTTATCCTCTCTCTCTAAGTTCTATAAGCACTAGCCATTTTGGCCTTTGTAAATCATGCTCCACCTAAGTATGGTGAAGCACTGCTCATTTGCATACCATAGATCAGTAAATACTAATAATTTTTACCTATTCCATGATTTTTCATAGTTTTTTTTACTTAGATGATTGATCTTTCTTAGTGATGACTCTTATTTCCTTAGCACATTGTCTCATTCTCTCACCTATTTATAGTTGGAAAGATTCTTCTTACAGGTCATGTGAAGTGTTCTAGGAAGTGTCAAGGTTGAGTGAGTTAGCCTATTCAATAGTGTCATTATAGACCTATTTTCTAGTCTTCCTATCCTAAACATTCATCCATAACCTCATAATGAAATATTGATGTGAGAAGATGTAGATTGGAGAAGTATATGTTTGGTTAGTCCCTTGTTATCATGTGTAACATGTAGTTGGTTAGTATTCATCAACTAATTTTGTGTATCACCTCCTTTAGGATAATCTAATTTTAGTTTTATTTATCCCTTTTCCCTCACAAAGTTTAGGTGTAGTAGTGATTTACAAGTGGTACATCAAGGAAGCTAGCCCCATCTAGAGATTTACCTCATTTTTAGGCTACCCATAGGATAGAGGTGTTTCAATTGTGCCACTCAAATGAGGAGAGCTAAGATATCTCCTCAAAGGGTGAAAATACAAGTGAAAATATTTTTTGGCATGCCTAGTGGGACTCTAAGTTGAAGAAGTTAAAATATTTTTGGTGTTGTCTTTCAACACGCCAAACTTTAGAGGCATCTATCTAAGCATCAATGGTGACTTTGAAGTTACATCAGCTAGTCAAGTAGCCCAGGTATTCCTTTTAAATATTATTACAAATAATTCCTTTTTTTCTTGATTATTAATGAAGTTTCATAGCTGACTTTGGTGTTAAGTATTGTTTTACATAGTTTGGTGAGGTTTATCAAGCTTATGGCATTCCCTATCAACCTTGTCATGATCCTTACCAATTCCAATGTGATTCTTACTATCTCAAATATGAGCATTTCCAACCTTATCATGAGTTTTATCAATCTTATAAACAACATTATCATGAGTTGTATCAATTATATAATCAACCTTCTCAATATAGTGCTCCTCTTAGTCACTCCTCTAATCAGTCCATTTCAACATTCAAGAAAACAATCTTGGGATATGAGAAATACATGTTGGATATTGAAACACTAAGAGGACATGGTCAATATATTCATATAAATTTAATTCATAACGTGTGATATGAATTAGATATGGTTAAAAGAGAGTGGAAACCTATTGATAGAGCCAATTGACAAAGGATCATAAGTGAGATGCTAAATGTAAGTGGCTTGATTTCATCCTTGGAAGATAAGCTAAGAGTTTATAAGGAATAGTCTCACCATGTCTATCAGCCCTCATATCCACCTACCCAAGAGTGCTATCAGTCCTACTTGACTCCTACAAATGAGTCCAATCAATCTTGTCAAAGTCATCCTTTTCCCAATTAGTTGGAAGAGAGAGATGGAAAGAGAAACCTTATTTTTGAAACAAATCTTGATAGGAGTATTAAGTTGGATAATAGTCAGATGCAAAAATCCATATCATTATAAAACAAAGTGAAATTTAATCCTTCATTTCCCTCTCGTATTACACCCCACCTCAAGAGAAGACTTCTAGATATGAAATCCCAAGTTGGAGACAAGGTGGAGTATCCAAGCCTAAGGAGATTCCAAGTTTAATGAACAATTCATCCACTCCTAAAATTAAATTACCACATAAAGAAGAGAATCCTAATCCTAACATCCTAATATGGAATAAGATAGTGGAATCATGGGGAAAGAAAGATGATAAAAGCCTAGATAAAGAGTGTGAGGTTGAGAAAAAGTTTGATCTTATGCAAGTCCCTCCCACCCTTCATCAAGAGACCTATTATTCTCCATGTTAGACCTTTTGTAATCCACAACATCATGAATATTCCTATGAAATTCAATAAAGAATTTTCCAAGAGAACCTAACAAAGCAATTTGAAGAGTTAGAGTCAATGATGAAATTGCTAAGTCAAGGTGTGATAGAAGGTTTAGAGCCCAAAGAAGATCCTATGCCTAAACACACCCCATATAGCCTTCCTAAAGACAGTACTAAAGATAAATCATATGTAAATGAAGTGATTTTAAAATGGAAGGAATAAAATCCAGCTATTTTATCCCAAGGTTTGACTCTTGTTCCTCAAGAGCTTCCAAAATAATCCCCTAAATTTTACTCTCAATCTGATTTTGAGTTATATGTTCCACCTCCACCAACTAGTTAATTTTGTCCTCACACTATCACTCTTTACCTTGGTGGAACTTTGGTGTGGGAACATAGATAAGATTATTTGGTTGATAATAATTCATACCTCTTTCTTGAAGAAAACATACCTCCTTGGCAGCCTCATTGGGCTAAGTCATTTGATTACAAGATGCCTAGTCTTGGTATCACCAAGAAGGAGAAAGAAATTGAGAATTTTGTAGTCCTTGAGAATAAAATTTAGGTTAAAATGGTTTAATTAAAACTTTAGATCTGTCAAGAGGTTATAAATATTGAATAAGAGAAAATTATTATAGGGACTCCCTTTGGTGATCACACGTGTAACTCTACCTTCTTGTATGACAAGAAACATGTTGTAGACTCTTTTATAGCTTTCTATGAGGAATGTGACAAACACTTAAAGAGGGAAGTAATTGAATAATAATCTACATATGATAAAAAAAAATATATGGATAATCATATCAATCATGAAGATGAATGTGTTATTAAGGATGGATAACAATTTCAAGTCATCCCCAAAGAGGTTACAATCCTAGAAAAATCTCTTGATACCAAGGTAGAAGTTGTTGTTCTTGAAGATGACCCAACACCTCAGCCTGATTTTGAATCACCCTAAGATGAATTGGAGCTTGAATAACACTAGTTTTATGACCTCATACATCAATAAGAGAAGATTTAAGAGGTAGTGGTTCTAGATGATAAATGGGACAAAGATGATTGGCAACTGTAAATGAAGTTCTTTCAAGAGCTTCAAGAGCTTTGCCAAGATAAGGGTCAAGTACATGACAAGGTGAAGAAAGAGTATTACATGGAGGAAAATGACCAATATTGGGTAGACTATGAAAATCTCCTTGATGAGCTATAAGAACTTGCAACAGAGAAGAAACACAATCTTATTAAGAGCACTATGGAAATCAAGAAGGTATTGAACCACCATTAGAGGTTGTAATTGAGGATCTATATGATAAAGTTGAGGATATTTTGATGAAATAAGATTTAATTTTTATATCCAACCTATTTGGAACTACTTGGTTCTCATTGAACATCATGCCAATAAAGTTGGCAAACATCATGAAAAAGTTGGAGGCATCAATATCAAGGATCAAAAGACTATATGTCTCATTCATTCCTTCATGTCATCAAGCAAGAAGGGTTTAAAACTTACCCTTTGATCTAGGAGAGAGTTTTCATCTTAGGTTAGTTAGTGTTTGAGTTAGTTTGTTTAGTTTGGTATGTGTGTTCCATAAGTGCTCATGAAGTACATGTGTGGTTGCTTTTGCTTTATGTATATCTTTTATTTTTTGTGGTTGAGGTAGTCATTGGTCTTGTCTTGATCAAATATCTTTGTCAAGTGTAAGGTCTTATTTTTATGTTTAAGGATTTATATGACTCCTTAAGCCCAATGGATTGATAAGGTTGGTCTAGTTAGCATAGCAGGCATGTTACCCCTATGAGTCATCAATTTGTTGACCAAATTTGACCTTACAAGTCAAATTCGGACCCCTATAGGTAAAAAAATGAAATTGTATATGTTTTAGGGGTATAATATTTTTTAATGGGGTATATTATAGTTATTTTTTGTCATTTAATGCTATATTAACCTTTGTCTTGGTCTAATTAGTCAATATGTCATTTTGCGTCATTTAGAAGGATTTTAGGGGTCATAAATGCAAGTGACATGGTTTTGAAGGTTTGAAGTATCCTAGTATCCTTTAAAATGTATAATATGTCAGATTTACTATCAAGAATGTCAGTACCATCTGAAACTTATAGGTTATCTAACTAAAGATCAAGTAATCAATTGAAAAAGAGAAGTTTGGCATTTGTACAACCCATGAGGGAAGGCGACAAATGGAATAAGGTCATGAAATGTCCATTATTATTAAAAAACTCAATTCCAATTTTTAAATTCTCTATAAGTGTCATTTTTTAGCTAAAACTATTCTACTCCTTTGCCTTTCTAGACACATAGAAGTGGTCAGCAGGTTTATGCTTAGTACAGATAGTTGGAGAATTTTCAGACCAAATGCATTTGGGAGGTGAAATTAAATATATATATATATATATATATATATATATATATAAATAATAATATTTAAAATATTTTTCAATTATACTTTATGAACCATCTCTAATAAGTTGACTATGTTTTTCTTCTCACTATTTCATGCACCCTATAGGTTTTGATCTTGTCTGGATGATTACATACAATCTAGCTATTGGAATGGACTTAAGAGGACATGCAAATATTCAAATAATGTTATCCATGATTTTTTTTGTGTTTCAAGGTGTTTTTATGAGCAAATCATCTCAATTTTATAGATTGGTCTCTTTGAAGCTAACAAATAATTTTCCATCATTTATAAAATATTCATTTTTTGATAATAGTTATAGATGGTTATGATAGTCTCATTTAAATATTTATAATTTATTATTTATCTTATTTACCTTCCAATCTCATTCTCCAAGCAATGTTCCATGGGTGTAGTCATAAGACAACATATAGTCATTCTACTCTATGACTATCATACACAATTAGCCATGATGAGTCATATATAATTAAGGTCTCTATGGAATTAAAGGAGAATAAAGTATGGTTTCAAGGTGTTAATCATACTCTTAATTAGGAACAAACAATATATAACTTCTAAAGAGTGTAAAAGGGGACTCTTGCAGTCATACATAACACTTTCATATAGTTTATCATTAGAATATGCACCTATAAGTGCTCTCATGAAGGGTTCAACATTGAAAAAGAGGTGTGATAGATTTTTTTGGGTTTTGAAAGATATTTATGTTTCATTTTAACACCATTGATGAGATATAAATTGATTGTGAAGGAATATTATTTTAATGCATGGACTATTCCATGCTTACTGTCCATATGCAACCACAATGCATCTACAACCTCTCAAGATGACATCATGTTGTAATGGGAGATTTGATAGGTGTTTCATGGTTTTAAAATATTAGGAGTCCATTTGAACACTTGGTTAAGGCTTGAATTTATCATAAACCTTTATATCTTTCATACTACTTAGATTTGCTTATTGTCTATATATATGCAAATAACTACCTATAGGTGGTGTTAATAGAGGATTGAGGTACTTAATGGAGTGTTAAGGCATGTGGTGAAGCTTTAACTATTGTTATAATAAGTTGGAAGATCATAATAGAAATTTTAGAATGTCAAATTGGTAAGGTGAGAGTTTGGATCACCTTCTAAGGTTAAATGACTGAACTCAAGGACCTTATCCCTAAATTGAGAAAATAGACCACCTAGCCATTTTGAAGGGGTTGTATAAAAATGTTATATTGACTTTTGATTACTCCTATTGCACTAATTATATATAATATACATAGGATAAATACTTTTCAAAGTTTTGAAGGCTGATAATTGGTATAAAATAGTTTTTTAATGACCTAAAATCACACTTTTATGCACTAAACTCAAGCAGTGATCACCTATAGGATTTTGATCTAAAAGAGACCTTCTCCACCCAAATTTTGAAACTAGAATATGACAAATTGTGTTAATGGTTTAAAATGGTTGATGAGTAAATTTTGTCTCAAATATGTGCCAATAAGAGTTTAATAATATGGTGTTGATTCCAACTCACACCTACATGTGTCTCTTCATAAGAAAATGCTCACCTACAACTGAGTAATTATACATTGACCTAGGCATGGTGTCTTGGTGATGTTTTAGCTGATACAAAGAAAATAGGTATAGGAATATTATATGTGAATTTAAAAAATCAATAAGGGTCATTAAACATCATTACCAAAGTCCAATTAGATAAGTATACACTTATATGAGGCATTTTGGTAGGGTAACATAGCCAGGAGGAAGAACTCAATCTTGTGAGCTCAAGGTGCATGTAAAGAGTAGAGGAAGAGTTATAATGATGACAAAACATATGATAACATTAATTTGGACCATTATTATCTTAATAATCTCTTGGAAATGTGAAATAAGCTTACATAGACCTCTTAGGGCCCTATATGCACCTATAACCATTGTAGATGAGTGTGAAAGGTAGTGAATAAAAGGGAGATGATTCTTGGTGATTGGTATATTCCAAACATGATTGAATGGGTTAAAATAATTTATAAATTAAATTGGAAGGTTACAATAGGGCATGCATTTTTTTTAAGTCTAGTCCCTCCTAAGCCACCTATAAGATTCATTGTTAAGGAAGAGATAAGAAATAGAGTCAACACTTTAAGCAGTCAACTCAAGGGTATGAATTGAAGAGTGTTATAAAGGGTTAAAAATAATTATATGTGATTATAAAATTATAAATGATTATTCATGGTATACTAATGGCATGGAAATAGATAAATAAGGACCCCCAATCAAGCAACACACTGTCTACTTTCCAAAAACCCTACATAGTCTACCTTTTCTAGGAGTCTGCCTTGGAGATCTACAGAGATTGGGGGTTAAATGAAATGATAAAAGGCTTAATTTTTATGAAAATTGTCTCCATAACTTGTAAAAAACTCTCAAAATTTCAAACTATCTAAGTAAATAGGGGAAGTGACCTCTATTTTATCTCAGATAGAGGGTACTTCCCTTTATGCACAAACTGATAGTTTTGGAGAATGAGGAAAAAAGAACGGACCAAATTATATATATACCTTTTATTAAGGCTTAAAAATTTGGATAACACATAGAAAAACATAATATATCAATAAATAAATGGTGAAACTCAATAAGTGGTCCAAACCCACAAGATTTGTAGTCAGGCCTAGTAGACAAGGTTTATGCCTAGTGTCCAAATGGGGAGTCATTCACACTTCTAGCCTTATATATGAATTAAAATGTATTTTTAAATTTTCATAGGGTCAAAATATGTGTCTAAGATATTAGGATGCATATGAAGCATAGGTAAGTCATCTTTTGGCTCAAAGACAACATTAAGCCTATGCAAAGAAAAGGAAGGGCTCAAATAGGTAACTTCAAATGCTCACATCTTTCATGATGATTTCTATGGAGACTAAGGGAGTTTGAAAAATCTGATAGAGGTCCATTAAATTGATCTTATGGAATTTATTTGAACCTTCAATGTCCCATATTTATAAATAAAGCTTAAGAGTGTAAAATAGGCCTAGACTCACCAAAACCGTTGCTAGTGACCAATTTGAGGAAATGAAAGATATAATGCACCAAAATGGCATATTTCACATATAATTATGATTGGATGTTTTATGGGACTCTCTAAATCTACTCCCCATACTTTTTAAATGTATAGAATTGTATGGATGGATTACAAAACATGGTTTTCTTGATGATTTTTTGCATTGTGCAAGTTCTAGGAGGTTTCAAGAGATAAAATAAAGTTTGGAAGGAATATTTAAACTCAAGATAACTCTCCATGTTTATTTAATACACTATAAAAAATCCTAAGTTTACCTACCAAAGCTCTCATCTTAGCTAGTCAAAATTGGCATAATGAACATGATAGTGAAAAGGGTGAGAACTTCAAGTGGATGGCTTTTTAAGGTGTGTCTGATTTCTTTAACACATTATCTCATCCTCTTACCTATTTTTAATTAGAAATTTTCTTCTTGTAGGTCATGTGAAGTGTTCTAGGAAGTGTCAAGGTTGAGTGAGTTATCCTTTTCAATGGTGTCATTATATACCTCTTGTCTAGTCCTCTTAGCTTAAACACTAATCTATAACCTCATATTGAAATATTTATGTGAGAAGATATAGACTAGAGAAGTTTATGTTTGGTTATTCCCTTATTCTCATGTGTAACATACATCTAGATGGTATTCATCAACTAACTTGGTGTATCACCTCCTTGAGGATAGTTTAGTTTTAGTTTTCTCTCTCCCTTTTCCCTCATAAAGTTTAGGTTTAGTAATGATTGACAAGTGGTACATCAAGGGAGCTATCCCTATCTAGAGATTCACCTCATTCTTAGGCTACCCAAAGGCTAGAGGTATTTCAATTATGCCATTTAGATGAGGAGAGCTGAGATATCGCCTAAAAGGGTGAAAATCCAAGTGACAATAGTTCTAAAGTAGGAAACTCAAGAGAAATAGGCATTAGTTCTTCCTTTCCATATACCAACTTGTATGAAGAGTTGGCTATTGATATTTTGTAGGTGATCCTATCAGTCCATAGAGTTAACTTTAGCTTGAGAGACCATGACCTCTGATTATCTTCAATAGTTCTCATGATCTTTAATAGGTTCTTATTAATGGACTCAGCTAGATCATTTCTTTGGGAATAATAAAAAAATGAGGTGATGATAAAGACACCATGTTAAACTACCCATTATCTAATACGAGATCCCACAAAGGCCATAACATTATTAGAAATGATGTTTGAAGGAAATCTAAATGTAGTAAGCAAACCTTCATAGAAATCTAGAACATTAGACTCATTTACCTCTTTCAATGGTACTACCTCCATCCATCAAGTGAATTGATCTATAATAGTTAGGATCCATTTATGTATTGATATTGAAAGAGGGTTAATGAGACCAATAAATTCCAATCCCCATTAGAGAAATGGCTGGTCTACTACAATTAGTTAGAGAGGTAAGGTTGTAAGCTTCACTTTTCCTACAAACATAGAACACTATTTGCATTTCCTAACCCATGCATGATAATCACTAAATAACCTAGGCTAATAGTAGCCTACTCTCATAATTTCAAGGGATATAAATTTTGAAGAGTAGTGCCCTCTACCATTCCCATCATGAAACTGATAAAGCAATCTCTATGTTTGGCCCAACTTTATACACCTTAGAAACATGGCATTGATATCTTTTTTGAACAAGACACCATCAACAAGAACAAATGGGATTGACTACAATCTAAAATACCTTATTTTAGGGTCACTTAAATGAGGGGAATATACACTATTTTAGATATATATTACCATGTCTTGAAACCAACTGGGAGGTGAGGTGTGATCATATGCAACTTCTTTATTTGATACCATAACCATCCCATTAGCTTCTTGCAAGTCTTGGGCTAAATAATCATCAAGTCCCTTTCCTCAAATGAGCTTTGTGACCTTGATCTCCACATCATAATCCATTATGTTGGTTATCAAAACAACTATTTTCTCATTTATATACTTATTTAAGAGAAATTATTTGATAATTAGATGGGAAACCATTAGATGTATCTTGTTATTAGACAACAAGTATCTAAAATTCTTGAGAGACATTATAACTAAAAGTACATGATTTTCAAAAAAAGAGTAGCTTGTTTCATATTCTTATAATCCTTGATTTAAGAAGGCTGTTGGATGTTATAAAGTCTCATGGTTTTGTTACATAAGAATTCCTAAAATTGTGTCCATGTTAGCATGAGTGTATATATTGAAATCGTTTATGAAATATGGGTGTAGGAGAGTAGGAGCACTAATTATGGCTCTCTTAATGTCTTTAAAACTTTTGACTCCCTCCTTGGACTAGTTGAAACCTTGACTTTTCTTTAGCATGGCTATGAGTGGCTTAGCTAAAGTGGAAAAATATGAAATATATCTCCTTATTAAATTGATTTTACCTAAGAAGCTTTGAAAAACCTTCTTGTGCTTGGGCAAGGAAAGTGCATGAATTGAATCTATCGTATCAGGATCTATACTCATATCGTATTTATAAATCACATATCTGAGAAGCTTACCTTCGTAGACTGAAAGGACACTTTTTGGGATTTAGAGATATCCCAAATTGACTACACTTTTTAAACACTTGATTGAGGTGAACCATGTGCTCATCTACACTCTTTTATATCATAGATATGTCATCTAGATAAACAAGTATAAACTTGTTAAGGATGCCCTAAAATTCCATATCCATGGCTCTCTAAAAATTTAATCCAACATTGGATAAACCAAAGGGAATATTTATATATGAATATGTTACCCACTTGATGGTGAAGGCTATCTTGAATTGGTCATCTTCCTTGACCAAAATCTGATTGTAGCCACTATAGCCATCCAACAAGGAAAACCTTTCTAAACCTATAAATAGTTATAAGATCTGTTCCATAGATGACAATGGATAGTGATCTTTAAGAGAAGCCTTATTCAATTCATGAAAGTCAACACATAATCATATCTTACCATTATTATTCTATACTAAGATAAGGTTTGCCACCTAAGTTAAGTGATTGATTGGAAATATCATAGTCAACTCAATAAGCTTGTGAAGCATAACTCTCATTAAAGGCTCTACCTTTGGGTTGATAGGCCTTTGTCTTTATCTTACTGGCTTAGTTTGATCATCTAACTCAATGGTATGTTGAGCTAGAATTGGATCAAATCCTTTGAGATCACTATATTTCCATGCAAAAACATAAACAAAGCTTGTACATAACTTAATGAAAGCTTCCTTTTCTAAAGGACTTCATACCTTACCCATCTTTAGGTTCTTACAAGCTGCAATCTCTACATTAAAATAATGTCCCTCCTTTATTGAGAAGGATGTATTTCCATTTCTCAACTCATCATCCTCATTAAAGATATTCTCAAGGGTGACCAACCCATTGGTCAACCTATTTGTTGTTAGGACCCGAAAGCACCATTGATTACCAAGCAACTAAACATGCAGAATTAAACCAGAATCACAAGTAACTAGAATTCAGAAATAACACAGAATATGAGAGACAATACCCAATTGTATTAATACTCTTCCAGAAAAGAATTAAAAATGAAGAGACACCACACTCTTCCCACCTTACAGGCTTCCCACACCAAGTGTTCAGTAATTCACCTTCAAGAGCTCACTCTCTCAATTATGGTCCCAACACACAACTCAAACACAGAGTTGGTGTTCACCTCCACTAGCCAATAACAACACCGCTAGTCAACCAGTCAGTAACAATACTGCCAGTACACTGAGTATACACACATACTCAAACTGAGTACACAATGCACTAAAAGTAGATCTCCCATGAACTTGCAATAACCTGCAACTCAAATGATCTTACTTTGGAAGGATCTACCTTGCCTTCCTCTTTGCTCTCCAGCTAAGTACACACCGTACTCTAAGTAGATCCCACCTGATCTTGATCCCTGTTGTGTTGCTGTCACCTTGATTCTACTACCACCTACAGATCAACTTGGTTCTGTACACCTGTAAACCTAAACCTCACACACACATACACCTACAGATCAATGATCTTACTTACCATGTAGATCTCCAAATGTGGCCTTGCACACCTGCTGACCAAGATCCTACATACATGAAGAATCCTTCTGATTCTCCAAACCAGCACCCATACTTGGCACTGTGGCACTAGGAGGAACACACCTTGCTCTCTTCACTTTGAAGGAGCTAATATTTGCTCTCTTACTCTCTAGCACAAATTACAATACAACCCATGAGTCTAATATATAGATCTCATGCAAACAATAATTAGACACCTAATTACAATAATTAGATCCACAGCTCAAGACTATAATTAGCCTTCTTACATGCAAACAACCATTCGTTAACTCACTATTTGTGCAACTCACAGTTCAAAACCACACAGGTGATCGACATCGGTCCCTGTCTGCCTAGGGGTGATCGATGTTGATCTGATCTTTGACCATCATTGGTAGCTTCCTGTCTCCACCTGATCGACGTCAGTTGGCCTGACCGATGTCGGTGACTGTGACACTCAGCACCCTCCTCCAATGTCTACATCAGTGAAGCTTTTAGCTCCACAACCTAACAATCTCCCACTTGGAGATAAATAGCTGCACTGTACCTGTACCTGTACCCCATCTAATCTATTTCTTGGCTTGTATCCCTCTTCAAGATCAATCTTGAAGACCAACCACCACACAACCTGTGGTGCACCTCCTGTCATCCAAGTAACCTGCCACATCCACATCTACAAACCCATGTAGAAAAGAACTTGACCCTACATAACATGTCGACCTGCTGTTGGTCCTTCTCAGATACCTGAGAATCCACTGAACTGCCCTCCAGTGCTTCTTTCCTAGATCAGCTCCAAACTTTGATAGCACCCACTGCTTGGGAAAACTCAGGTCTATACTAGACCTCATGTGATTTCAGACACTAAACTGTCTAGCCCTTGGTGTGCTCCAGTTTTGCATCCTACATATTAAACCTCGCTAACTCCTAATTCACATCAGCTCCCACTGGAGACAAAATCAACCTGTGATCTTCCATGTCTCTCATGCCAAAGAATTTCGCTACTCCAAATTCCTCATGACATGCCACTGAACTAACCTTACCCTTAGCTCAGCAAAACCCTATATGTTTGAACCTGCACCAAGCATACCATCCACATACAGTAACAAGATAATGTTGCAACCATCATCCACCTGGTAAGACAAACACAATGGTTATACTGACATTGACTAAAGCCCTACTTTGTCATCCACTTGGTACCACCTGTCAGCCCTGTACCACTGTCATGCAGCTTGCTCAAGACCATATGACCTAGCCTTCCATCTCACGTATCCATTCTCTCTATTCTTTAACTAAGGTATCCATTCATCTTTCAATGCTTTCTTCTGACTGAAACCCTACCAAATCTCCCGTTTGGTTCTGCATCCTATTCATGCCATGCTCCCACTATTTCCTGGATCCTTCCTAATCTGTAGTGAGCAATGAGTATAAAGAAGAGGAACAATGAATTTGAGGCTTACTTACCACTTTCAGTCCTCCATATGGGCATTTGAGACTCCTTGATAGCTTGCTGTCCACCCAAAATCTGTTATAGTGACCGACCTCGATCACCACATAATCTGCATCTGATCGATGTCGATTCCATGTGACTGTCCTTTCTACGATGCTAGTTTTTTGACTGACGTCAGTCTTACCTAGTCACCGACATGTTATTTCCCTGACCGATGCCAGTAGCCACCCTACCCGACACCATCAGCTCTAGTCTGCACATGATCGACATCGGCACCTGTCTGTTCGATGCCAATTCCCCTTGACCGATGCCGGTAACTGTGTTCGCCTGTGAGTGATGACTTTTTACCTGTGAGCTCTCCATGGATCAAAACCCTATCTAAACCACCCTACTCAGAGATGTCTAGCCTTCTCCACTAATCTCTATCTGTCATCTCCTCCAAAAACACCAAGGCTTTCCAGTTCTTAAGTCTATCAAACACATCTGACTTCCTCTTAAGAACATGCATCTCCTTCTTGATCATGTGACCAAGCCTACAAAGCCACGTCTTCACAATAGAAGAAGAATCAGTAATATAAGTAGATAAATAAAGGATACCTACTTTGTTACCACTAGCTAATTCAAGTGCATCCACTGTGAGAGTTCTTGTGCATCTCTCATCACCCAACTTTCCTGAAGCAATTAGCCACATCTTCAGAACTGGGACCTGCATGACATTCTTCAACACCCATGTGTTGGCCACTTGCAATTTTAGCAACACTTCCCCTTTGCCAATACTTTGACAAGGCATACCAACCCCTCTATATTAGGCTGCATGGAAAGAGGCAACAGAATCTATAAACCAAGATTCTACTTTATCCAAGGAACATCCTAGAGAATCTTGTGCAATAACACCTACAACATCTGCTTCTTTAGTTCCTTCATGCTGATCTTCTACCAACCAACAATTTCTCTTTACCTGCTCTTTCTTTCCATAACATCATAATTGACCATTCATGCTTTTCAACTCCTCCATTCTTAGCTTACTTTCTTCTACTATTGCTATACTTCCACTCAATCAGAAACCCCTGAGAGTAACCTGTAATCAAACACAAACTTGCTCCCTATAACTTTAGCTTTGATACCAACTGTTAGGACCTAGAAGCACCATTGATTACCAAGCAAATAAAAATGCATAATTAAACCAGAATCAAAAGTAACTAGAATTCAAAAATAACATAGAATATGAGAGACAATACCCAATTGTATTAATACTCTTCCAAAAAAGAATTACAAATGAAGAGACGCCACACTCTTCCCACCTTACAGGCTT
Organism: Torreya grandis; assembly: GCA_037957365.1. Classification (NCBI taxonomy): domain Eukaryota; kingdom Viridiplantae; phylum Streptophyta; class Pinopsida; order Cupressales; family Taxaceae; genus Torreya; species Torreya grandis. Next base: position 465,631 of record JARHVA010001439.1, on the reverse strand, counting down.
CCCACACCAAGTGTTCAGTAATTCACCTTCAAGATCTCACTCTCTCAATTACGGTCCCAACACACAACTCAAACACAGAGTTGGTGTTCACTTCCACCAGCCAATAACAACACCGCTAGTCAACCAGTCAGTAACAATACTGCCAGTACACCTAGTATACACACATACTCAAAATGAGTACACAACACACTCCAAGTAGATCTCCCATGAACTTGCAACAACCTGCAACTCAAATGATCTTACTTTGGAAGGATCTACCTTGCCTTCCTCTTTACTCTCCAGTTAAGTACACACTGTACTCTAAGTAGATCCCACCTAATCTTGCTCCTTGTTGTGTTGCTGTCACCTTGATTCTGCTGCCACCTATAGATCAACTTAGTTCTGCACACATACAAACCTAGACCTCGCACACACATACACCTGCAGATCAATGATCTTACTTACCATAGAGATCTCCAAACATGGCCTTGCACACCTACTGACCAAGATCTTACATACATGAAGAATCCTTCTAATTCTCCAAACCAGCACCCATACTTGGCACTGTGGCACTAGGAGGAACACACCTTGCTCTCTTCACTCTGAAGGAGCTAATTTTTGCTCTCTTACTCTCTAGCACAAATTACAATACAGCCCATGAGTCTATTATCTAGATCTCATGCAAACAATAATTAGACATCTAATTACATTAATTAGATCCACAGCTCAAGACTATAACTAGCCTTCTTACATGCAAACAACTGGTTCATTAACTAACTGTTCATGCAATCGACAGTTTCAAAACTACACAAGTGACTAACATCGGTCCTTGTCTGCCTGGGGGTGACCAATGTTGGCCGATCTCTGATCGTCGTTGGTAGCTTCCTATCTCCACCTGACCGATGTTGGTTGGCCTGACCGACACTGACGACTGTGACACTCAGCACCCTCCTCCAATGTCTACATCAGTGAAGCTTTTAACACCACAACCTAACAATCTCCCACTTAGAGATAAACAACTGCACTGTACCTGTACCTGTACACTATCTAATCTATTTTCTAGCTTGTATCTCTATTCAAGATCAATCCTAAAGACCACCCACCACACAACCTATGGTGTAGCTCCTGTCATCCAAGTAACCTACCACATCCAAACCTACAAACCCATGTAGTGAAGTCCTGACCCTACATAGCATGTATACCTAGTGTTGGTCCCTCTCAAATACCTAAGAACCCACTTCCCTGAATTGGCTCCTAACTCTTTGACAGCTCCCACTACTGGAGAAAACTCAGGTCTATACCAGACCTCATGTGATTTTAGACACTGAACTGTCCAACCCTTGGTGTGCTCCAGTTTTGCATCCTGCATATTGAACCTCGCTAACACCTAATTCACATCAGCTCCCACTGGAGACAAAATCAACCTGTGATCTTCCATGTCTCTCATGCCAAAGAATTTTGCTGCTCTAAATTCCTCATGACATGCCACTAAACTAACCTTACCCTTAGCTTAGTAAAACCCTGTATGTCTAAACCTACACCAAGCATACCATCCACATACAGTAACAGGATAATGTTACGACCATCATCCACCTGGTAAGACAAAAAAATGGTTATATTAACATTAACTAAAGCCTTGCTTTGTCATCCACCTAGTACCACCTGTCAGCCCTGTACCACTATCCTGCAGCTTGCTCAAGACCATATGACCTGGCCTTCTATCTCACGTGTCCATTCTCTCTATTCTTTAACTAAGGCATCCATTCATCTTTTAGTGCTTTCTTCTAGCTAGCAACCCTACCAAATCTCCCGTTTGGTTCTACATCCTATTCATGCCATGCTCCCACTGTTTCCTGGATCCTTCCTACTCTACAGTGAGCAACAAGTATAAAGAAGAGGATTAATGAATTTGAGGCTTAATTACCCTTTCAATCCTCCATATGGGCATTTGAGACTCCTTGACAGCTTGCTATCTGCCCAAAATTTGTCTCAATGACTGACCTCGGTCACCACACAATCTGCATCTGACTGATGTCAGTTCCATGTGACTATCCTTTCTATTGATGTCAGTTTTTTGACCGACGTCAGTCTTACTTGGTCGCTGATGTCGATTCCCTAACTGATGCTGGCAGCCACCCTACCCGACACCACCAGCTCTAGTCTACACATGACCAACATCGACACCTGTCTATTCGATGCTGGTTCCCCTTGACTAACGCTGGTAACTGTGTTTGCCTGTGAGTGATGACTTTTTACCCACGAGCTCTCCATGGATCAAAACCCTATCCAAACCACCCTACTCAGAGATGTCCAACCTTCTCCACTAATCTCTGTCTGTCATCTCCTTCAAAAACACCAAGGCTTTCCAATTTTTAAGTTTATCAAACACATCTGACTTCCTCTTAAGAACATGCATCTCCTTCTTACTCATGTGACCAAGCTTCCAAAGCCACATCTTCGCAACAGAAGAAGAATCAGTAATATAAGTAGATAGATAAAGGATACCTACTTTGTTACCACCAGCAAATTCAAGTGCATCTGCTGTGAGAGTTCTTGTGCATCTCTGATCACCCAACTTTCTTGAAGCAATTAGCCACATCTTCAAAACTGGGACCTGCATGACATTCTTTAACACCCATGTGTTGGCTGCCTACAATTTCAGCAACACTTCCCCTTTGCCAATACTTTGACAAGGCACACTAGCCCCTCTATATGGGGCTGCATGGAAAGAGGCAACATAAAATATAAACCAAGATTCTACTTTATCCAAGGAACATCCCAGAACATCCTATGCAACAACACCTGCAACATCTACTTCTTCAGTTCCTTCATGCTGATCTTCTACCAACCAACAATTTCTCTTTACCTGCTCTTTCTTTTCATAACATCATAATTGACCATTCATGCTTTTCAACTCCTCCATTCTTAGCTTACTTTCTTCTGCTATTGCTATACTTCCACTCAATCAGAAACCCCTGAGAGTAACCTATAATCAAACACAAACTTGCTCCCTATAACTTTAACTTTGATACCAACTGTTAGGACCTAGAAGCACCATTGATTACCAAGCAAATAAAAATGCATAATTAAACCAGAATCAAAAGCAACTAGAATTCAAAAATAACATAGAATATGAGAGACAATACCCAATTATATTAATACTCTTCTAAAAAAGAATTACAAATGAAGAGACGCCACACTCTTCCCACCTTACAGGCTTCCCACACCAAGTGTTCAGTAATTCACCTTCAAGAGCTCACTCTCTCAATTACGGTCCCAACACACAACTCAAACACAGAGTTGGTGTTCACTTCCACCAGCCAGTAACAACACCGCTAGTCAACCAGTCAGTAACAATACTGCCAGTACACCGAGTATACACACATACTCAAACTGAGTACACAACACACTCCAAGTAGATCTCCCATGAACTTGCAACAACCTGCAACTCAAATGATCTTACTTTGGAAGGATCTACCTTGCCTTCCTCTTTACTCTCCAGCTAAGTACACACTGTACTCCAAGTAGATCCCACCTGATCTTGCTCCTTGTTGTGTTGCTGTCACCTTGATTCTGCTGCCACCTACAGATCAACCTAGTTTTGCACACCTGCAAACCTAGACCTCGCACACACATACACCTGTAGATCAATGATCTTACTTACCATGCAAATCTCCAAATGTGGATTTGCACACCCACTGACCAAGATCCTACATACATGAAGAATCCTTTTGATTCTCCAAACTAGCACCCATACTTGGCACTGTGGCACTAGAAGGAACACACCTTGCTCTCTTCACTCTGAAGGAGCTAATTTCTGCTCTCTTACTCTCTAGCACAAATTACAATACAACCCATGAGTCTATTATATAGATCTCATGAAAACAATAATTAGACATCTAATTACAATAATTAGATCCATAGCTCAAGACTATAATTAGCCTTCTTACATGCAAACAACCAGTTCATTAACTAACTATTCGTGTAACTAAAAGTTTTGAAACTACATAGGCGATCGACGTCGGTCCCTGTCTACCTAGGGGTGATCGACATTGGCCGATCTCTGACTGTAATCAGTAGCTTCCTATCTCCACCTAACTGATGTCAGTTGGCCTGACCGATGTCGGTGACTATGACACTCAGCACCCTCCTCCAATGTCTGCATCAGTGAAGCTTTTAGCTCCAAAACCTAGCAATCTCCCACTTGGAGATAAATAATTGCACTATACCTATACCTGTACACCATCTAATCTATTTCCTAGCTTGTATCCCTCTTCAAGATCAATCTTGAAGACCACCCACCACACAACCTGTGGTGCACCTCTTGTCATCTAAGTAACCTGCCACATCTAAAACTACAAACCCATGTAGTGAAGTCCTGACCCTGCATAGCATGTATACCTGTTGATGGTCCCTCTCAAATACCTGAGAACCCACTTCCTTGAATTGGCTCCTAACTCTCTGATAGCTCCCACTACTAGGGAAAACTTAGGTCTATACTAGACCTCATGTGATTTCAGACACTGAATTGTCCAGCCCTTGGTGTGCTCCAGTTTTGCATCCTGCATATTAAACCTCGCTATCACCTGATTCACATCAGCTCCCACTGGAGACAAAATCAACCTGTGATCTTCCATGTCTCTCATGCCAAAGAATTCCTCATGACATGCCACTAAACTAACCTTACCCTTAGCTCAACAAAACCCTGTATGTTTGAACCTGCACTAAGCATACCCTTCACTTACAGTAACAGGATAATGTTGTGACCATCATCCACCTAGTAAGACAAATATAATGGTTATACTAACATTGGCTAAAGCCCTGCTTTGTCATCCACCTGGTACCACCTGTCAGCCCTGTACCACTATCCTACAGCTTGCTCAAGACCATATGACCTAGCCTTCCATCTCACGTGTCCATTCTCTCTATTCTTTAACTAAGGTATCCATTCATCTTTTAGTGCTTTCTTCTGGCTGGCAACCGTACCAAATCTCCCATTTGGTTTAGTATCTTATTCATGCCATGCTCCCACTATTTATTGGATCCTTCCTACTCTATAGTGAGCAACAAGTATAAAGAAGAGGAACAACGAATTTGAGGCTTACTTACCCTTTCAGTCCTCTATATGGTTGTTTGAGACTCCTTGATAGCTTGCTATCTGCCCAAAATCTGTCTCAGTGACTGACCTCGATCACCACACAATTTGCATCTGATCGACATTAGTTCTATGTGACTATCCTTTCTACCAATGCCAGTTTTCTGATTGATGTCAGTCTTACCTGGTCACTAACGTCAGTTCCCTGACTGATGCTAGTAGCCACCCTACCTAACACCACTGGCTCTGGTCTGCACATGACCAACATCGGCACCTGTCTGTTCAACACCAGTTCCCCTTGACTAATGCTGGTAATTGTGTTCACTTGTGAGTGATGACTTTTTACCCGTGAGCTCTCCATGGATTAAAACCCTATCCAAACCACCTTGCTTAGAGATGTCCAGCCTTCTCCACTGATCTCTATCCGTCATCTCCTCCAGAAACACAAAGGCTTTCCAATTTTTAAGTCTGTCAAACACATCTGACTTCCTCTTAAGAACATGCATCTCCTTCTTGCTCATGTGACCAAGCCTACAAAGCCACGTCTTTGCAATAAAAGAAGAATCAGTAATATAAGTAGATAGATAAAGGATACCTACTTTGTTACCACTAGCTAATTCAAGTGCATCTGCTGTGAGAGTTCTTGTGCATCTCTCATCACCCAACTTTTTTGAAGTAATTAGCCACATCTTCAGAACTGGGACCTGCATGACATTCTTCAACACCCATGTGTTGGCTGCCTACAATTTTAGCAACACTTCCCCTTGGCCAATACTTTGACAAGGCACACCAACCCCTCTATATGGGGCTGCATGGAAAGAGGCAACATAATATATAATCCAAGATTCTACTTTATCCAAGGAACATCTTAGAGCATCCTATATAACAACACCTGCAACATCTGCTTCTTTAGTTCCTTCATGCTGATTTCTACCAACCAACAATTTCTCTTTACCTGCTCTTTCTTTCCATAACACTGTAATTGACCATTCATGCTTTTCAATTCCTCTATTCTTAGCTTACTTCTGTCATTGCTATACTCCCACTCAACTAGAAACCCCTGAGAGTAACCTGTAATCAAACATAAACCTACTCCCTGCAACCTTAGCTCTGATACCAACTGTTAGGACCCAGAAGAACCATTGATTACCAAGCAACTAAACATATAGAATTAAACCAGAATCACAAGTAACTAGAATTCAGAAATAACACATAATATGAAATACAATACCTAATTGTATTAATACTCTTCCAAAAAAGAATTACAAATAAAGAGACGCCACACTCTTCCCACCTTACAGGCTTCCTACACCAAGTGTTCAGTAATTCACCTTCAAGAGCTCACTCTCTCAATTACGGTCCCAACACACAACTCAAACATAGAGTTGGTGTTCACCTCCACCAGCCAGTAATAACACCACCAGTCAACCAGTCAGTAACAATATTTCTAGTACATCGAGTATACACACATACTCAAATCGAGTACACAATGCACTCCAAGTAGATCTCCCATGAACTTGTAACAACCTGCAACTCAAATGATCTTACTTTGGAAGAATCTACCTTACCTTCCTCTTTGCTCTCCAACTAAGTACAAACCATACTCCAAGTAGATCCCACCTGATCTTGCTCCCTATTGTGTTTCTATCACCTTGATTCTACTACCACTTGTAGATCAACCTAGTTCTACACACCTGCAAACCTAGACCTCGCACACACATACACCTACAGATCAATGATCTTACTTACCATGCAGATCTCCAAATGTGGCCTTGCACACCCATTGACCAAGATCTTAGATACATGAAGAATCCTTCTGATTCTCCAAACCATCACCCATACTTGACATGTTGCACTAGGAGGAACACACCTTGCTCTCTTCACTCTGAAGGGCTAATTTTTGCTCTCTTACTCTCTAGAACAAATTACAATATAGCCCATGAGTCTATTATATAGATCTCATGCAAAAAATAATTAGACATCTAATTACAATAATTAGATCCACAGGTCAAGACTATAATTAGCCTTCTTACATGCAAACAATCAATTTGTTAACTAACTGTTCGTGCAACTGATAGTTCTGGAACTACACAGGCGACCGACATCAGTCCCTATCTGCCTGGGGGTGATCAACGTTGGCCGATCTTTGACCATCATTGGTAGCTTCTTGTCTCCACCTGACTGACGTTGATTGGCCTGACCGATGCCGGTGACTATGACACTCAACACCCTCCTCCAATGTTTGCATCAGTGAAGCTTTTAGCTCCACAACCTAACATTTGTCTTCAGTTGCACAATCTAATAATCATATTACTATAAGAAATCCTCTTGATTCCTTGAGGAAAACTTAGCCTTTTCTTGTAAGAACCTGACAATTTTATTATCATCTTCAAATACTTTCAAATAATAAAGGTTATTTATAATAAAGGGTCTTATGACCACCTTAATGTGTGACTGAACCTTTTCACCTTTTACATCAGCTAGGATGTTGAATGGTGCGCCAATGGCAACCAGCCTATCTACATGTTTGTTCTTATTTCTTGATATGGCTTGAATATTGAAAGGTTGAAAGTGTTCAATTAAGTCCCATAATATATGCCTATAAGACTTAAGCAATGTGTTTTTTCATATATTAAGAATTCTTACTTGGTAAACTACAAGTTCACTATCACCAAAGACTTGTAAGGTGTTAAATTTCATCTTTCTAGCCCACTACAATCCATGAACTAGTGCCTCATATTCTAAAACATTGTTTGAACATCCAAATTGAAACTTTAGGGTGGAAAAATACCTTTGCTTAGCTATATAAATCAACATCATTCCAACCCTGGTACCATGTTTGATCCTTGTTCCATCAAATTATAACTGCCACATGCCATCACTAGGTTCATCATCCTTCATTAAGGATGGAATTGGTGTATCATTCTCATGAAGGAAATAAACACCAAGTCCTTCTTATTAAAATTAGATTATAAGGATCATGATCATGAAAATCAAAGGCCCATTCATAAAAGAAAAAATCTGGGACCCCATCTAAAGGTGACTCATCTTCCACTTCACTATTTTCTAACACCTCATCTAAGATGAGACAATTAACATTCACAAAACTAGGCATATATGGCTAGAAATAGAATAATGCAATAGGTTTATAACATATATTTACCTTAGTGATGTATCTGGTTCTAAACATCAAATATGACCAATCAGCTGACAAGTATCCTCCAATCTTTGAGGTGAAGTCTCTTGATAGACACATGGTAAAGTAGGGAGGCAAGTCCACTACAACTACATCTTACTGAGTGATAACATTAGGACAAAAATTTAGTGTCAATTTCATATCCTTGAAGATTACCACTATATTTTTTGGTGATCCATCCAGTTATAACACCCATTTAGTGTTTGGCTCATAGACAAGACCCAGCTTGTCTGCAATCTGGTTAAGCATGACAATACTATTGGCTCCCCTATCTACCATATAATTATGAACTAGAGTGTCCCCAAATATAAAAGAGAGGTAGAAAGGAGGGGTTTTATTTGACTTTAACTCAACTTTATCCACTTTTTCCATCTTGTGTACCTATTGTACTTATTATTGAATTGGTTGATTTGAGTTAGTAAGAACATAACCTTATTTCTCAACTAACTCTAGAGACACTTTCAGGGCTCAAAGATATTGAATGAGCATATCATTTTGTCCTAAAATAGAAAGGGAATCCCACATGATAATTCTAACATTATATTTTTTAATTTGATCTATTATGCTAAATTAAGCTCCACCCACCTTTGGTTGCACCTTTTGAACCATTAGTTGCTCATAAACTAGAAGTATTTAGGAAACCTTCCCAACTTCTATATTCTAATTTCTCTATGTTGTATGGAAATCAAGTTGATATTTGATATCTTGATGTGGAATATCCTTAGGATCACTTGAAGTATTAATCACATCTTTAACCTCATCAATGGCTCTTCTTTTAGCTCTAGTCAGAGCTATAACCTGACTAATTATATTGCTAGTCTCAACTTGATTAAATGACACATGATTTTCCATATTCCAAATTACATTAAGTATTTCATGCTACCCTTGAAATTGTATAATCTCTCACTTTTATTCTAAATTTATCTCTTGATATTGACCTCCTTGAAGGGAAAACTCTTCTAGTGTGATTTATGGCATAGTAATATCTTGTGTCACTAAATCTTGGTTTAGAGCATCATTGGGATTAGGTGGCCTGCAACCTGAGTCTTGTATTAAGTTATTTTGAGGAGGTTTGAAAACAATAACTCTTGAAGTAGAATGTATATTGGGATCAAGGGTTGCATATGGTTTAACTTGAGTAATGGACCCTTGTGATTGGTAGGGTGGTCTATTTTCTCTGAACCCTTGATGAGGAGGTATTTGATCTCTAAAGGAATGATAAGAGGCTTGGTTCTGTTGTTGATAAGGCCTACCATAGTACTACTATCTTTTGAGTTGAACTATTTCATTCTCAAAAGATTGTATCAAACTCTTCAATTCCCCAATCTCATTGGATTGACTAGAAGGAACTGCAACCTAATCTTTAGGGGATGGAATAGGGGATATAGATGGAATTTTAGGAGCTTAAGGGAATGACATAGGCTTTAAATATAGGAATATAGGCATTTAATGCCTTGGAGAGAGTTTACCATCCTATATTAGGCTATTTTCTACTCTTATGGCAACCTCATAGGCATCTGACAAAGTAATACCATTCATTGACTGTATCATTACACTAATATCAAAATTGAGAGATTTTAGATAGTAAAATAATGCATATTCTAGGGATGGTATAATTAATGCAGGGATTCTAGTCCATGTATTTTGGAATCTAAGGTTAAAATATAACATGAACTCATGGGGAGCTCTTTTAATGGTAGTTATCTATTCAACTAAAGATAGGTAAAGAGGCTTGTCTTTGAATTGCTTGACCAATGTTGTACCTAATTCATCCCATGTAGATATATAATTCAATGGGAGATTTATATACCATTACAAGGCTTTTCCTTTAAAGTAAGCAATAAGCAGTCTAATAGCCATATTATCTTGAATAACATTATGCACTGAATAAAGGTTGGCAACATCTTGGATGTGCTCAATACCAGTTGTTTGGTCTCCTCTTGAGAAGAATGAAATAATTTTAAGGGTAGATAAAATAATGTCATTAAAGTGGGATAAATTCAATGAGATATATTTATTAAATGGGATAAACACTTGATTTCTAATAGCAATCTAGGTAGTAGGGATTACACTTCTTAGGATAATAAGATGACCAAGAGAATACTTATTTTGGGGATAAGGTCTTATCCTATTAAATATTGATTTTTTATATGAAATTGAGGGAATATAAAAGAATTCAAATGAAATACCATTATAAATTGACCTTGTAGTAACCTTTGGCATGAAACTGTTACTTGGATGATGCTATGAGCCCTACTACTTGAAGAATCTTCAGCTTCTCATAATGATGGGTGTCTTATTCTATAAATACCTCTCCTTGGCTCTAACCCTCAATTATTCCAAGGATAATGTCTTTGGGTCCCATTATTTGTACTAGAAACTATTTAGTCTTAATTTTCACCCATGAGGGGTGTTCTTCAAGATTCTTCCAACTTAGCCATAAAATGGGAGTAAACTCAATATGTGGGTGTCCTATGATGAGGTTGAGCCTCTAGAGAAGGTCAGATTCATTTTAGATCTATCACCTAAACTAACCTATGACTTAGTAAAGGGAGGGAAATAGACACTAATTTCATGAAAACATGTAAAAAAGAGGTGATGCACTAATAATCTGAATGCTTATGCTTGTACAAAATACACTAAAGGACACTTTTGAGACTACTAAACATCACTTAATACACTTTTTGAAAATATTCCACATAAATGTTTCACTAAAAGGTAAGGACTAGCTATTGATCTAGCATGGGAGGGATGCTTTCCACTTCTAAATTAATTAATAGACTATATATGTACTTAGAATGACATGTGAGAGATATCAAAAATTACATGAAGGTGAGGAAATTTAGACATAGGTAAAGGAAAGAATGGATTCACTTAACCACATCAATTAACTCATAAGATACACTTCAATTCAACTTTCAAATGGAGGAGTTTAGTCTCTATTACATCAAAAAGGTGTTATAATATAAATTTGGCATAGCTAAAGCATAAGATTCCCTGTCTCTAATAAAAATATCTAAGAGTCATCCCCTTCTAATGAGAAAGAAAATGGAATATATAAGATAAGGGAGAGAAATAGAGAGAGGGAACTAAGTATATAATCATTAATAAATGTGGCCCTACCACTTTTGATCAATTATCCTCGATCTGAGGATGCTGAGTCATAATCCATCAAATAGGAAAAAATCCTTAAGGACTTTGGCTATCTTCCTCAATCATGCTTGATGTTTTTTACGTTATCAGGAAATTACTTGGGCTTGCTCCTTGATGTTCCTTGTCACATTTTTTTCATAGTTACAAGTCTACCATTACTTCCAAATCTTGAACATAGGTCTATTTAAGATGAAAACCAACCACCTTATTAGTTTTTTAGCCATGATTGTATTGAAGATCTGTAGACTAGGGATCTTGATCATAAAACAAGACATGAAACCTACATCTAAAATCTTTCCAAAAGCTTTTGTAGAGCTTTAATGGTGTTATCCAAACTTACAAAGTCTACCCCTAGTAACCTAGATCATGTTTGATCTTGAATTTATGTATTCTACCTACTTGAGGTGGCATAATTCTTTATCCAATGTGTTTACCTTCATGACATCCTCTCAAGTTGTTTGTTGTATTTAAATACCTAACTATTGTAAGCTTAGATACATGTACACATCTTTTAATTCCATGAAAATTGATCAAATCTAACCTGTTGATTCCTATAAGAGTCTTTACTTGGTTTACATGCTTATGTCACATGGTGGTTTTATGTGCATCCTGATCTCATTACCTCTTTAAATTTTACCATACCATCGATCATATAGGAATGGTTGAACATGTACCATTGATTTTCTCAAAAATTTACATGGTCACAACACTTGTCACCTTTTTATTTGTCCTTAGGATCCTTTGACTAATTAACCTCTTGCTCATTATTGATCTTCATTTGTATGATTAAATGCATGTCATTGATCTATCTGGTCCCACTGAGTTTGTTGATCACTATGCACCATTAAATCTGATCCAATCTTCCATAATATTGACACTTGTTATCTCCACATTCATCCTCAAAATCCCTTTAAAATATTTGAAATCAAATGGCTACTTCTTTTGGATTAAATTTGACATCTATACACACATCTTACTCTGCTAGTTTATCTTTGAAGGCTTATATCTTGAGATAGAGTATTCATCAAGATATTAAATTTTTAGGAGACCTTCTTGGCATTAAAAAAATCATGTCCATGAAATATTTTATCTCTGGTTGACCTCTTAGGTTCTCTTATGAAATGTTCAACCAGACTAACCTATTTATTTCTATATGATGTGCCATGATGATCTGCTTCCTTAAATTTGCCAAATCTAAACTTTAAGCTTGCTTAAATTGTTTCAAAATCTTTCCAAGAAACTTGTGATCTTAATTTGAAGTCTTTATAATCCTTCTCCCATGGGATCATTCTTCAAATAGGACCCTGCTTAGCTCCAATCCCAGACCTAGAAAATTTGGTATATAGGCCAAATTTGGCCAACATCTTACCTTCAGTAGTTTATGGATTATAATTCCTTTTCTTTTAAAATGTGAATTCATCATGATGATGGTTTTTAAATCCTTCAAATTTCACATAGTATAATTCCTTTATTAAGGTGACTATGGCATATATTCGGGGAAGTGTCAAAAAAAATAATGTTTAAGTGGTGATATTTACCCTTAACAATATTCAATGGTTAATAAATAAAATAAATAGTTTTAACTTATCTAAATGAGGTAATCTTGTGTAAATAAATTAAATATATTTTACCATTGGGTTCCTCAGGGAGAGGTTAGACCCAATGGTTAAAATGGTCCACCTCCATGCCCCATCATATAATGATAGTTCACCTTTGGTAAATGTCACTTACTCATGAACTTTTCTCACATGCAATACTTTGTGTGAAGAATATTATTTGTATATTTTAATGTGATAAATAGTGTACATAGAGATTTGTGAAGGATTTTCATAGGATTGATTGGAAGAGTATTTGTATTGGTGTATGGTGTCTCTCATTAATGACTATCAACTATGTGTTTTCTAACCTCAATTAGAGGTCTTACCACCTATACGATGTGTCATTGATTTGTATATTTGATTATTAATTATGCATATATATATCCTATATGTGTGTTCATATATATATATATATATATATATATATATATATATATATATATATATATATCATAAAATATCATGGTGTCAAAAAATTCCTAGACTTGACCACAAGTAAGTGTGTAATCTTAAAATTGACCTATGTGAGCCTTAAAATGAAGGGATATAAAGGTAAGATGGAGATCATAGAAGATCTATTCTTGTAATAAGTGGTAAAATTATTAGTATACCTTTAACTGATCACAAATATGTAAGGTAGTATTGTGAAATTCCTATGGACTACTATTATATCCAAGTCATTAAGAAGTTATACTATCCTACAAAAGATATAACACAAGTACTAATGAAAGTAAAGATCATCCCAAAGAGGGGGAAAATAAATGGTTATTAAAATTGTCACAAAGAGGCAAAAATAAAAGTATAATAAAGAAGACCTAAAGGTGGTACCTAAGATCTACTATTAAAATGAAGGCTGAAAGTAAGTACCAATTGATTTAGTCAAGGAAAAAGTGGTGTAAATAAGATGTCATAAATGTAGAGTAAATATAGAGAAATAAAGTACTAAAATGAAAGATAACCATAATAAAAATGAGATATAACCAACAAGGCATCATAAATTATTCTAATGAAATGTAAATATCAAATTCAATCATATGATAATGTGAAGAATAATATGACACAAAAAATGCACTTGAATAAATGCTAATATATATCTAAACATACATCATCAATAACATCTAATAAGTCCTATTGTAACTAAAATCTAGCTCTGATCATAGTCTTGTCTATATTTTTAGAGAGTCATGCACTTCCTAATACACAATATCTATGGATAAAGTAGGAGCATGAGAATAAGGATGGGGGTGTGGTGTCTCCTGAGATGGATAATCAATGTGAGTAAGTTGTACTAGTGTATGGCTGATAATTAGTGATCTACGAGAAGTCACAGGTCAGGGAGAAGGACAAGCCTTCACATAATAATTACCCTAATAAATATCCTTATAAGGTAAAGGTGTAGGCCTAAAATAATCATGGAAATGTTTTTAGAGTGATCTAAATTTATCTATATGATGTGTAGTGGATTGATGCCAAAGGTAATAAACTTCCCTATAATTAGGGATATAATATGGATATATATTATGAGGTGATAGGTTCTTATCATTAGAAGACTATGTTGTTTTAGGATGAATCACATCAATGTACCATAACATATGTCAGTAGTGTGTTGAATTATGTATATTCATTCCATGAAAATAACAAATGCACCTAGGAGTAGTTAACTATGGAAGAAGGATATCTATGGTAGGGACAAAGATTTTCAAATTCTACCATATTAAGAATATCTGGTATGATCAACAATACTTGGCCCAATGACCAATTATTTTGTGAAACTAACAATATGGCTCATCTTCCCATCATCTATGTGGGGAGTCATGCTTAGGCATGGGTAGGACATCATAAATAGATCATCATGATATATACATATAATATTATGCTCATGAGTTAGCTCTATAGCTATAAGAGATGGCCTCAATGTGGGTTGAAGTAATATGGTAAACATCCTTGGAGGAAAGATGCTAAAATAATTATAAAATTAAGTGAACCTATATGGTCCCATCATGGCATGATCAAGGAGAATACTCCAAAGAAGCTTAATAATGACTAGATGATAATGGAAAGAAGCTGGTACCTACTCCATAATATAATTATGAAGATCAATGTAATAAGAATAAATTTTAGGTGTAGTAGAAGGAGAAGGAACTACATCCACTTAATGAATACTATGTAAATGTAAAGTATGATCTTAATAATGTTATAAATAAGATCGGTCTCAAAGGATTTATGCATCCATATCTTGGGCATATCCAACTAAGAATGGGTCATATAGATAATATCCATCATAAAAATCATGTGTATGAGTATCAATATGGAAGGTATCAATTAATCCATTGGTTGAGGAAAATGAGAAATTTATTGTTTAGGCATGAAACTTGAAATGAAAATTTCATTAGTTAAATTTTAGAAAGAAGAAGGTTCCAAAGAAGGTGGTAACTGAGAAATAATTCTAAAATGGAGATTCAAGGTTTTGATATTAATATTTGTCTCATCAGGCTCATCATTTTCAAAATTTAATAGGTTAGTTGGGATGTTACATACAAGTTCAGGATATCTGTTATAACCTTGATTAGAATTGATGGGATAATTAAAGCATTGATATTCATGAAAGGGAATGATAGGAAAAGGATCAAGGGTAGGGATTTTAAAGGCACCAAATTCTTGAAATTGTTCAAAAATTCAAGCGTTTTTATATCCTATAATCTTGTACATAACACCACTATGTGGAAGTCTACACACTGGTATGTAGAAGAGGTGATGGCTCTCATGTGATGTGTCTAGGGTCGTCTGAGTAAAATTTTATAGGAGAGTGGAAAGTTAAAAATAAGGACCTTAACTCAAACTATGATAAGAAGGATGCTTATGGGGAGCCAAATAAAATAAAGATGAGGCATTTATATTCAATTATAACCTTGGTAAATGCTTTGGGTAGATGTAAGGTCATATTTGAAGTAACCAAAAGTCTTAATAAAGTTAATGGGGATGAAACAAGTACTTGAACCTTCATCAACCAAGGCATGATTGAATTGAATATCACTTACTTTGATAATAATTAATAGAGGAATATTATCCACACTAAGTAATATGAAATTAGAAATCATAGAAGCAATAGGAAATTTAAGTGAAAGAGATGCATCCCAAGTCTTGTCAACTTGTATGGACATTTCTTCACACTATTGAAGGATACTATCCTCTCACCCAGATAAGGTGGATTCTTTCCCTATAGGTGGAGGTTTGGGGATATTAATTTTGAATAAAAGTTATATAAAGTGATTATGATGATGAGGAGAATTCATCATGAGCTCAAGAAAATTAATATGAAAGGGGATGTGAAAGGGTTCTATGATGGGGTCCCACTCATCATATCCTTAACTGAGATAAATGTATGTAATATTAAATTAAATAAATTGATGGAGGAGATAAAATATACTTATATTGAGTTTAAAATAAACTATATTATTTTGTCTTGGTTAATTTAGTTTGGATGGATAAATCAAACTAAATCAGGATGGTCGATGTAGTTTGGTCACAAGGATCAAACTATATTAAATAGGACAATGCAGTTTGTTTCATAGAAGAACTAGAAACTACTTGCATCAAGTTGGTCGATGTATTTTAGTGAAAAATAATAAATTTCATTATGCTGGTTGATGTAGTTATCTTGGATGAAGTAGAGATACTAGACTACATCAAACTAGTCGACGTAGTCGGGTTTAGTCTAGAGATATCTAACTTTATCAAACTGGATAATACAATAGTTATAAAGGAGTGAAAATTAACAAAAAGTATTAGGTTAGAAAATAAAATGGTGGGAGGATTATTATATTGTATCGATATGTTTGATAAAGTTTGGTCCATTTTTAGAAAAGGTGGTTGTATCAATTTGTTTGATGTAGTCACAAGAGCTATGTAGGTTGAGATTTCCATATACTCAACATTTGAGAAATGAGATGGATATATGTATTGAATAGTTTTATAAGTGGGAAATTTTTTATTAGTAGAATATGGGTAAATATCAATGCAAGATAATACATGCCTCATGTTGTTCATGTTAACCATATTTTCATCCTTAGTTAAAGAGCGAGTATCAACGGATGCTTCAACAACATTGGAAGTTAGTAGTTGGGTAGTATTAGATTGATGATTTAAAAGTGCATATTTATAGATGACAAGGTAAGCATTACCCTTATTGAGAACATAATGATTAAATTTGGAATCATGGGATTTATATACCTTATCATAGGCTTGTTAATGTTTATTGATCATGGTTTCATGATGGAAATTATGATGAAGGAAAAACTAAAGATCAAACTTTGTAAGTTGCCTATAAGTTTCATGAGAATGTCCCCAACTTATGTGATACCAAAAAACTTTTGTGGATCATTTTGGTATGGAAAGTAGGGTTAGTTTATCTTATCAAAGGTTTAGGAACATGTTTTTGGATTTCCAATAGGGAAAGAGGTTTATGAACATCAACATTGTTCATATATGATGATGAAGAAGGATAAGGCTCAAAGGGACTTCCCATAAAAAGGTAGAAAAGATTCAATTCATTGGGGCCATTAGGAAGAATAACATGGATGGTGTGTATAATCATAAGTGTCCATAACACCATCATTTGTAGTAACATTTTTAGATTTCGTAATCATGTGAGTTCCTAATGTAGTTTTGGAAGGGCCAACTATCTTATGTGGAAATATTAGTGTTTATATCGATCAATGGCTTCTTATAAATATTTTGGAGAGAGAGTCTTGATTTTAAATTGGATTTTAAGATGGAGAGCATTAGTGAAAAATGGAATAGGTTATTTTCCAACATGATGTGTTTGTTTTTTTTATATAAGGCTTTCCAATGATTAATGAAAGTTTGGAAAGTTTTAGATTTCACCTATTTTCAATTAATGAAATGGGCTAAAGTATTTTGAGGAAGATCATTGGTTTGAAATTCTTGAACCAATGCATTAAGTAAGTCTTTTAATCTAGAGATATTATTAGACTAAAGTTGATTGTACCAATATATGGTATCACCTAGAGATATTTTGGCTATAAGTTTGTTAGTGGTGAAGGTATTTAGATTAACCTAATATTTTTAAACATTATCAAAAGATTTCAAATGTAAATCAAGATCGGTAGATCCATTATATATGATAGTATAAGTGATAACACCTATGTCTATCTTTAATTTGAGGAATGAATGGTTCATTTGAAGATTCTTGATGATTTTATGAATAATGGGGGTTGAGGAATAAGGTTACCATGTGGATATATAAGGGGGGTGGTTAGGCATTTGGATTTTTCAATCCCTATTCAATATTTGATTTTGAATTTGCATAATTTACTTCACATTTTTAGTTTCAAACTTAATCATTTGATTCATAGCTCACAACAATATTTGATTATTATTGAGATATTATTGACTAGTAGAGGTAGCTTGAGATGCACTAGTTGTATAATTACCATGAGTTTTAAATATGGGCACTTTGAGTGGGCCCACTAAAGGAAAGACCCAACATGCTAGTAGTAATACTAGGCATGGTGGAATAAGGAAGCGGGGAAGTCATATATTGACTTAATATAACTCATGTATAAAATCTATGTGTAGGTGTAGGGGGACATCTTATTTGGGGTCCCATCATGAGGTTATAGATTATCATAGGGTCCTTGCCCTTGTGTTGAGGGTTTTCATTAATGAAAAGGATAGTTTTAGTAATATACTAAGGATCACTCTTAGCCTCGATTATAGGCATGTGTGGAGGATAGTTAAAAATACCAAAAGGTTGGGAAATAGGGAGTGTATTAAAATCAATGGTCCTATTAGTCATGTGAATATTTATTTTATCTTGGTTGTCAATAATCTTAAAATGAGATTTAAGAGTTTTTTGGGAGTTATTCAAGTCCATCATATAAAATTAACTATATTAATCAACTCAAATAAATAAAGCAATGAGATTAAAACTATATCAATCAGTTTGATGTACTTTGGTGACCATGATTTTTTTTAATTTAGGTTAAAGGGGGGGATTTTTTTGAACTAGGGTCCCCAAACCCTAGGAGAAGTTCAAATACAAAATCAATAATAGGGTAACCAAACCAAGAAGAGAAATTAAGACTAACACAATCCATAAACATCTATAAAATAACTAAAAAACAAACACAAAATAACAAAAGAACTAATATAAATCCAAGATATTAGACACATCCTCCTCGCATGCATTCATCTTCTTGAGGTTCACATCAATCTATAGAAACAAATTTTCATGATCTATAGTGTATTGAGAACCACTGCTTTGACCCTTATTACCCTTACCTTTACCTATAAAATTAGGTTCAAATAGCTCTCTAAGATGTAGCCATAGTTTATAAACATTTTTTATTACTTCATACATTGATGATTTACTATAATTAACTAAAAAATCAATCTTATTATGAAGATTTTCATTAACTTGTTCTAACAACTCCACTCTAAAATCTAGTCCTCGAATCTAGTTGTCTTCCTCCCTAGCTACCAAGGTTTGGGTCATCCTTGAATTTTCCTATTGTAACACATTCACCTTGTCATTTAGATTAGTAATATCACATATTCCATAATTTTGTCTGAGATCTCCCTACCTTTGAGTAAAGAAACCAAATTGTTGAAAGCCACATTTTAATCCTTCTGATTCAGAGAAGTCTCCCCTTTCTTTGAGAAGGTATCCTTTGTCTACCTAATCTCATTCTAATTCTCTACTATATTTTATTACTATTTAGATTTAATTCCATGCTTCACTTCCTTCTAATACTCTTCCATCTCCTCACTATCCTTTTCCACATCAATGATAGCTTCCTCTCCCTATTGTTATGAAAATCCTAAGGACATTTGTTCCCTTGTTTCCCCTATTTCCCTTGGCTAGAACCTATAGATTTTGAAGAACTTTAGAGTCTTTAATTAATATTATCTTGGTCTTTTTTGTTATTTTTAACCTCCTTTACACTAACATTCTCAACATAATTTTTATTGCTCCACAAGACCCTGCTCAGGCTCCCTAGATACTTTATCCAAAAAATTTAAATCTTTATAATGTCTACAAGTCCCTCCTTAGGATTTTAATTCTATGTCTAAGGAATATCATGCATGATTTGATTCATGCCTTTGAAGTACTTAAAAATAAGGTATATTACTCTCTCATGTATGGGAGTGGAGTAATTACCATGCTTAAATTTTAGAATTAGCCCCTCCATAAATTTCAAGATAAAAAAAGGGAGACTAAAAGGAACACCATGCCAAAAATAGTTTAACATTATAAATAGTTGCCATCTCAAAACATTATGCCTACCTTATGAAGTGGCATATTACATTAAATGAAAATTTACCTCTATAAATGGCATAGGTAAGGATACCCTATCGACACCATTGTATAGTTGCTCCAATTTCTCACTTTCTTCTAAAAAGGCCTCTTTGTTAAGTTTTTAATAGTTTGGTGTATAATATCTCTTCATATCCTCAATCACCAATCCAATTACATGGGAGATGAGTTCCTACGTAATATATAAATTTACTCCATTGATGGATGTTGGTCTGTCCTCCCAAGACTTTATAAATAAGATAGAGAAATATCTATCAAAACGTTATATCTTTTTCATAAAACTTGAAAATCCACCAACCTTAATAGCTACCCATACACTTTCATTTTTATTAACATCTGGTTATAGTTTTGGTTTAATTTTATTTGACAAACCCATTTCATTTTTCTCACCACCACTCCTACTAACTCTACTATTACAATTCACTTAAACAAAATATAAAGAACTATAACTATGAATTATGTTTTGGACATCTAAGAGTTGTTTTATATCTTATATAGGGTTCTCCTTCAAACACCTAACATTCTCATCAAAATACAGAAGTCCCTGACTCACCTTAGAACTAAGCAAGACACCTCTAAGAATTTGAGGATTCACCCATGTGCATAGAATTAATAACATTATTATTTCCTTCATTATTAACCTTCAAAATCAAATCCCTAAAGAGATCTTCATGGCCTATCCAAGTTTTAAAACCTAAATTATTAACTCCATTATTTATGAACTAGTCAACAATCCCATTCCCTTCCTTATAGGTATGTTGTATGTGCATCTACTGGAATGAGTTAAAAATTAGTGTAGATTCATCTATAACATTCTTGATAGACCAAATAATAACATTTTTTCTAGACAAATAATTCACAACATTCAAAGAGTCTCCCTCCACCAATAAGTTTTGAACATTTATTTATTTCACCAATTTGATCCCCCATAATGAAGCTAGAGCTTTTGCCTAATGATTCAACTTCAACCCCATGTATCTCACATAGGAAAAAATAAAATTACCCTCATTATCTCTAATAATTCCATGTCTCACCACTGCTCTCAGGTTTCCTTTCAATAATCCATCAAAATTTAGATTTCATCCAACCCTTAGAAGGAGGTTTCCACTTCATTATTTTCCTAATTTCATCCTTAGGGTCTAGTTTCCATAACACCAAGGATTTTATTTTCCAATTAAGGGATGGTATTTGTTTAAATGGAAGAAAATTTTTACCTTTTTAAATTTGAATAGACCTATAGTTTTTTTTGTTGAAGTTAAAGATTCTTTTTGAGGTTACCTTACAGTTGTAACTTTTTCCCCTAAAAATTCTATTATTTGGTTATCCTCAAATCCCCCATATTATGTGAGGTAGAGTCAAGTTCTATATCTTCTTGAGATGAAAATTTTGGAAAGGGAATCTCCAAGACTACAAAAATTCCATTAGGGAACCTGGTTGTACCCATAAAATATTGAATTTTTCAAAGAAATAAATCCAAATTCTTTGAGTGAAAGAGCAACTGACCAATAGATGAAAAATTAATTCATTTTCCTCTTCAAACAATACACATTTATTGATAATAATGCGACCTCTTTTCCTAAGATTATCAACTATTAAGATTTTTTTTTTTAAATTACTACCCATAAGAAAAAAACTTATTTTTGGTGTAAGCCATTTATCCCACACACCTTCCCAACCTACCACAACTTCTTGTTCCTGAGCAATTAAATCATACCTTGATTTAAATTTATATTAACCATCAAATGAGTCAATCTAGACTAGTTGGTATTCTCTTTCTAACCATAGGATGTGGAAAGTCCACAACAAATTATTCAATTATGCTATCTTTAATTAGTCTTCTTGATTTAGATTATCTAGGCTTAGATTTTTCTAGCTTTTAACTCTCTTGAACACTTGCCAGTAATTAACAACCTTATTTCCATATTTATATCTCATGTTCTCCTAAAGGTTAGTACCTATATCCATATGGTATAGTGTCAAATATTATATCTAATTTTCTTTCCAAAAGTCAATCCTGCTTCCATCTCTAATTTTCATTTAGAACCTTCATTGATCAACTCCTTGTTGGTAGTTAAAAAGTTCCAAATGTGCAAACCCCTCATAAAATATTCTCTGGCCAGAATAGAAATTGGATCTCTCCCTTAAATATATTTAAAATAAATTATCTTACCGCAAACTAATTTTTTTGAGATGAATCTCCAAACAAACTTGGATATTAGAGCTTTATTAATCAACTAAAAGTTTTTAATACCAAGTATGCCATACTTTTTTTTTACACAAACTCTACTCCACACCATGAGTGATTTTTTTTTTTATTCCATTCCATCCCAATGGAAATTTATTTGAATCTTAATAATTTTATCGTTCACTCCTTTAGGAAATTTGAATAGTGATATAATGTAAACTGATAGACATTATAAAACACTCTTAATCAACACTACCTTAACAACTTGAGAAAGAAGCTTACCTTTCCAACCTATGAGCTTCTTTTGGAATCTCTCTATCAAAGGATTCCAAGCTATCACATAAATTTTATTTATAATGAGAGGAATTCCTAAGTAAGAGGAATGGAGTTCCTTGATTTGACAACCTAAAAAAGAAGCTATCCTAGCTTGTCTAGTAATCAATATATTAAAAATGTAGACCAAACTCTTTTCAAAATTTATTTTCTACTTAGACACATTTTCATACATCACCAAAATATATTTAATAGTTATAACTTCCTACATTGAATATTTGACCAACCAAATAGTGTCATATGCAAACTGTTGATGTGTCACTGGATCAATAAACCTATTCAATTTGAAACCTTTCAATTATGTGGTTTCCAAAGCCTTGGAAATGTATCTTCTCAATTATTCCACCATGATGATGAATAGGAATGGTGATGGTGGGTCACCTTATCAAAATCAATTTGCTCTCTTGAAGAATCCTTGAGCCACTCTAATAACTAACACATAAAACATGCAAGTGGTTATAAACGCTATAATAATTTTCCTAAACTTATCACTAAAACCAAATTATTCCATAACTCTATCCGAAAAAATCCAATCTAGTCTATCATACACCTTGGCCATATCCAATTTAAGGACCATAACTTCCCTTTGAATTTTTTACATAGAGTGGATGGATTTATAAACCACAATCACTCCATCTTGGAATTGTCTTCCTAGTACAAAACCTACCTCCTGAGATAGAATAATTTTTCCATGCTTAATTATATACTTAGAGATATAATATTGGTAATGGTCTTGTAAAAAGAATTGCATAGGATAATAGGATGGAAATATTAAAAAAATTCATATCATTCCTTCTTAGGTATAAGCACTAAAAATTTATGGTTTAACTCTTTAAGCAACTATCCACATTCTAATAATTCATTTACTACTATGACCATGTCATCTCCAATTATATCCCATTTTTTTTTTAAGAAAGATATTGATATTCCATCTAGTCTGAGAGCCCTATCTAGATTCATCCAAGAAATCAAAAATTTTAGGTCTTCATTTGTGGTAAAATCTATAATCATATCATTATCCTCTTGGTTAATAAATTCAAGAATCTCATATAAAAATTCTTGTTCAAAACCAATGTTCTTGAAATCATTTTTGTACAAATTCTTATAAAAAAGAACACTTACATGATTAATATCATTAGCATTAGAGGACAACTAACCATAATTATTGATTATATCCTTAATGGAATTATGTTTCCTATGCTTTAATGTAGATAAATGAAAAAACCATGTGTTCCTTTTACCCTCTTTAAGCTAAATGTTTCTATATTTTTACCTCCATAAAGTTTCTTCCCTAGCTACAATAGTGTGATAATCACATAATAAATATTTTTATCTCTAATTCATAACATTTATCCTCAATTTCCTCTTCTATATTAAATAAATTAGATTTAAGGGCCTTTTTTCAAATGAATATTTCCAAACACCTGTTTGTTCCATTATTTGATCTTAATTTTTACCTTTTCGAAATTCTCAGCAAGATTGAACATAGCCAAACTACTTCCATTCTTTGTACACCACTCTAAAATTATCTCCTTGATATCAAGGTGAGTGAACCATAAATTCTCCAAATGTAAAGATTATTTATTTTCTTTGACCTACTAATTTGATATACTCAATTTTAATGGAGAATGATCTGAACCAATTTTTGGCAAAATGTTAAGAGACAAAAATTTGTGTTGAAGCCACTCTAAAGAGATAAAGACTCTATCTAATCTACATTGGATATATTCTCACCAAGCCTCATATTTTTCTAAGTATACTTAGACCCCCTAAGTTCTGAATCCATCAAACCAATAATAATAACCAAAGAAGAAAAATCATCCATACTATCCATACAAATGAGATTACCTCCTTTTTTATCCCCTGGATGAAGGGTGAGTTGAAGTCTCCCACCAGAATCTAAGGGATATGTGTATAATTAATTCTAAAATATATAATATCCTCCCAAAAATTTCTATGTGTAGTCCTTATATTAGGAGTGTAAACATTAGAAAATATCCACTGCTTGTTCTGAATACAATCAGTAAATAAAACTGCTACATGATGTTGTGTCTTGAGAAAGGGTTTACCCATTATAAATGTGATTTAGTATAACATGAACATGATGTGAAAATATATGTATACTTTAGTGAACATGATTTTGATAAACATATTGTATCAAACTATGTGATATAGTATAATATAAAATCTATAAAATATACTAGAATTGAATTATATCAATCTATTCGATATAATCACACATACATATGATTAGATATAGATTATATCAATTTGGTTGATGTAGTCTAATCTAGGATAATCAAGGATGATAGAAAATAAACTACTTTGATCTATTTAACATAGTTTGTAAAATAAGTATCTAAAAAATATGATTGTATCGAGCTATTCAATATAGTTGAACAAACAAAGGGATATATAAAGAGAGACTACTTTGGTATATTCAATTCAATTAGAGATGAAAACATAGGAGACTAGATCAAGGTGGTTGATGTAGTATACACACATAAGTAATTATATCGATGCTTGATAATGTAGCTATAACACTTAGCATGCAACTATATCCGCATTGGCTGATTAAGTCTATAATACAAAATACAATAGCAAGAAACAAATTTAAATCTAATTATTTTTTATAAATATTTTTATAAAAAAATAGTAGGTAGATATACTAAATGATTTGGTTAATTTATAGGCTCTCATAGATACTAGGTTGTCTATTGGATAATATCAACCTAATTTTTTAAAACATTGAATACGGAGGAAGTACCTTGACCATAACACATTAAACTCTATTTCTATGGTAAGATGAGATTAACTTCCCAGTGCCAACCACTATCTAGTGCACTACACAGTCAAATGGATGGATGGCTTCCTAATGTTAAATAAAAAATAAATCTTAGGCATTTATGATATATTGTGAGGTACGTGGAAACTAAAGTCTATTTTAGCTATATAATATGGATATGAGTATTAGGGAAAGCCCCTCATGCCATGATGTCTATAAATAATAGACTAGGATTGTAGATAGAACACCACATATCCTTTCATGATAGTAGCTAAGTAGTTTTAAAAACTTTAGATCACAGTTTCTAGGGATAGCCAAACAAACATAAAATAAAGCTAAAAAATAATATTAAAAAACAATTTTTAGAATGTAGTGAATTAAAATAGGTAGTCAACTTTAAATGAAATATGATATTAAATTCTAAATTGAACTCTTAATTTACCTTGCTTGTGCTTAAAAAGTAAAACAAATAGACTTACATTGGCACTAACTAATGCAGTTATACACATAATATATAAGTGTATGAAGTAGATTGATATAGATTATTTTAATCAGAGTTGAATATAGAGATACATTAATAAATCAAATTGATTGATGTAGTTTATTAAAAATAACTACAATACAAAACTAAATCAAATAGGTCGATCCAGTTCATTATAAAAAAGCTTAGAAATAATAAAAATGTGTAAACTAGAACTATATTGAATAGATAGATATAGTTTATTGGAAATAGGTTTAAACATAACTATATCAACATGTTAGATGTAGTTTACATGAAGAAAATTGAGATATGGGGTTAAAATTATATCATGCTTGACAAAACATTTAGTTTTAAAAAATGCCTAAATCAACCTATTCAATACAGTGCACTAGGAATAGATTTGGTAAAATGGATAAGATGAATTGTATCAATTCATTTGATATAATTGGTTGGGAATGGATCCAAATACAAAACTCTATTATACTATCCCAAAAAATGTTAATAAAAATTTAAAAACATAACTATATCAATCTATTCGATGCAGTTGGGTGAAAAAGTAAAAGAAATGATTAGATTCATGTCAAGTTCACTAGAATGTATAATTTAGGATTGACCTACAACTATCCTATCTAAATACCTAGACTCAGATAAGGTAAATCAAATAAATCCCATTGATACTTAATGAATTGAGATATGACTAAATGGATCCACAAACATGGCAAGAGGAGCACCTTCATCATAATTTGAAGAGAAAGGGTTCTAAATACTCTATGAAATCAACACAATTAAGTAGGTCTAACTAGGTCTCTATTTTTAATTAATATAATAAAATAATGAAGCAACATAAGTAAAGAGGGAAGGGTTAGAAACATATCAAAATGGGCAAGGAGCCATGTTATGAAAATGGGGGCCTAGGCTACCTAAGGTGGATAAATGGAAAGTTTAAACAATCCTATAGCCACAATAAATATAAGTGTAGACAAATTTTAAACAAGGAGATATGCATTCATTATCCATAAAATTATGTAACCTATATAAATAAAATGAAAGAGCTAGGGTTAGAATATACTTACCTTAAACAAGACCCATCAAGCCTCAATTTCCCCCTTGGACAATAGTGTTTGCAAGAGTTTGTTGTGGTTGTAAGGATATTAAAGGATAGATCAAGTTCCAGGGTAAAAGGAATCCTCCTATTACATCTAAGAATCCATAATATAAGATTTAATTCAATACAATATCTAAAAATAACTCCTCTAAATGTAGACATAGGGTAGAAGTGTAAGTAATAAAAAAGTGAAAATGTATATTCCTCTCCATTGGAATAAAATGGTAGATTGTATTTATATTGGTGAATGATCTTAATCCCTCTAAAATATTAAGCCAATGTTATTGAAAAATTTGATTTATTTATAAATGGAATGATGGCCAAGTTGATCTAGTTGCATAGACTACGTTGTAATTTTTAGAATTACATCAATCTAATCAATGTAGGTAGGAAGGGATGGATGAAAAATAAAACTCAATCAAATGAGCTGATGTAGTAGGAAATTATAGGTATTTATATATTTGAACATATCTATATTTTGTAACTCCATTTCCCACCATATTCTTATTACGATTAATAGGTTTGGGCTTATCTACCACATTTTATAATTTTTGAGTAGGATGTTAGCTCTTATTCTAGTTCTCATTTTTATATTGATTTTGTGAATATATTTTCACGAGTCATTTATCAATTAGAGATTTCTCTATTTGAACACCCTTAGTGATAACATCTTCAAAATTATTCAAAAACTATAATATGAAATTAAGTGATAGTTCTATGTTCAAATTCATCATGAATATATTTTCCAACTCAATGTCATGAAATGCATTTATAAATTTAATATCTAGAGCTTGCCATATTTGAAGATACGCATCAAAGCTCTCAACTCTTATTTATTTTATAACACATATGTCATATACAAATAAATAATGCTCAATGATATAGGAAAAGTATGTAATGAACTTATCTGAAAGTCATCAAAAGTTGTAACAAAAATGTTTTAGAGATGTATAAACTAGTCTAAGGTAGGACCAGCCAAACTTTGTGAGAATAATTGAAGTAGGAAATATGATTTATATATGACCTATTAACAAGTAAAAAATAACAAGGTTAGGTGATATCTTGAGTCACATTTTCCTTTATATTTGTCAATTTTAGAATCTCAAAATGAGATAGAAACAATATCTATAAAATACATGAATCAAGTGGATATGAACATATATGATCCATCTTGTATTTTTAATTTTGAGTCCTAGCTTGTAATCCTAATATTACATCTTTGATAGCATAAATTTCATGAGAAAATAAGGTATTTTGGGAAGTAAGTTTGGGATTATTCAATTGAGAATAGAATTGGGTGTTTGTCAAATTTATGGGATCTATTTTCCCTAACCAATTAAATTTCTTATTTTTATTTCCAGGGTTTGATTGATTAGGTGGAATTTGGTATTGGTTATAATTAGAACAGGGAATGGATACATTTTATTATATAGGAGTAAGAAATCAGTATTGATTGTCATTAGATGGTGGAATGGAAACATGTTGTTGTGTAGGAGGATGTTGCTTTTGATTGAGGAATTTCTATTGAGCGATGGGAATTTATTACTAAGTAGAAGTAACATGTTGGATAAAATGGACTCATTACTATTTATTATAGGGAAAATTAGCATGATTTCATTGGGTAACATGGTAATTATAAGGAACATTTGGTGTCTCAGTGGGAACTTGTTGGATATGACTTAACTCTATAACTATTTATAGGAAATTTGCTCAGATGAAATTTAACATGTAGGATTACTAGAAACTTAGTGAGGATTAGGGAACATTTGTTAGAGACTTTATAAAACTAGTTTTAAAGAATGTTCAAATGTATGTTGTTCAAGATAAATAATTGTCTCAACATTAATCAATGGCTCAACCAATGAATATTTAATTTTATGTTCAAGTGGAGGATCAGTGACTAGATTAAGTAACAAAGCAACAAGGTCACTAATCACTTTACCAACTTTTTATAGTTGGGTTACCATACTAGGTGAAACCTTGGGGGAATATACAAGTAACTCCTTCTATTTAGTAAATGTTTATGGAATTGTGAACATTTGAACAATTGGAAGATCATGACTATAAAATGGTATATCATCATTCCACTTAATGATTTTGATAGTATTTCATGGTGGTGATCATTCAACACAACATAAGTTTTCTAGGGGAAATTAGGAGGATATTTGAAACCCATATCTAATAAATTCAAAAATATTTCATCTTTATTTTCACATAATTGTTTCTCAAATTTAGTTCTAGATGCATCATACATTGGTGGCATTTCTTGATAGACTGGTTGGTGAACTTCCATATCATGTGGATTCATCGAATACTCTTGATAATGGGGAAATTTTGATTGATATGTGAATTCATCAATTTAACCTTGAGTCCAATAATCATCATAAGCTAAATTATAATCAATAATGCTTCATGTTTAATGGTGCATATTGGAAATGAACTTTGGAATAGATCTAGATGGTAATGGAAGAATATTATGTCTAGAAAATGACAAGAGAAAACATTAGATTTGAAAATATTTGATTTAAACATAAGTAAATTATATCAACAATAGAATTGTTGATTTTAATAAGTCTTGATTTGGAAATGACCTTAGAGTTAATAACTTAGGAAAATGGTGAGAATAGTTTCAAACTCACATAAACAACATAACAATATAATTTTAGATAAGAGAGGT
This sequence comes from Torreya grandis, assembly GCA_037957365.1. Lineage (NCBI taxonomy): Eukaryota > Viridiplantae > Streptophyta > Pinopsida > Cupressales > Taxaceae > Torreya > Torreya grandis. The sequence continues at coordinate 435,705 of JARHVA010001439.1, read as the reverse complement.
GTGATTTGAGACAAATTTTGGACACAATTTTTTAAAAAGGAATAAGCTGGACTTGGAATGTGGAAAAACTAACACCTTTTTGTGTAAGTATAATACAAAAATGTCGTGAACTTCGGTTTGAACTTTTTTGATCGGATTGATTTTTAAATACATAAGGGTTTTGATAAGATAATCAATCATAAACACACAAGAATTTTGAAGTAATTTAATGGCTGATGTGGGTATAAATAATGTTAATTTAACCTTTAATATACTCACATTGAGAGAGGATTAAAATTTTAATATTCAGTAATTAAATTATTACAATTATTGGTGGTGATTTAATCCCACCCTTCTCTCAAAAGGTTTGTAAAAGCAAAGAAATATTTAAGGGGGATGTTAACCGTTACACCCATGCATCAATGGATGATCTATGAAAAACCATGTATCTAATAAGAAATCAAATATTGTTCTATTCAAGAGAGGGTCTTATCCCTTCGAAACCACTTCAATCATTGGGGTCTTAATGAAGTGCTACCAAATTTGGGGTTTGCTTACTATTTTACTTGGACTATCTAGATGGTCCCTATATACTTCTTGGTACTTGGGTGTAAAATACACTAATTAATAATTTTAATCTTATTTCAAATATTTATCCATTAAAGGGTACCATAAATTAACCTAGGATATTGGAAAGAAATCCCTAGGGTTCAATCCTTACATGATTTTATGAAAGCATAAAGCCAATTCTTCATAATGGAAATTTTCCTCAATTTATATACCCCATAAGATAATTTGGTATTAGTATGAATGTTTGTTAATTACATGAAAATTAATATTCACTAAGGACTATAAATAAGTTAATGACACCCCAATCATGTATCCAAAATAAAAAGGAAGGTATTTCCATTTTGATTCGTGCAACTTCCACTAAGGGTGAGCAAAGAGCATAGTAGAAAAATATTCAAGAATAAAACAAATAGGAATTTTTAATTTACATGTCACCTAAAAGGGGTGAGCATACATTCAAAATATCCTCATAGAACACTCAAGAAACAAGAATCAATAAGAAAACTTATACACAATGAAAAATCTTAGAAAATAAGTAAGTTTTCTTAGAATTCAAAACAAAATGTGAATTGAATTAAATCACCAAAACGAAATGTGAGTAGAAAATATTATTGTTTAATTAGATCACCACACCATTTTTGGAACCTACGATCAAACAAGGTGGGTATTTTTTCTTGGTGGGTCTTAGAGAAGCAAAGGAGGTTGATTTTCTATGTTTTTACAACTCTCAAGTTTTGACACACAAAGATGAATTCACCATTTTGTAGAACAAATTCATTGATTTTAGAAACTTGTGTCAATATATAATAGAACATATAAAAAAAGATTAAAAAAATCAATGATTAGCAAGAACAATTTCATTAGTAATAGAATAATTTATTTGATAATCAAACCATTTCACTAATAAGTAGTAAAACATAACTATGACATGTTTAGACAATTTTACTAATTACCTTAATAATTTATTCAATATTCAAACAAATTATTTGATAATAAAAATCCTCACATATTGACTAGAGAAGAGAAAGAAGGAATAAAAATGATTTCACCACTAATAAATTTGATTTCATCGATAATAATGTCAATTTCACCAAAAGGGTGACCCATTCACCAATATGCAAAAAATAATTCTATGGATGATTTCACCAATACATAGTTTATTTCATTAATTTAAGTGTCTATTTCATTGATATTTTGAATTATTTTGCCAATTTTGGAAACTTGTGTAGGAAAACAAAGAACAAAAGACAATGATGATTTCACTTATTACTAGGTGCTTTTGTTAAATAACATAAAAACTAGAATGTTTTCACCATTTTTGTGAACTAATTTTCTAAAATGTATAAAATATAAAATGGTGGAAAAGATGAACATAAAATAGCCAAAATGATAATATATTCTTCAAGTGAAGGTTCCTAAAGAGTCTTAGAAGAAATGTATGGGTTTGTAGTCCCACCAAGAGTGTGACATATGTCATTAGGAATCTTCACAAGCTATATTTTCACAACATTAGTTTTAGTCAATTAAAAACACAAAGCAAATTAAAAGTGCTTGAGATTAAGACCTCACGAGCATACAAATATTGGGGTAAGTGCACTAAGTTTAGGGATAAAAAGGGCCTACCCATGGACATGTTTTTCCAAAAAAAAAAAAAAATGTGAAGTTCTAAAGATAATTTGAGATGGATACACTAAAAACTCGAGGATCATGTAAGAACATGAACTGTATAATATTGAGTATATTTTCCTAAACATTATTATTTTTAAAAAAATGGTTATGTATAACTGGGTAAAATATATAAAATTTTAATAGGAAATCTTAGTTTTTTAGTAAAATAAAGTAGATGGCCACCTCTGCAACCCATCATTTTTTAACATCGTTTAATATCATTTAAGACTATTTGGTGAAATTTTAGATAAGATCATCTAGTTTGTAATCTATAGTTTTTATAATTTTTTGATGAATAGTTTTTCTAATTAATTTTAAAAGTAAATAGATCCTAAAAACTAATAAAAAAATGGATGGGCAGCCATGTGACCTCCCCTAACTATCTCAAAAAAAATGAAAAGCAATTTTTAAAATGCATGTAGAACTAGGCCTAGTTTATAACCATGTATTACTTTTTTCATTTGATCAATGAAAACAAAGATACACAAACATATATAGGCATGTATATTTGTGACACATAGTGGCCTAAAAAAATATAGTTAGAAATCAACATGGATTTAAACCTTAAAATAGTCCAAAAATTATAAAAATCATATATTTGGAAAAAGGAGAGCATGTTTATCATTGTGCTTATAAATTTATGAATTGTCTGATTAAAATTCATAGTGTATTTGGTGATAAAATTTGAATTTTTTTATTTTTTCTCAAAACTATCAGATTTGGCTGTGTGTTGATAGGTCCAAGCCTTTGGCTCGAGAATAAAAGCCATTTCTAAACCAAAATGCTTGGTTTTTTAATTAAAACTAACCATAACATGTATGTACTATAATATGCATATGCTATTGTAGTATAATTTTACATTTATATTATTACATAATAATCCTTATAATTTAAATTTATTGTAGTATATATAAGAAATTAGGGTCACTTTGCATTTGGTAGAGTTGGTCTCACAACTACACACCGTATGATGTGGAAGATAATTTTTAAAAATCTAGTACAATTAGTAATTAGGCATTTTTAGGATCTTAATATTGATCTTACAGATTTTAGGGCATAACTTTTACAATTGATGTGAATATTTTGTAAACATATAGTAATTTTTTAGGTTTTATTTGCTTTTGGATTACATCCAAACATTTCTAGGACTTTTAGGTTTGTAAAAATTGAATTTTACAAACAAATCACTTTAAAATAAAGTGAAATTAGTGTTATTGGAGAATTATAGGTCACATTGATGACTTACACACATCAAATGACCACTTTGTATTAATTTTACTTGTTCATTATCCCTCTCTCAAATCTAATCACTTCATCCTCATCCTTCAACATCCCTAATCACTCTCCCCTTACTCCTCATTAACCTTAACCACTCCCTCATTGACCCTCACCATCCCTCATCATCTTGAATCACTCCCTCACCATCCCTAATCATTCTCTCATTGACCCTTATCACCCTTAATCACTCCATCATCCTTAACCATCCATAATCACTCTCTCCTCATCCTTAATAATACATAATCACTCCATCCTCATCCCTAATTATCCTTAATAACTACCTCATAGTCACCCACCATACCTAATCATTCCCTCACCATCCCTCATTATCTTGAATCACTCATTAATCATCACTCATCATCCCTAATCACCCCCCCCTCATCCTTCAAAATCCCTAATCACTCCCTCATTAACCTTACCATCCCTCATCATCTCTAATCACTCCCTCATCATCCCTAATCACTCCCTCATTGACCTTAACCATCCTTCATAATCCTTAATCACTATTCATCATACCTCATCATCCTTGATCACTCCCCCTCATCCATCATAATTCTTAATCACTCCCTAATTTACCCTCACCATCCCTTATTATCATTAATCACTCCCTAATTAAACCTCACCTTACCTCATCATACCTAATCACTACTTCATCAAACCTTATCATCCCTAATCACTCCCTCATTATCCCTCACCATCCCTCATCTTCCCTAATCAGTGTTTCATCATCCATCATTGACCAAGATGACTATCTCTAATTTAATTATCAGTCTACCCATACAATCCATATAGAGTATATATTTGTTTAACCCAACCATGCCCATCTATCTGACCATGCCTATGTATCTCAATATGCATACATCACTAGTCCTAATTAGGCCATCTTAAACAACATGGATTGGTTATGGATCTGGTTTATCAACTCCAATATTCTATAGGGGATAGTGATTTGATCTATAAATTATTTAATAAAAAAATTCACCCCTATTAATCAATCACTTGGCCACATTCAGGGGACCAGAATTAAATCTTATTTGTCTATGGGGTAGTAAAGTCCAACTAGGCATAAGATGTTTTCTCTCTACCCTCTTCACCACCTTTCCCTTTGGGTGGAATTTCTTCTATTTTGTAGTTCTCTTCAACCTTTAGGTGGCCCTTTTAATGTAACATGACTAGACTAAATGTTTAGAGATATAGTTGCACTATAAATTGAATAGTGACATGACTCTATGGGTAAGATGACTTTATGGGATGGGTAATACAAGTAATTATAGGGGTTGCTCTATGGGATGGGTAACATAAATAACTTAAATATATATATATGACATGGCTATATAGGATGGAAAAAATGAGTAACTAGATATGATATATGTAACATGAGTTTAGGGCTCGTAGTTTGACTTGATTTATTCTATCATTTTATTCCCTGCATTCCCTCCTCAAATGTTTGGGCTGGTTCTCAAATGGGTTGTTCAAACCTAGCTATAGGCTCAATCTCTATAATGGAGGGGTAGGCCATTGACCGAGTGCTAACTATGATTATAGATGCACTTGACATAACATATATATAGATATATATAATATATAATTAGACCACCCAACCCTATCCATAGTGGGTAAGGGTTAGGGGTTATAAAGGAGGTAGGGCCTTTATCCTATCTATGGAAGCTCAATATTTTTCCTCAAGCCCAAGTGACTAAGAGTATAGGGTTTTTTTGTCTCCCCTTTGTATAATATATTAACCTATCTCATGGTTTGATTCTTGTGTCCATGCCTTCCTAATGAATCTATGTAGTTAAATTTGATGATGAATTTGAAAAGATGATGCATAAGCAGACTCAAAAAATTATCATCAACTTTTTTATATCTTAATAATGTTAATTACAATGTAAGGAGGACTATTTATAATGATGCAAGATCAGTGGGGACCCTTCATCTTGAAATCAAGATGAATGGTTTTAAAAGAGTTATCAATAGTGCACATGGATCATTGATGTGATCCCTTCATCTTAATCAAGATGAAGGGTGGAGGATGATCTTATAAAATATTAGATGATAATTAATATAATCCCTTAATCTTGTTTTAAAGATGAAGGGTGGATAATTATCCTTATAATATCTTTGTGAGAGTCTATTTAGACCCTTCATCTTGTTTCTAAAATGAAGGGAGGAGAATCGTTCCCAATAAGGCACATGGATCACTTATGTGGGGCCTTCATCTTGTTTCCAAGATGAAGGGTTGAGAATTCTCCTAAAATATCTGACAAGACTCGTTAAGGGCCCTTTATCTTGTATCCAAGATAAATGATGGAGAATAATCTTGTATGTTAATTCACTCTATCAAATTGATTTACCTTATAAAATCATATTCTAAAGAATATCAATAAATTTTTTAAATGAAGATGCCCCTTTGGAGGAAAATAATAATTAATTAAATGAAAGGAAATTATAATTATATTTGTAATAGAAATATAATTTAAAATAATGATTTGGAGAAGATGGAATTAATTGCATTAATTGATCAGTGAGGGGAATATAGTAAATTGACCATAATAACATAATTGAAAGATAAATTGACCAAAATGGTAATTAAATAAAATAATAATTGAACAAAGAAATTGACTAGAATGATAATTGAATATATAAATTGAATAGACTGATAACTAAATAGAGAAATTGACCAAAGTGATAATTGAATAGATCTAATATGGTGAATTGTCCTACCTAGAGATGCCCCAAGGTTAGTTATAACATGTATATTAGATGAATAGAATATTTATGACCAGATTATGTGTAATTTTAGGAAGTCATTTCATTTTACAATTTTAACATATAAGTGATAAACGTGGAGTGTTTATAGATAAAAATAATGATGCTTTAATGTTGAAGGAAATTATTTAAGAAAATATTAGGGGAGCCATGAAAATTAAAATATATAAAGGAGTTGGTTTTTAATAATTGGGATGGCATATATCTTGAAGTTTTTACCCATCTTCCAAAAGGTTTTTTAATAATAATATTTAGGATAAATAAAATAAAAAATATATTCTAAATAAAATAATTTGGAATATTGAGGATTTTTTGGTTGAATTCCATCCATGTAAGGATAATTCATAGGAGGAGATATCTATAAATAAGGTTAGAAAAGTATTTAAAAAACATAATAACTTAAAGTGGTTATGGAAGAATAACTTTTACAAGAGAATGAAGGATTGTAGTTTAAGGTGAACCAATAAGGAATAAATAATTTTGGATTAAAGGAGGTTTATTATGAACACATAAATGGGGATGAAAGTAAGCTTGGAAGGAAATGGGAGTAATATGGTCTAATAATTTGAGGAGGAATATGACACCAAATTCAAATCTTATTTAAATTTGGTGTTTTTAGAGGAATACATTATGCTGATTAGAGATGTTAGAATTTGAAGCATTTGAGAAAGATATTATAAATAATGTAGTAATTGAATAATTTTTGGAGTCTACAATATATGTGTCTAGAGACTTAAGGTGAAAATAAAAATAATAAGTTGGTGAGGGGTATGAATATGTGATTCAAATATCATTTGAATATGTGATTCAAATATCATTAACATTCTTTTACCAATAATAATATTGTGAATATGAATGAAAATAAAAAATAAGGTGAAGATTACAATGTAGAGGATATATATTTAGATCTAAAGTATCAGGAAAGGGTTTAAAAGGATAAGAATTGAGAAAAAATTAAATGGAAGGGGTGGGAAAAGGTGGAAATTTTAGGGACAACACTCAAATCTAATTAAGACATTGTATCAATGAAATATTATGTGCCCATGTAATGCATGGAGATGACTTGAAAATAAATCTATGAAATAACTTGATGATTTTAGATTATATACAAAATATTTATATAAAAAAAAAGTAGAGGAGGAGTCAATAGTCTATTTATGTTCAAAATCTTTGATTGGAAAGGTTTTGGGAAATAATTTGGAAATAAATATTTATAGAATAATGGGAAGATAATATTTAGAAAGAATATATATATTTGAATTTCTCTTATTATCTCCCAAAATGTATTTTTTATCGTAGGTTTCATAGAAAGAAGGGAAACAGAGGAGATTCTTAAGAATAAACTATGGTCCTTTGAAGACATAATGATTAATGTATTAGAATCAACAAAGATATTTATAAATTTTATTAACTACCATACATAAACAATACATAGAAGCCTATTATATAGGCACAAAATAAATACCTCATAAAAAAGGAGGTGGGTGGAATAATAAACAATAGGTAGGGTAAAATAGCTAGGCCCATCAAACTAACTAACCTATTTACCCAAGTAGTCTAAACCACATTAACAAGGTGCATAGATAACATACCTTAGTCATTAACCTAAGGTATTTATAATAATATGCTAACACCCTCTCTCAATGACTAAACCATAAACAAGACCAAGCTTATCCCTAAATTTTATGAACTTATTTTAACCAAGTTGTTTGGTTATTATATCAGCTAGTTGTTTTATACTAAGATAGTAGAAGAGACTGATGTCTTTATTTGTAACCAACTGTCAGATGTAATGATGGTGAACCCAAATGTGTTTGGTCCTAGCATGAAATAATGTATTTGTTACGATATTTAGAATGATCTAGTTGTCACAAAAAAATGGAGTAGGCTTTGATGACTCAAACTGAATATCCTCCAAGATTTTATTTATCCACATAGTTGCATAACCTACACTGACCACAAATTTATACTTTGCTTGTGTCAAAGATAATGCCACTATAGTTTGTAGTTTTCTCTTGCATGAGAAAAGTATTGAACCAAGAGTGGATACATAGTTTACTATATATTTTACTTAATCTATTGATCCTACCCATTTAAATTTAGAATATCCTAAAATCTCAAAATCTACAAAATTATTATACAATATGCCAAAGTCAAGAGTACCTTTGACATATATTAATACTCATTTTTTAGCTAAACAATGTATCTCTTATGGTTTATACATTAATTGAGATATAAAAATCACTACCAAAAAAATATTCGGTCTAGAAGTAGTGAGGTAAATGAGACTACCCACTACCCACTAGCTACCAATACACTATTTTATTGACCGATCATGAAGCAATGCCTAATGAAAATTTAACTCTAGCTTCTATGAATGTGTGAGTTGGATTATAATCCATGATTATAAGCATTTACAAAAATGATTTGGCATACTTATTTTTTGACATGAATACAACACAATTACCTTGTCAAAACTCTACACCTAAATAGTATTTCAGTAGTCCTAAGTCTATCATGTCAAAATTACAAAAAATGTCAACTTTCCTCTGTTGAATGAGACTAGCACTAATCCAAGTGATGGATATATCATCAACATATATAATGATAATTAAGATATTATCATTAGACACCTTTACATAGAGAGTTGGTTCAGAATTACACCTTTTGAAACCATACTTCCTAAGATAATAATATATTTTCATATACCAAGATTGAGTATCTTGCTTTCAACCATATAAGGACTTTATTAGTTTGCAAACAAGATGTTCCTTACAAATAACCTAAAAACCCTATGGCTAAACCATGTAAACTTCCTCCTCCAAATCTCCATTCAACAAGGCACTCTTGACATCCATTTGGTGCACTGACCATTCAAATTGAGCAATAATAACAATAATTAACCAAAAATTAACTATATTTGTAGTAGGATAAAAAATTATCCCCATATTCAACCCCTTCCTCTTGTACATAACATTTTGAAATAAGTGTGGCTTTGTATTTTTCCAAAGAACCATTTACTTTGCAATTTACCTAGTAAATACATTTACAATCAATGGATTTATTTCCTAGTGGTAGCTTTGTTAGCTCTTAAGTCTTGTTTTTCATCAAGGAATCATATTATAATTGCATGGTTTACTCCCACTCAAGATTCCATTTGGCCTTTGAAAAATAATTAGGCTTAAATACCTATGAATAATAGTTATTAGAGCAAAATTGTCATGCTCACCTCTATTACCAAACTACTTTCTTGATCTCAATCTTCTTCCTTCCACACTTTGTCATAAGTGTCTCTCCTTTAGTACATTCATTATGGGAGAGTACCACTTTGGATTCTTTGGTTGTTCTATTGGAACCTCATAATAACTTGCAACAATTCCTTCCCTAGAATATGATTCCATTGATGTACAAGAACCCTACTCAACTTTCCCATCATAACTTAAAAATAGAATCATTAGAAGGAAATAATGACTAAATATCTGAAATTGTACTAGTTATTGTGAAGCATGGCATCTATTCATTTACTATGACATCTTTATTTACCAAAACTTTGTCAATATAAACATCAAGTAATATGTAGGCCTTGGAATATTCACTATATCCAACAAACATGTAAATTGTGCTTTTCACGTCCAAATTAATTCTCTTTTGGCTAGGAATAACTTCAAAAGCTACACAACTAAAAATTATAAAATCACTTACATCTAAAGTTCAACTTGAACAACCTTCATTGGATTCATATTCTCCAATGATTCTAAGGACTTTTGTTGAGGATGTACACTATTATATTTAATGCTTCTACCCAATACTTATATGGTACATTTCTACTTTGGACCATATAGTTATCCATGTCCATCACCATCCTATTCCACTTTTCCACAACTCTATGTTTCCTTAAAGTGTAAGGGGTAGTATACTATTTGTGTATGCCTTTAATGACACAAATTATTTTGAACTATTTTGAGGTGAGCTCACCTCCATTATCTATTCTAATATATTTCACTCATCATCCCACCTATTTTTCAATGATAGCTTTCCAAGAAATGAAGTTACAAATTCAATCAAATTTATTCACTAGAAAGTATACCCACTTCTTCCTATAGAAATCATCAATAGACAATAGAAAATAATGGGATCCAGAAGGGGTAGGTGTCTACATTGGACTATTAAAATCTAAATGAACTAGGTCCAAAACTTTATTAGATTTTTAAGCTTTACCAACATAAAATGAATGTATAACTTGATTCCCTAAATAACATCCATCACATACATGATGAATATCCTAAATAAAAAGAATTCCCTTAACCATCTTATTCTTGCTCAATGTATTTAAATAATGGAAATTCAAATGCCCGTACCTTTCATGCCATAGTGAACTTGTGTTATCATCTATTTAAATTTCACTTTCATTTACCCTATATGGCTTTACAAGCTTATACAAGCCTTTTTCACCAATCCCAACAACAATAATCTTGTTATATTTTCTAGTGACTAAACATTGTTGTCCTTGAAGCTTTAAAAATAATTAGAGTTCCTTATGATTTCACTAATGGAAAGTAATTTTTTTGTTCATATCTAACACATACCTAACATTATTAAATGTATAATAAAAAGTACCATTAAAACTAATCTAAACATTACCATATCCATTCATAAAATAAGTTCTACCATCCCCTTAATATATAGATTCATTATTATTATTATTTTAAACAAAATCCACATACCTGTCCTTATGATGTGTATAATGGTAAGATGGCCCTCAATCAAATTACTGAGCTTGGTCCTTAATAAAATTACCACTGGAGGCCATGAAAGCAAAATCAAGAGATGTTTCCTTGTCTTCACCTTCAGAAACATTTGCATGATGAGATTTCTTTCTAGAGTTAATAATATAATGTTGTATTTTCTTGTAATCTTTCTTAAGGTGACCAAGTTCCTTACAATAAAAACATTTCCACTTATATCTCTTATTATAAACACTTAATTTTTAATATTATATTTGAGATCTAGTAGTTTTACCAAACTGATTACCCTTTCCCTTGATGAAGAATGCACTCTTTATGGAAGTAGATGTAGACAAAATTACCTACTCTTATCATCTATCCTTTTTTAATAGCAATGTGGACAACTTTTTAAAGTCCAATGTTTGCATCTTAGTAATCATGTGTAAGGAATCCATAAATAATTTGAATGTGGAAGGTGTTGCATAACTAGAGCAATCAAATCTTGCTCATCAACAGGCTTCTGCATAACCTTTAATTGATTACTGATGTTCTTGATTTGCAATAAAAATTTAGAAAAAGAGCCACCTTCCTACATCTAAGTCGAAAATAATAAATTATTTAAATACAATAGCCTAATGGCTTTAGAATCCTCATATTTAAAAGTAATATTAGTCCACAAATTTGATGTACTGGTCACATTTTTTACCTTTCAGATTAGATTAGCTATTATTGAAAAATTTTAATAACATAAGAGCCTCACAATGACTTTTATTATAGTCATTAGTATCAGCGGTAGTTTGTTGCTCTTTACCAAGCATTATTTTATCAAGATTTAGATATTCACATTGAATCAAAATGTTATGACTCCACAAACTAAAATTCTTGTCTGTTAATTTTTTTAAATCTAACAGCAAGCGTTGTTGTACACTAGCCATTTTGACCTAGTTTTTTTCAAAAAAATGAATATACAAAAAAAACTATAATAAATTTACACAAAATTCCTTCTACCCATGGACTCAAATAACAAACTAGTCAATTCCTTCAGTTTTGAACAAAAAAATTTAGCATCATTTGGGATATTTAAACTTTCCATCTTTAAAAATACTAAAAATAGACAAAAACAATTAAATTGGGAGATCTAAAATTCTAGTTTTAAAAATCCATTTTCCATCGACATCCAAATAAAAACCTAAGAAAATGATAAATTTTTTAACCAATTTGGCTTCATGTTTATCTCATAACATAATTAATTGTGTTCCTTTAGGCAAATTTTTAGGTAAAAAATCATTTTTTATAAAGTTTGAAAAAATGATTTTTCTAATTTTTTATTTAAAACAAATGTAGCTAATTTTTTATTATTGGAATAAAAATTAGCATAAAGGGATGCATAAAAGAAACTAGTCAATAAAAAATGACCTGTGCAAATTGGCCAATCTACAAAAATTTAGATGTAGATTCCAAACATAGTTCTTAGTGAAATTTGATTTCATCAAATCCATTAGACATCTTCTGGGCTAGATAATTTTGCAAAACCAATAAATATAAGAAACCATCACTAAATTAATTTTTTGCCTTCCCTCCAAGTGTCATATGGTTTATAGATGATGTGGGTGAGTAGGGGAAAAAAGTGAGGTGTGGGAGCCTTTTTAGCTACCTCCTTCCACTTTTCCTCTATCATCTTAGGTATTATCCAGATTTTATCTAATTGTATGGATTTCTAGGTGGTCATAGGAAAAAAATGATTTTCTTGCTCTCATGACTCTCCACTAGGTGCTTCACGCTCCTCCTTGATAAGACCATCCTCTCTTGCTCCAAAGGCTCCCACCCAAACTTCTTAAATTGTAAGCTATGAAACCATATTAGAATCAACAAAGAGATTGAGAGCTTATATTAACTAATGTAATAAAAAATATATATAAGACTATTTGATAGGCATAAAAGAAACAACTAAGAAATAAGGAGGTGGGTAGAACCATAAACATCAAGTACCATAAAATAACTAGACCTATCAAACCAATTAACCTATTTACCTAAGTTGTTAAAATGACACAAAAAATGTGCATAGATAAGATACCTTAATCATTAACATAAGGTATTTATAATAATACACTAACATAATGTTCACACTTTAAAGAAAAATTCAAGAGAAGATAGATTTTATCTGGACCAATGAAATAATATGAAATTATAAGCATTAGTTATCGAATATTGGAAAATGGAGATATTTAGGTACATTGGAAATGCTTTAGGAGAGTTTTTATATGTGGATCCTATAAAATTAAATATTTTTTTGAAAAGAATAAAATCATTTATTAATATGGATAATGAATTACTAAAGGTCATTTATCTATCTATTCAATGATTTTTTTTAATTTATAAAATTGAATATGAAAATCCTTCAAGAATATGTTTTTAAAGCTCTTATATGGGACATATAAAAAATAAATGCAAGAATTCCTTCAAAAAATTAAATGATTGTGTTAACAAGCATTAGTTGTGGGTGTAAATGATATACTAAGATTTGGATCAAAAAGGACTTTAAATAAAAGGTAAATCAATTTGCACATCCATTTTTTCAAGACTTTGATAGATTTTTTTTAATCTGAAGGTGGATCCTAATAATCATGTAAAAGTTACAAGAATTACTATCTATATCAAAATAAATTGGATCTATGGAAGATAGGATTAGAAAGGATCACATGGAAAGGGATAAGGTCGATGACTTGAAAGAATATGGAAAATTAAAAAAAATGTATGAATAAAATTATAGACAAGGAATTAAATGTCTTAGATGAAAATATGAATGGAGGGTTTATAGGTCATAATATGTTCCTTGTAACTTTAAGTGTATAGGATTTGAGTGAGGTTATTTACCATGATTCACAGAAAGGACTATTTTTAAGGAATGGAGATGTTGATGAAGATAGGGATATGAAATAAAACTTGAATTTTTTTATTCAATAATGATGGAATAGAGAATCAAAAGTGGTGACGATGAATTATATTTATTGATAGATCATAAATATTATCGATGGAATGAAAATGAAAATCTATTTCATGATTTAAGTTGGAATGAGAGAAAATATTACAATATAAAATTCCAAAAATCTATTCATTTCACATTTTCAATATTACTCTTCTTATTCCTATGGGAATGGAGAACTTATTGAATAAGATAAAAAATAAAACACCTATGATATACATCTGGGATTAATAACAATTATAAACAATATTATTATATCCTCCTTAATCTATAGTGTTATTTTTTAGACCAAACATTCCTCTAAACTTTTCAAAATTTTCTCATCCAAGAACTTTTATTAGGATGTTTGTTGGTTTCTCTTCTATCATGAACTATTACAAATTGACACTGCCATCTTTCATATAGTGTTAAATCAAATGAAATTTGGTACTGATATGCTTGTTTCAATTGTGAAAGATTGAATTCTTTGCCATCTAGATTATAGAAGTGTTGTCAATCATGAGAGGTGTTGATGAAACCTATTTATCCTAAAAATTTTAATTAACCCTTCTGAACCACAAGATCTCTCTAGTTGCATCTAAAGTGGTCATATATTTTGTTTCTATTGAAGAAATTACAAGCATTGATTGCTTCTTATATTTTAAACTGACAACTATTATTCTCAAATTCATCAAAAAAATTGTGGAATATCCATCTTCATGGTCATCAACATAGTTAGAATCTGAGTACCCAACATGTTTAAAGTATCTTACCTTGGAGTATTTGATCCCATAATTTTATGTTCTTTTGAGATATCTGAGGACTATTTTTATTGCTACCCAATGACTATCCTTGGGTTGTTTCATGAATATTGAGAGGACACCAAATACAAATGATATATTTGGTCAAGTTGTGGTCACATAAATAAAACATCCAATGAGTTGTCTATATTTAGTGGCATCAATCAAATCTATTAAATTTTAGATGTTAATTTGAGATTCTATTCAATGGACGTGCTGAGAAGATTACAATATTCTATTCTGAACTTGATTATAATGTCACCAACATATTTTTACTAAGTGATAAATAAATAATTTGGTTTTTTAATTAATTTGATATCCAAGTGTTAATTAATATAACCCAAATAAGTCATTTTAAATATTTTCATCAACTCTAATTTGAACTTTGCAGTGTACCATTCATTGTTTCCTATGATGAGAAAATCATCAACATACACCACCACAAATACAATTGTTTTATCATTCTTTTTGAAGAAAATAGATGCACCTTCAAACTCAAAATGTTTAAAATTCATGTCCATGAGGTTCTCATCTAGTTTGTCTTACCATGCTTGAGGGTCTTATTTCAAACCATATAATAGTTTTTCCAATTTGCACACCTTATGCTCTTTATATATATATATATATATATATATATATATATATATATATATATATATATATATATATATATGTTTACTAAAAAACCTTAGGATTATGTCATGCACATAGTTTCTTTGAGGTCACCATTCAAGAATGAAATTTTAACATCTATTTGGTAAACTTTCCAATAATTGTGAGTTACCAAAGATAACATGGTTTGAATGGTAGTCTATTTTGATGTAGGTGCAAAGGATTCATTGTAGTTAATTCCTTCTTTTTTATCATACCCCTTTATGATAAGATTTTATTTATGCTTTTTAAGTGAGCCATCAACATTGTCTTTATTACAGTAAACCCACTTTCAACCAATAGGTTTGCAGCTATATGGAGGATCAAGCAATTTACAAGTCCCATTTTTAACCAATGCATTGTACTCATCTTTCATTACTTTTCTCCAAGATTCAAGATTCTTAGCATATTTTAAAGATGTTGGTTATGAATAAAATGCAACAATGATTTATTCTTCTTGAGAATAATTCAAGGTGAGTTTTTTAATTCTATCTTGAATTTATTTAATGGACTTGTCTGATTGTGATGTAGTTGCATATGTTCTTATTGTGCATGTTTTCCCAACTTCATCAAGTTTTACATCTTTAAATGTTTGAGTGGCCCACTTAGGCATCTTTTTATGTGTTTTAGGTGATTCAAATCCATCTTGTAAATTTCCATCACTTTACATCCTCTATTTTGGTGGCCCTTGTTCATTTTATGATGGATTTTCATTCTCCCCTTTAAGAGGATTTTCAATCTCATGTATAGGATACAAAAGAAAATCAATGGATTCTTAACTATGTCCCCCACTCATTATTTGGAACATCCAAATCACTCTATCTATAGATATCAAACTTTAAATACTTGTCAAGTCAACTCAGTTATCAATAAATATGCTCTTTGTCCTTTACAATATTATAAAAGATAACTTATCTTGAAACAAGAAACTTTTTCTCTTTCTCATCCTATATCTTGTATGCTTTGGAGGATTCAAAATATCCCAAGTGGATACATTTTTTACTTCTATGGTCCAACTTATTTCTTTTATCCTTTGAAATCAATGTGTAATAAGTGGATCTAAAAATCTAAATATATCATACTGAAGGAATATGACCACACCACATCTCGTATGAAGTATTAGATTCAAGAGTTGTTGATGGTAATATATTGTAGAGGTATACTACTATTTTAGATTCTTCGATCTAAAAGTGTAGATTTACCCCTTGGTAGTGCAACATAGCATGAACCATTTTCATCATAGTTTCTCTCATCATTTTTATCACTCCATTTTTTTTAGAGTGTGGGGAACTCTGAGATGGGGTTTGATCCTATTTTTCTCAAGATAAGATTAAAACTTATTTAGAGTGAATTCACTACCATTGTATGTCCTAAGTATCTCAATGTGGGTTTGAGCTTCATTTTCATTCATGTTTTTAAACTTTTTGAAAGTCCCAAAGGCTTTTGATTTTTTCTTCAAAATGTATATCCATGCCATCTAGATATAGTGATCAATAAACAACATGAAGTAATTATGATCACCAACAGAGAAAATTGGAAGAGAACACAAGTCTAAATGAACTAGTTGTAATTTTTTGTTAGCTTTCCACTATGAGTTCATAAATGGTTCTCCTATGTGTTTATCCAAGATGCAAACTTCACACTTTTCATCCAATTTCATAATAAATGTAGACATGCCAACAACACCATTATTTTTCAATACACAAATGTTGTTATAGTGAGTGTGCCTAAATCTAACATGCAATAACATGTTTAGAGACATTTTATCTTTGATGAGACGAGCATAATTCCTTGAATTTGATGGCTCACCTATGAGTTTGGGTAGTTTCCATTCCTTATATCCATTTAAGAAGGTTGTATTGTCACATTTTCTCTTGATAGTGACATCACCATTATCCAATAGAATGGAATGACCTTGTTTCCTTATGAACAATAGGGACAACAAGTTTTGTTTCAAGTAGAGGACATTTTGGATTTTGAAATCTAGAATCCCTAGACACTTGAATATCAATGTACCTCTTATTTGTGGTTGTAAACTTGATCTATCTATGAGGTATACCGTACCATAACTTTCTTCTCTAAACTTATCAAAGAAGTCTCTTAGAAAATTTATATGTAGAGTAGCACTAGTATCAAGAACCCAAGCATTAAACCATGAAGAACTAACTAAGACACTATTTAATTCATCATATGTATTGGGTAGAGTTTAACTCTTTTATTTTCTTTGGTTTTCCCTCTATCTTCTTACGATATGCTTCAATTTTCTCTCATGGAGTTCTACATTTGTGAGTCTCATCACTTTATTTTCTATCACACCATTCATAATAGAGGTTTTATTTATCATTCTATTTTTTACCACCTTGATTTTCATTTTTTCCATATTTTCCATTGTACTTCTTATATTTGTTATTGCCTTCATTTTTGAAAGATGTGGCCTTTTTGTATGTTTTGAAATAAATTGCTTTGACATAGCACACACTTTCTCTTATTGTGGACTTAGATTTTCTTCTAAAGACCTTTTCTCTTTCTTCCATATTTTCAACTAATTGATCAAATATGAGAGTCTTCAACTGATTATTTTCTTATAGACACTCTAGGTAGGTTGAATAGTTGGGAAGAAGGGATTTTATGAATACGGTCATATAAATGTTGATTTTGACACTTGTTACTTCTACATCATGCTTGATGGTATGTATCTTTGAAGACAATCTCATCACATCACCATATTTAAACTTAAGGTTGAACAACTTAAAATGCAACTAAATGAATTCCAACTATGAGTGGGAATCATATAGCTCCTTTATTTTTTGAAATGCTTCCCATGGATTATTACACCTTTGTATATGATAAAACACATCTCCATCGACTAAGGCCCTCATCAAGGATAATTCTTTATAGTTTTTCTACCTCCATGCATGAATGTCCTTTGCATTCCATATTAGCTCAATTGGGTGTGTATCTCTGTCACAAGTATCAAACCATAGATAATTGAATATGAGAGTGTTATCTACTTGCTAAGACCATTATAACCAACTATCTTTTATAGTCAATATTTTACCCATGATAGATTTGATTGAATGCATGATTTTGAGTTTTGAGTTTTTATTTTGGAAGTTTTTAGTTTTTTAAAATCCCAATTAGTTTCTTATCACTCAAAAATAGACTCATTTTCTATATACCACTAAACTGATATAACAAACCTCTTGATATACTCACCCTTCCTATATACCCATCGGTATGTGGATGAAGCTATCCCTTTTGATATTCTTGGTAGTATATGAAAGAAGCCTTAAGGTATGTGAGAGTAGAGTGGTGCATAGTACCTAGGTGCCATGTGAAAAGCATTCATCCTATCATTAACATCAATACAACAAGAAAATGTCATACATCAATATACTCATTTTTTCTTGATTTTTAAATTTATGTTTTTTGATATTGATGAATGGATAAAATATTAGCTCTCTTTATTTCTCCTTGAATTTGCAAACTATAATTGTTATTTACCAAATATATTGAAAGTAACTTATTCAATGCAATTTCAAATGAGAAAATTACACCAAATTTAAATGATTTTAAATTTTAAATTATTTTCAAAATTTGAAAATTGCATTTAAATGAAAATGAAATTCTAATTTCTAAAAGTAAATAGAATAAAATATCAACTCTCTCCTTATTTTGTCTTTAATTCAAAAATTCTAATATTGGAAAAAACATATCACCTCCAAGTAAAAATACACACTCTGATAATAAGAGTTTGTACTTACGGAAGTGTTATGTGTAATAACAAAACTCTTTAGACAAGAAAATTGCTACATACCAAAAAATGCCCAATGCAGGTAGGATAAGAATCCAGACCAATATGCCACGCCAATATACCACAATGTGCCAAACTCAAAAATTGATAAATAAAGTGTAGATTTTACATTAGAAGTTATGTGATAATTATAAAGTTATACCTCCCCATTCACAAGATAATATGCTACAAGCCTACATAGGTCTAATCATTGTCAACTCCCACTAGATAGGAAAACAACTTCCAAGAAGATTAACATAGACAAATTCATAATGTACCAGGTCTACAGTATGTCAAACATGCTAGACGCTACCTAAACAACAAAACACCTAAAAAATTAGTGCCACATCCTCTTTTATTTTCTAGTTTGCTAAAAGAATGATATCTTGCTACCATGTTGAGTGTTAGTTCACTGCAATCAAACACTACAAAAGCTTATTGAAAGAGAATATTTTTATGCAGGTCCATACAGTGGAGAAGGAGGAAATTGGAATGAGACCAAACATTAATATATAAAAATTTAAAAAGATGTTCATTTCACATTCTCAAAGTAACTCTTCTTATTATTAAGGAAATGGAGAATTTATTAAACAAAATAAAAAATATGATATCTAAACTAAATATTTAGGATTAATAACAATTATATACGATGTTATTACATTTATAACTTGAATTTAAGTTAAAGTCTCATTAAAGTTCTAAGGGGAAAAGGATTTTGATGGAAATGGGAATATAAACACAAATTAAATGATATTCATAAGAAAAAATGATTTCATAAGAAAAATTATTTGACTTAAAATTATTATAAATTTTTTTTTAAAAAAAATGGTTTCTCATAATATAGGGATTGGAATGTTTCCTTGATAAAGGATTCTATATTTCCTCCCCTAATACTTAATTTTTTTTAAAAAAACTGTGTAAAACCTTTCATTCTACCAATATGGTACAAATGGATTGTTTATATATCTATGGATTTAATTTTTGGTTTTTTAAGAAAGGGATTTCTAGTTTCAATATATAGATAAATGTTCTTAGTTTCGAAAAGGTTATAAAATTAAGTAGAATTTGTATTTGTCTATAAGATTTTAATAGGATTGTAAGATTTTTATTTTTAAAACTAAATCAATTCAAGAGATGAAAATGATGTAAAATAAGTGGTATGTTTTTTCTAGTTTTCAAAATCTCAATAGGAATTTATGCCTTAGGTAAATAGGTGGGTGGTAGTTTTCAAAAAAGGTGTTCAAGTTGAATACAAATATAGAATTGGTTGATAAAATGAATGATATAATTGTTTTTAATTTATAATAAATAAAAAGAAAAAAAATGAATTTTGTGATAACGCTTGAAAAAAATATTTTGATGTATGTCATGGTTTGTTAAATATTAATTGATGACAATGGGTGTAAAATGATGCGTAAGGGTTTATTTTTATCTTTTTATGACACTATAAGGATTTTTTTTTAAAAATTCAACACATATAAATGGAAAGCATGGAATTTTTGAAAAAGATAACAATAACTTGGGTTGGCATTGTATGGTTTAGAGTGAAGATTGGATTAAGCTTTTTTATTTTAAATATTACATAATAATTAATAATTAATCCAAATTTGTGTCATTTGAGATATAATGTTTGGCTTCATCTAATTTTAGTATGAATAATTAATTATTTAATAATAGTGTTAAATAAAAATTAATAGAGGATTTTTATGGTGTCATTTTATTATGGTTTTTATTTCAGGTTTGTGATTTAATTATTATATTTTTATCATGATGATTTTAGATAGGTGAAATATTTTTTGTATAAAAATTTGAATTGGTTTTCAAGATTGATACTAAGTAAATTTAATAAATTGATTTTTTGGAAATGGAATGTCGAAAGAAGGTGAACTCTATTTTTTTTCTTTTTGAATATTTTTTATTGTTGTAGCATGAAAAATAAATTGTCAAGATTTTGGCATCATTTTATGTTAGGACAAGTTTGATAATTATACTTGATAAGGAGTTTAGGTTAAGATAAACCCACCTTTTATTGGTGTGGAATCTAATCTTAGACACATTACGAGGACCGGGTCTCCCTCCTAGCAAAATCAAGAAAGCAATAGAGAAATAACACACTAGAAAAATAGAAATGACAACTTAAGAAAATCATGAGAACAAACCAACTAGGGTTTAGGAAGGGCCCCATCCCAAAAAAATATTTTTAGATTGGTGTGGGAACTAGGTTGGGCTCATAAAGAGGGAGGTATAGGTCTACACAAACCAAACTTAGTAATAACAGGTGTTAGATATCCAGATAACACCTAATAAAGGTCAATTTTTTTCAAGTTTGACCCATACTTAGAATAACATGGGAATGATCTACAGCCATGAGATGCCTATATCTAGACCAGACCTCTAGGATTGTTTATGAAGCTAGCTCCTTAGATTTCATAATTTGGACCTTTATTTCTAAAACCTAAAACTGGTTGGGGTGAAAAGATTCAAGAAATTTATAAAAAGTAAAACCTATTCTAATATGTTGTGATGCACCATGAATTTTTAGATCCACTCTTAAGCTCAGACTCTTTAACACAATAATAAACCATGAAAGAAGCTAATATAATGCTTACTATAACTTCTATACAATAGTATTTTGCATATAGGTCAGTTTGATGCACTTAGACTAGGGAGTAATGAAAATAAGGTCTAGTTGAAGACACTTAAATTTGGCTATCCACTATATCCTTGACAGATCAATGCTAAGACACATTATATGACCTAAAAATAAAATTTATAGCACCTACAATGAGCTTGGACATGCAAAAGGAAGATAACAACCGAATTTACATATCAAATAAACATAAAACACTAAATACATATTAGCAAATGATTACAAAATTCTCTATTCACTACTCTAAGAGGTGTCGAATACAATTTTGGTAGAGTCTAGTCATAATAGCCTGAGGGATGATCATCATTAGCTGAAAGGATATATTTATAAAATAAAGGAAGCAAGAGAGAGGGAGTTTTGGCACTTAAAAGGGGATCAAATGAGTTCAAATCCATTTGAAATGTTGTTACAACTACCACTACAAATTAAGCTCATTCAAACCCTTTTAATTGATTCAAGTTACCTTAAGTGGTTACATAGTTAAAATGATGTTCCTTATTATTGTAATGGTGAAGTCAAGTTGTTTTGAGCTTTATTCCACCATCCATATAGTTATAACTAGGTTAGTCTGTTAGTATCCTAGCTTACTGTTAACTGTTCCAAATAGGTTTGTTGTGGCATGCACAATGGAGAGAAGTGGTCCTTTTCATGTAGTTGGTCTTGGAGATGAAACCATTGGGGTCTATCTGTATGCCTTCATGGCACCCTTTGAAATGTTATCTCCTTCTTCTAGCAATGGTGAACACAATCAAAGAAAGATCCCTCTATGATGGAAACTTATGAGCTAGAGGTCCATATTTAGCTCCATAGATGGTCCATTTATGTTATTCATACTTTATTGAATGGTTTATGGACTTTCAATGGTATTTGATTGAGCTTCGATGGTGGCAAGTGACCTTACAGTACCTATGTTTGCTCCCATTGAAAATGGCTTCTCGAATTCCATTGAAAGTCTTGGGCTCTCCTTTATTCTAATTGGCTATAGATCATGACTTGGATCATTGACATTTTAACCTTTGTTCACTTTATTGATATTGATCTATAAAACCAAGCACCAAAATTTAATCTTGCCCTTAAGTTATCAGTTTTATCCTTACTTACGACATGTGATAACCTCAAATTTGATTTTAGGATTCGCTGTTAGTCTGCCAACCTCACACACTTACATCACATGTCAATATCTCAAGCTCCTTGACTATTTTACCCATATCACATCATTGGATCAAGATGTATGATATAACATGGATCATTAGATCAATTGGGACCCACTATTTGAAACCTAATAGCTACTTCATGAGATTAAAGTTCACATATTCACTCCCATCATATGACATTCACATGATCATCATTGATGTTTTCATGACCAAAAAAATTAATCTCAAAAGGATTTGTTTTGATCAAGATCAAACTTAATGTTAGTCTGAATGTCTTACTATGTAGGTCCAACTTCTAAGATATATATCTTGAGCTAGAAATCTCGCACGAACATGAAAATTTTAGAGGATGATCTTAACACATAGATATATAATTTCATGTGATCTATTAGTTGTGTAAAGATTTTGAGTGAAGATAAAAATTACACAAGTGGACTGGTCTATTTGTTCTTGCATGGTGTCATGGTGATGGTTTGGTTGAAAATGGCTAAGTATGGAAACTTAGTAAATTCTATTTGAGAAGCCAAATTTGAACATGCATAAATTCTATCATGCTTAGATATATGACCTAAAACTTAGCACATATGTTTTTAGTACTAAAATAAACAAACCCATGTGACTATTTTCTCTTGACACCCTCAGGTATGTGAGATATAGCTTCAACAAACTGCCTACTTAGAATTTCTACCACTTGACCCAAAATGTCAAGTTAAACACAATGAAGAACCAAATGAATACTAGGATTTTTCTAATTCATTACAAGTACTCTTGGCATCCCATGGGGTCTTTGTAACTCTATTACTATCCTTAGAAATTGACAAATTACACTTTAAGTGGACTTAAAATGTTTCAAAAGCTTTATAATCTACATAATACCTTAGGTCCTCTCATTCTAGTAAGAAATTATTCAAATATCAATCTATTTTGATATTTAGGACACTGCATTGCATCTAGGCATAAGCTTAGTATGTGGTCCAAAATGGCTAACATTTCTAGCAACTCAGCTACCTTGACCAGCCTGTTGGTCATGGGACCTAGACTTTGATCAAGCTTGTTTAAGATGGCTAAATGAATAAAGCATGATTATATAAGGATAGAACTTGACCTCTATAAGCACTTTATAGAGTAATGGGGGGGGGTGTTAGAGAAAAACAAAAAAATACAAAGTAACAACCTAAACAACAAACATAACAATATGCAAAAGCATTTGGAGGAAAAATAAACCTATCTACTTGTGTATAAAGGATAAGATATAAAACTAGTAGCAAAACTTGAGATACCTCCCATTGACAAGGATGCGAAGGTTCTCTCCATTGAATATGTAAATCTTAAAGTAATTTTTCTCTTTATAACTTGTGATGACATAGGGTCCACTCTAAAGGTTGTCAAACTTGGAGTGTTTTCCTGGTTTTGCACAATCTTCATACTATTTGAGGACTAAGTCACCTTATTGAAATGTCCTTAAAGAAGATATTTTATAAAATGAATTATTCACTTGGTTCTATTTGGACCACATGGTATGTATGGAATCATCTCTTATTTCCTCTAATTCTCTTAGTTCAATCATCTTGACCTCCATTGCATCATTTTCTACAAGATCTAGTTGGTGTGCAAGCTCCAAAGCTAGAAGTTATAATGAAATTGGAAGCCTTTCTTCTCTTCTATAGACTATGATATGGGCAATAACTCAGATGATAATTCGGGTGATGCGTCCACCCCAATTGATGGCAGAACTTCTAAGAGCCATAACTTTTGCACCGTAGCTCTGATTGACTTGCCATTTAAACCGTTGGAAAGATAATAATGAGGGGAACATCATGATATGGAATAGAGATCCAATAGATTAATTTTGACCCCCAAAAACCCAATGTAAGTGCCCCAAATTTTTATTTTAGTATTGTAGTCTAAAAATAGTAAGTTTCTAAAAATAGTAATTCCTCGAATTTTGTATTGTTGTAAATCATGGAAGTCAAAGCACTTAATCTCCCTTGAGATTGGTGACCTTCCACATCCTCCTAACACCTTAAAAACATGTATAAATGAATATTTAACCCAAAATGGAAATTAGACATCTCTTCTCAGAGATAGGCATATGTTTGGGTCTGCAATTTTGATCAATAAAACATCTCTTTTCAGAGATATCATTGTTTGAATTGTGTTGTTCTTATTTCTAAATTATCTTTCAACCAAAGATTTTGAGTTTTGGATCAATGGTATCAGAGGGATTTGCCTTTAGAGTGTATGATCCCAAGAATGAGGTTAGATTACAAGAAGGTTGGGTGGAAAATTGAACCAACAGACTATCCACCTATTCCCTCCAAATGATTTCAAATGGCAGACAACACTGAGACATCTAATCTTTTCAAGGAAATGGTGAATGAAGCCATCCAAAAATAGAAAGTGTAGATGCTACAAAAATTCATTCAAATTCTCCAACAAATCTCAATGGGAAATTCTAGCTCCTCATATGCACCCACACATCCTTTCAGTACCCCAACAACCTTCAAGGTTTAGGTGAATTTTGATATCCCTACATTTGAAGGAAAAATCAATGTTGATGTAGTAGAAAATTGGTTAGATCAATTTTCATCTTATTTTTCTATAAATAAATTCACTGATAAAGAGAAGATTACTTTTACTCTTTTGAAAGCATCACTTCTTGTCAAAATTTTGTAGGAAGTGTACAAAAAGATATTCAGTGCAAATGATATTGGCCTTGAGATAGAACCTACATGGGATGATTTCATATAAGCTATAAAGGAAGAATACTACCCCATTGGAGCATATGGTGATCTGTATATAAAGTGGCAATAACTTTGCCAAGGTAAGGAATAGTTTGTTTAATATTACACTGACATTTTTCATTCTCTATCTACGAGATTGGACATCCAAGAAAGTGAGAAACATAAGGTTCTCAAATATCATGGTAGACTACAATGGTACATATGGGGAGAAATGGAACTTTTCAATTTGGAAACCGTCAGTGAGGCATACAAGTTCATAGTGAAGATTGAGAGGAAGCATGGAAGAATGAATATAAAGAATCAGTCTTCAAAATGGAAAAGTGACAAAGAAAGTCAAACACAAGGCCAAAATTGGAAGCAAAAGGAGGAAAGACTAGGAAGTGGTGTGATTATCACAAATACGGAACTCACTCCAAAGAAGAATGTTGAGCCATCAAGTCATTGCTTTCTAAGTCACAATCCTCAACATCTACTGCTCTACCTCATACAAACCTTACAGTTGAAGAGGTTGAAGAAGAAATTGTAGATGCTGATCTTGAAGGCATTGTTGCTTCATCATAGACCCATGATGAAATGCTAGATGATAAGGAAAGGTTGTTTCACTCGAAGTTATGGGTGAAAAGTAAGCCTCTGCATTTCATTCTTGATATTGGAAGTCAAAAGAATTTAATTTCTACTAATGTTGTGAAAATCCTAAATTTGTCTATGAAGGCTCACCCAAAACCATATAGTATTGGATGGTTGAGTCTAGGGAGAAACTTCTGTGTCACCCACCAATGTCTTCTCTCATATGCAATAAAACCCTTCCAAGATGAGGTCTTACATGATGTGGTCAATCTAGATTTTTTGATGTACTCTTTGGTTAGCCATTCATGTATGATCAACATGGCATATATGAATCAAGAACTCAAAGGATTACTCTCACTCTTGGAACACAGCGCTACAGGGTACCAGAGGTACCACCTTCCACATCTGTCTCTCTGATTAGTGTCGAGAAATTTGTTCTCATGGTGGTCAAGCCACAAAAATCTAAAAGGGATGATGTTGCATCCTTGACTAAATAAAAAACACAAAAACAAAATTAATTAGATACCAAGTTGAAGAAGTTCTTGGCCTTCCATCCACAGACTAATTGTCAGACAGAAATGGTGAACAATCTAGCCCTGCACAGTTCCATAAATCAGAGTCCATTCTAAGTATGCATCAGGAATCAAATCAAAGTAAAACTACCACACTTGATGAAAAATATTAATGCAATGGGGACCATTTCTTATCAAGGATGGAGGAATGATCCAATCAATAATTCAGATGACAATTCGGGTGATGGGTCTACCCCAATTGATGGCAGAACTTCTGGGAGCCATAACTTTTACACCGTAGCTCCGATTGACTCACCATTTGAACCGTTAGAAAGATAATAATGAGGGTAACATCATGAGATGGAATAAATATCCACTTGATGAATTTTGACCCCGAAAAACCCAATGGAAGTGCCCCAAATTTTAATTTTAGTAGTGCAGTCTAAAAATAGCAATTTCTCAAATTTTGTATTGTTGTAAATCATGGAAGTCGAACCACTTAATCTCCCTCGATATTGGTGACCTTACACATTTTCATCACACCTTAAAAACATGTATAAATGAAGATGTAACCTGAAATAGAAATCAAACATCTCTTCTCAGAGATAGGCATATGTTTGGGTCTACAATTTTGATCAATAAAACATCTCTTTTTAGAGATAACATTATTTGAATTGTGTTGTTCTTATTTCTAAATTATCTTTCAACCAAAGCTTTCAAGTTTTGGATCAGACTAAGAGATAATTTTAATGACTAGTCAATTTATTGGGGGTGATCCTATCATCCCATAAAGAAGTCTTCAACTTTGTATGCCAAGACCTCTGATTATCTTCTATTATTCTCTTAATGATCCAGATCAAGTTATTATTAGTGGACTCAACTAGTCTATTACCTTGTGGATAGTAATTTCATGAATATTTTAGATATATGCCTTGATCAAGAGCCACTCACATACCTTTGTATTATTAAATTCTAAATCATTATTTGATATTAGAATGGAAGGTACTCCAAAATGGGTGATTAGACTCTCATAAAACTCAAACATAGAGTTCTCATTTGTTTCTTTCAAAGGAACTGCTTCCACCCACCTATGACCAACACTAAATGGAGGATTAATCATGATAATGAAGTCTAAACCCCATTACATGAAAGGTTTTTCAACCTTAATAGGCTTCAGTGGCGTAGCAACTTGTTTTGTTTCCTTACAAACATTACAGACTTTATACATTCCTAACCCATGTATGTGTATCTATGAATAAATTGGGCCAAAAGTAAAAATCTCTAATGATTTTTTCAGTTGTGGTCTTGGCTAAAAAATGTCCTCTAGAAGGGATATCATGAAATTACTTGATAAGTTTATCAAATTGACTAGTTTTAACACATCTTAAAAGCATAACTCCAGTGTCTTTTTTGAACAACACTCCATCAATTAGAATGTATGGAATTGATTGCATCCTAAAGTATATTCTTTGTGATGCATTCAAACCCTTTAGACACTCTCTTTTTTGAATAAATGTATCAATATTATGTTTCTAGCTTGTAGGAGGAGTATTTTCAGGTCCATGCTCAGTGTCCTCAGTTACCAAAACTATCCCCTTTTTCTCTCTCACATCTTACGCAAGATGTTCACACAATACTTTATCTTGTACTAGTTTTGTGACCTTGAATTAAATGTCATACTCCATGCACTTAGTGACCATCCATCTCTCTTTTCATTTAGGTTTTTGTTGAGGATAAAATCCTTCACACTTGGATGGGATATCATTAATATAATATTATTGTTTCAAACTAGACATCTAAATTTCTTCAAAATTCTTGCAATAATGAGTACATGTTTTTCAAAAAATCAATATATTTCCTCATAACCTTCCAAATATTGACTAACTAAAGTAATAGGTTGCTCCAAACCTTCATCATTCTGCTTCATAATCATGCTAAAATTACATCTAATGTAGAGAAGGCATAAAAATAAAATTTCTTATTGAAATATGGATTTAAAAGTGTGGGGGCATGAGATATGGCCTCCTTAATGGCTTCAAATTTTCTCTTACATTATCTTGTACATGTAAACTCTTTGCCGTTTCTCAACATATTAGTGAGGGATTGACTAATTCTACAAAGCTTGGAATGAACCACCTAATGAAATTGATCTTGCCCAAGAAGCTATGCAATCCTTTCTTATGTTTTGGCAATGATAGAGAAAGGATTGATTCTATCCTCTTTGGATGGATGAAACACTAGCTTTGGACACTGCATTACCAAAAAGTCTTCATTCATGCACTAAGAAAATGCATTTTTTTGGATTCAAAGAAACTCCAAATTGTTTGCATCTATGAAAAATAGCTCTCAAGTGTATTAGATGATCGTTAGGGTTCTTTGAAAATAATTTTATATCATCAATATAAACCAAAACCATATCATTTAAAAGACCATAAAAAGTAACATCCATTGATCTTTGGAAGGTGGCTCCAACATTGGAGAGTCCAAAGGGCATTTTAATATATACACAGGTTCCCCATTTTTTAGTGAAGGAAATCTTGTGCCTATCTTCTTCTTTGATGATGATTTAATTATAGATAGAATAACCATCAAGTAATGAGAACATTTTATAACCTACCACCTTTTGTAGAATTTGATCCACGGAGGGCAGTGGGTAATGGTCTTTTAGGGATACTTTATTCAGGTCCCTGAAGTCAATACATAAATGAATCTCCCCATTGTTTTTCCTCACTGGCACAAGGTTTGCCACCCATGAGTAATTATTAATTGGAAATATTATCTTTGATTCTATCAATTTATAGAGTTTTTTCTTATGATGTCCTCCACTCTTGGATTGATAGGCCTTTATTTCTACCTGACTATCTTGGCATTTTTTTGTAATTCAATGGTGTATTGTGCAAGTTTGGGTTAAAATCCATTCAAGTCTTTGTAATCCCAATCAAATACATTAGAAAATTCTTGGCACAAAACAACAAATGCATCTCTTTCCTCTGCTATATTGACCTTTCCTAGCTTTAACAACTTGCCCTTAAAGATCTCTACATTTTCATAGTGTTATTCTTTAGCTTAGATGTATGCTTTACTTTTTCTTGGTCATCTTCATTGAAGATTATTTATAATGTCTAAAGTTGTTTGAGTATCTTATTAGATCACGGTTGTACCATCTGATCTTCATATTGATTTTGGAACTTGTCTTGGTTCCTATGGTTGAATTTTGCCTTTTGCATTAGAAAACATATGATTTGATCATCATTATCAAAGGCTTACTAACTCACCTCATTTTTAGGTATAACTAGTCTACATATAACCTTGATATTATCCTATATTTGGTTTCTTTTGAATCCTTTTTCAACCTCATATTGGGTACCAATAGCATCAAGTTTATCTGCATGTTGGTTTGTTTCTCTTAGTATGGACTGGATATTAAATGCAAAGATATCCTCCATGAGGTTCCATACCTGGTACTTATAGGTTTTCAAATGGTGAATCTTAACTACACTTAGGACTATTACTTATTACAATACAAGATCATTATCACCCTTGACTTAGAGGAGCTTGACACCTCTCTTTCTTTCTTCTTGCAAACCATGCTAAAGAGTTTCATATTCAGTTATATTTGAGGTGTAACTGAATTATAGTATTGAAACTAAATGGTATTTTTGACCTGAGGGTGAAATCAGCATGGATCCCACTCCACTTTCATTCTTTAACCTTGATCCATCAAATAAAAAAGTCCATATACCATCTTTTTCTTGAGTAGTATTAGTTAAGCAAGGTATAGTAGCACCCTCCTCATGCATGCAATACGCTCCTAAATTTTCCTCTTCAATGTTGCCATATGGATTAAATCCATGATTATCAGCTACCCACTCATCAATTATAGATCATAGATGACTTTAAGATGATCATGGGGTATTTGTTCATTAACCTCTTCAACCTTTTCAAATATGACATAGTTGGCATTTACAATATTAGGGATATAGGGTTTTACGTGGAACCTAGTGATAGACCCAGATCTTATAGTGACTTTGGTTCCATATCTAGTTCTAAAAACCATGCATGACCAATCAAATGATAAATATCCTTCAATATTAGCAGTAAAGTCCCTAGACAAGCATAGGGAAAAATATGGAGGTAGGTCTACCACCATTGCATATTGATTAATGACATAATTTGGATAGACTGCCAATGTGATCTGAATATATTTCAAGATGCCTAATGTCTTAGTGGGGTATCCATATAATTAGAGAACACATTTTTCTTAGGCACATATTTGAGCCCAAGCTTATCTACTATGACTATAGGCATCACTGAGGTTGAAGCACCTGAATCTATAATGCAATTATGTACTAAATAGTCCCCTATGATGACTGACAAATAAAATGGGGGGATTAAAAATCTTAGAAGGATGAAAAACATTTTGAAATTGAATTTTACTTGGAATTTGATTAGGAACTTGGTTAGGGGCTTGGTTAGGCTGACTATTATTGATGAAAATAGTTTTCACCTTATTAGTTATCTTTTCCACATGAGAAAGTTTTGAGAGCTCTTGCTGGAGAATATTCTTTTTCCCTGAGATAGATAGAGCATCATATATGGGCATATTTAAATTATCCTTCTTCAAATGATCCATAATATTAAAGAGAAGATTAGTAACTTTGGACTACACCTTATAAGTAGAAGCATCACTTGGAATTTGAGTAACATGAAGAAAAAAGGGGGAATTTTACTGTTGTCCATGAGGTTGGGGCACTTATTGATTTGAAATAGCTTTAGAAGCTACATTTGAATAAGTAAGTTATTTACTAATATGTGGAGATGATGAAGAAATCTTAGGGTGCCCCAAGTTATCCTCCAACATCCTCTTTTTAGCCCTTATCTGAGTTGTAATTGGTTTATTTGTCCTTTGTGAAGCTTGTCCCATATTAGCTACTATATGATCAACCACATGTTCCCATTCTTGAAAATTCATGCATTTGTATCAATTGGTGCCTTATTCACACTCCCTTGTTGTTGGATTTGAGCTTATGATAATGACATGGTAGGCATGTTATCTTGACTCATTTAGGGGGCTTTTGGTAGATGAGGCATCATATCATGACCTTGGAATTAAGGAGTATGATGCCAACCAAGGTCTTGATATATGTCTCTAGTAGTGGTCATCACCATTTCACTAGACTATCCCCCTGACTACCATTGACCTTCTTGAGCATAGTTTTTCTGAGCTAGTACAATCACTCTAGAATTACTTAGAGCATTAGGATTATATTGTCTTGACTGAGGATTCTACCCTTGTCCTTAGAGATTTGACTAAAACTTGTGTCCTATTTCATTGATAATTCTAATTAGTATTATGGTATGGAATGTATGGTAGAGATTATTTCCTCTCCATTATAACCAACTTGTTTTGAGCTTGAGAAAATTTTCTATCTTCCCCAATCTACTAGTTTGATCACCTTCTATTTGACAAAACTTCATTGAATCTAGAATTTTATCAATATTTGGATCAGGATGATGGATATCTAGAAATAAAGGCATTGGTGGCCTTGGAGATAACTTGCATGCTTGTATAAGGCAATTTTCAATGTTAATTGTTACCTCAAAAGCTTTAATAGAGTATTCCCTCCCATGGATTGAATCATCATAACTACATCTGAATTGAGAGCCTTTAGATAGTATAGAAAAGCATAATTGGGTGTAGGCTTAATTATTACAATAAATTTATCCCAAGTCTTCTAGAACCTATAGTTGAAATTCACCATGAATTCATGATTGAATCTCTTTATTTTTGTAAGTTGCTCCACTAGTGAGAGGTGGTCACTTTTGTCCTCAAATTACTTGTATAGGACCTCTCCAAATTCATCCCAATTATTGATTGATATAGGAGACAATCCTATGTACCATTGAAGTGCTTTCCCTTTGAAAGAAGTTGCTAACAACCTCATTGCTACATTCTCCTAAATTACATGACGTAAAACATATGTTAGAAATATCTGCAATATGTTATATAGGAGTAACTAGATTTTCTCCTATAAAATAAAGAAGATCCTTCAAAGATGAGATTGGAAATCTTCCCATTGGGTAAGCTTTAGAAGGCTACCACCATTGAATGGTACAAAGGATTGTCTTCTAGGAATAACCATCTGAGGTATGGGATTTATGATAATGTTTGGCTAAATAATATTGGCTTGAATAGGAGGAAAAAGAGGTGTATGCGTAGGATTTGACTAAGAGGATTTATTATTCTTCATTGATTAGAAAGATAGCTCATATAAATATGCCCCTTTCTCTTTTGTAGAGAATCTTGTGAAAACTCTTGGGGGCATAAAAAATATGCAAATCTGGAAATGAAACTGTGGAATTTGCTACTATACTTAGATATGCAAAATTATGTAAATAGGTGGTTCCACTAAGCATGAAATAATTATTAGCTATTTAGATAGCACCCAATAAAGGTTAGGTTTGATCAAGTCTGACCCATACCTAGACTAACATGGGAATGATCTAAGGTCATGGGATGCCTATATCTAGACAAGACCTCTAGGATTTTTTTATGAGGTTAGCTCCTAAGATTTCATAATTTGGACCTTTATTTTTAAAACCTAAAATTAGTTTGGGTGAAAAGAGTCAAGAAATTTGTATAAAGTAAAACCTATTCTAATATGTGGTGATGCACCATGAATTTGTCATATCCACTCTTAAGCTCAAATTATTTAACAATCTAATGAACTATGAAAGAAGCTAATGAAATGCTTACTCTATATAATATGCAACAATATTTCATATAGAAGTCAGTTTGATGCACTTAGACTATGAAGCAATGAAAATAAGGTCTGGTTGAAGACACTTAAATTTGGTTGTCCACTATATCTTTGAGAGATCAATGGTAAGACACATTATATGACATGAAAATAAAGTTGTTAACACCTAGGTTAAGTTTGGACATGAAAAAGGAAGATAACAACCATATTTACATATCAAGCAAACATAAAACACTAAATAAAGATTATCAAATGACTACAAAAATCTCTATTCACTACTCCAAGAGGTGTTGAATATAATTATGGTAGAGTTTAGTTGTACCAACCTAAGGGATGACCATCAATAGCTCAAAGGATATATTTATATAAGAAAAAAATTAAGAGAGAGGGAGTTTTGGAACTCAAAAGGAGATCAAATGAGATCAAATCCATATGAAATGTTGTTACAACTACCTCCACATATTAAGCTCATTCAAACCCTTTTGATTGATTCAGGATACCTCAAGTGGTTTCATAGTAAACTGATGTTCCTTCTTGTTGAAATGGTGAAATCATTTTGTTTTGAGATCTGTTCCATCATCCATGTAGTTAAAATAACTAGGCTAGTTTTTTAGAATCTTATCTTACTGCTAAATACTCCAAAAAAGTTTGTTATGGGATGCAAAGTGGAGAGAAGGGGTCCCTTTCATGTAGTGGGTCCTAGAAATGAAACCAATAGGGTCTATCTGTATGTCTTCATGGCACCCTTTAAAATTTTAGCTCCTTCTTCTAGCAATGGCAAACATATTTAGATAAATATCCCTCTATGATGCAAACTTGTGAGCTAGAGGTCCATATTTAAATCCATGGGTGGTCCCTTCATGTTCTTCATACTTTATTTCATGGATTATGGCCTTTAAATGGTGTTTGATTGAGATTTGATGGTGGCAGGGTGACCCTGAAATACCTATGTTTAATTCTATCAAAAATGGCTTCTTAACTTCCATCAAAATTCTTAGGCTCTCCTTCATTCTAATTGGATATCAATCATGACTTGGATCATTGGAATTTTAACCTTTAATTTCTCTACTGATCTTGTTCTGTATGACCAAGTGTCAACCATTGATATTTCCCTTAAGTTATCATCTTTGTCCTAGCTTACACCACTTGGTAACCTCATATTTGATTTTAGGATCCATTATTAGTCTAATAGCCTCACACTCTTATGCCACATGCCAATATCCTAAGCTCCTTGATTGTTTGACCCATCTTGCACCATTGGATTAAGATGTATGATGCAAAATGAACCATTAGAGCAACTAGGAACCACTTTTTGAAACCCAATAGCTATTTCATGAGCTTAAAGTTGACATCCTCACTCCCATCAAATGATGTTCACATGACCATCATCAACATTCAACTGAATGTCAAATTTAAGATCAAAATTATTTGTTTTGCTTGAGATTAAACTTGAGGTTAGCATGAACATATTATTATGTAAGTCCATCTTCGAAGATTTATATCTTGAGCCAAAAAGCTCACGCGGGCATGAAAATTTTAGAGGATGATCCTGGCATGTAGATCCACAATTATGCATGATCTATTGATCATGTGAGTTTCTTGAGTGAAGATAAAAATTTCAGCAAAATTTTGTCTACAGAGCTAACTTTGAACATGCATAAATTTTATTATGCTTGGATGCATGACCTGAAACTTAGTGCATATATTATTCAAACTAAAATGAACAAACGCATATGACCATTTTCTCCTGAAACCTTCATTCATGTGAGATATAACATCAACAAACAACCTACTTAGAATTTCTTCCACTTGACCCAAAATGTCTAGATGAACATAATGAAGAAGCACATGAATACCAAGAGATTTCTAGTTCATTCAAGCACTCTTGACATCTCATGGGGTCTCTATAACTCTATTCATATCCTTATAAATTGATAAATTATAATTTAAGTGGACTTAAAGTGTTTCAAAATATTTGTAAGCTGCATGATCCCTTAGGTCCTCTCATTCCATCTAGAACTTGCTTAGCTCTTGCTCCATTTTAATCTTCAGGACACTAAATCCATGTAGAAGTTTGGTATGTGGGCCAAAATGGCCAAAAATAAAAACCAAAGATAATAAAAAAATAAACCATTAGGGTCCCTGATAGGACCTAAACCCATTATAATTTATTGAAAGAGGAAAGATGGCATCACCAAACCTAGAAAAGAAGAAACATGTGTCAAGAGCTAGGAACAACCAAGGAGGGCCCTAATCCCTAAATAAAACATGAAGGATAGAGCCATATCTCACCAAGATAAAGGGGTTATAGTTTGCCCTCATGTTATCTAGAAGATAAATATTATTAATAGTGATGGGGGTGGATGATTTCCATTGACATCCCAAATCGTAAAATCATAAGAGACCCCCAGGTTTGTAAGGAGGTCTATGTACATATTACCTTATCTATAAAGATGTCCAAGGTATGAATATTAAAACATGGATAGAAGGGTCTTCACATCCTTGATCTCATTTTTTATGGTCCAATAAGTCTAAGAATTCCCTCTAAGGTATTTAATGATGTTTAAGGAATCACCTTCAATAGTTAGCTTGAGAATTCCTTTATTTACTACAACTTTGATTCCCCATAGGGTAGCCTTGACTTTCACCACATGATTAGTTTACACACCTATTTTGATAGCATAGGTGAACACTAAATTAATTTTTTTGTCTTTGATCACTCTCTCACCTCCTATGGCCCCTGGATTACTTTTCAATGGTGTGTTAAAGTTGAGTTTGAACTACCATCAAAAGGAGTCCATGTAGTAGAATCTCAAGTGGGATTTATAAGTAATACAATATCATGGGGGAGCTTAAGGTCCCATGACAAGAGCATACTCAAACCCTCACCACCATCCATCTCACAAAATTTAGGAATCTTTTGGACCTAATTTTTCTTAATAACCTCAATGATTTTTCCTTTGATGATCCACCAATCCAAATTTGTCTCTAAAATTTTTATAATTTTTTATTTCTAGATGCCCCAAAGGAAATGATGAAGAGATATATTCCAAAGAAACTTCAAGGACTTGTAATTTAAAGGTGGGTTTCATTTTATAAAAATATCCCAAAGGGATCCAAGTAGAACTCAAGAGATTTTGAGTGAACAAAGGATCCAATATCAAATAGAAGTAACATAATTAAACTCCACAAAGATTTGATTGTTAATTTTTTATACCTTCAAGCATAAACTACATCTATTAGGAAATTGGAATCCTATTTTATTAAGACTATCAATGGTGAGAACTTTGTTTTGACAAGCTATCCATGAAAAATACCAACTTTAAGAATCAAATTTCTATCTCAGAATTTGAACCAAGAAGGGTCATGTTCAGAGAGGCCTTTATCAACAAGGAAGCCAAATTTGATAGTGTAGTCCATAGATGATTCTAGATGCCAATCGATCTTATCTTATTTTAGAAATAAAATGATGTGGATTTCAAAAGGTTTAAAATTTAATAGATCTAGTAACATGTTCTAATCCTAAGTCACATCTAGAAAGTGAAGTTATTTTCAGCTAGTGAATGAGTTGTCTAGAGACAAATAATTATGGACTTTAACTCCCACTGAGGATTTAAAGGATAAAACAAATGTATAATATATGAATGGAACCATGCATAATATAGAAGGAACATGTATAATCAGATATATCATTAAAGTGTATAGATTAATGTGATCACATCAAGGCCTAAAAGGGTCACACCAAGTTGTACCATCATTAGGATCATATATGTAACCAATATTAAAGGATAATGTCAATATGGGTGTTTTTTTTTAAATAAAAGGCTTCTAAATAATTTTTTTAACAAATTGAGTATCTATATATGAAAAACAAACCACACCATAAGTTGGAGTTTCTTTCTTGGAAATGAATTTTTCTTATTTATTTCATCATTGGTAAGTTGTGGGATATAAACTAGAAGGAAATTTTACATCTTCTCTTGATCATTGTAAGAAGATGTATTTTGATCATTTTATAACATTACCATTTTGGATTTTTCTTTCAAAACTTCTTTCTTTGGATCATTATTTAGAATATTTGGTATGTCATTTGGAGAATTTAGAACATTAGAAAATTGCATATCATGTGAAACGTCATCCACCTTTAGTGATATTACTTGAATTTTGAGGTGGATCTAGCAAAGGTGCATCCATTTCCATTTGAGGCTCTTTTGGTACCCATTTTTATTCCTTGGATATATTCAATTTGGGAGAATTTATATTTTGAATCTTTATTTTCAATACAAAATAACAATTGGTATGGTGACCATGCATTCTATGATATGCATAATAATATTTGTATTTTTGTAAGGGACGTAAAGGAGGTAGATTGATCAAATTATTACTAAGAATCTCACTTGACCTCTAAGTAGGCTTTTTTTCACTTGTAGAGTCATTTTGATTAGGTGATTTTGGTTTTGTATTCCAATATTGATTTTTATTAGGAAAATTATTGGTATACAAAGATATAAACACATTGTTCACACTAACATGATGTGGATTATTTGTATAATAAATATGATTTTTCAATAAAGTGATCTTTGAATTTAGAGACTGATTTTTAATTTTAGAAACATGTATTAACTTGCACATACTAGTGAATTGATCTTTTAGGGCTTCACAAACATAAATCTTAGACATTTCTAATTGATTACCTTCATTTAAAACTATAGGGTGGGCAACCATATTCCTTAGATAAATAATAACTTAGACCTGGTTAGAGGGTTGATAAATATCACCATCCTTAGGGTTAGGAGGATCAATAGGTGCCTTTGTATCTATTTTAGATGTTCTAAAAATTAATATAAAAACATGATAAACAAGAGAAATAATGCCAAGAAGTTATCAATCATTAAAGTAAGGATATAAGAGTTTTAGGCTATTGGCTATTTTAAAAAAAAATTGAGATGGTTTTTTTAGGAAAATTAGGAAATGAGACAAACCCATAAAAATGGGGAAACAAAGGTAGTGTACTGCCTATAGGTCTAAATTTACTAAACATAGTAAAATGCTAAATTTGAACAATCCATACAATATTCTTGAAAAATAGAGGTTTTTATTTATATCAATATAATTATGACAAACCTATAGGGAATTTACAATTTGATCTATTATGAATCATAAATTGGCCAAACAATGTGAAATCCTTCACAAGTAAAACCATAGAATATTCAAAATAAATAATCATAAATTATAATCAATCAGGTATATTTTTCAAAGATATGAGAGAGGATTTTGAATATAATATGATATTTGATGAAACCCATAAATTAATTTCAACATAAATAGACCATTCCCATTGTATGCCAATATTCACTAAAAATATTAAAGTGCAAAATTTAAAAATCCATATCAAATTTTTGTGATCAAAAAGACATTTTTGAATATACAAACTTGATTAGAAAATAAGTATGAGTAATTTTAAAAAGAACATGTTTTTAGGTTGAAATTTTCAAATCAAGGATGATGAATCCACTTATAATCATATATATGCACATGAATCCCTTGTGACCAAATGAGGGTAAGACCCTAGGGTAAAGCTTCAGATCTAAAAATACATCACAACAAAATGAAACCCTAGGAGACTTGAAAGCCCTAAATCAAAAAAAAAATCCATTCACATGGATCAAGTTGACCAGATTTTTAACCCAAAAAAGGATCTTGATAGGGTTAATAATATATAAATGATAATTTACAAGGGTGATAATCGATCTATAGTAAGCCAATTAAATTCTAAACTTAGATATAAATATACACTACATTTATTAAGTTGAGTACAAGCTAAATATATAACTTACAACTAAGTTATGTATAGAAATGATAAAGAAGTAATATACTTATCTAGTTCTAAGGTTAACATAGTTCTAGATCTTGAATAGGTAGAAAATAGGTTGGAAGGAGATTCTAGAACAATCATCAGATTCTAGATTCAACACTTTTGGAACTACAGACACTAGTGTCAGCTTGGGATGATTATGTTCATGCTACTGTATAAGTTTGATGTAAGTAACCTATATTGAATACCTATTGAAAAGGGATGTGACCACCTAGATTATTTTGGGTTTATCTTCACCTTCACTCTAGTGCATTAAGATTTGGGTCATGTAATGTCACTCCTCATGATTTTTCAAAACCCTAGTTATTCATCTTCATTGTGACCTTGGGAAAAAATAGGTTAGTGGGAAATTGGTGTCGAGATGACCCCAAAGACCCCTCTATTAGTGATCAATGCCTACATAGATAATAATCTAAATAGGTCCTCACACTAATGTAGTTCTCCCCTATGTTTTGGCAATTGTGTGAATTATACAATATGTGTAGAATAAGTACAATAGTGACCTAGCTTGTAACTTAGTAAATTAGGATCTTGGGATACTCCTTTAGTACCTTAGATTTGTATATGTATTGTACCTATGACTAGTATGGAAATATGGAAGCTTTATTCAATTTAATGCTCTTTGAATATTCTTTTGTAAGGATATTAGGTATTTTTCCCATGTTTCTAGGTGAGAAATGAATGAGGGTTGATCTTGTATATATATCAATCCTTTTAGAGAATTAACTCTCATAAGATCACTTAGTCTAAACATTAAAACACAATTCATTTTAAAATTAGATTTCTTTAGGTTATTGGACACTTACATCGGGTCAAGACACTAATGTTGACATGAGTGTTTGTCTTTGACATTAGTGTCCAAGGAGTAGGAAAGTAGGTATAGGTTCAAAACATACAACCATGAATGATTAGTAAATTTTAAGCATTCTAAGAAAGATAAAAGGCTTGGGTCTTCAACATAAGATAGGTTAGACTAAGATAGATAGGCAAAAGGGAACAAGATAAAGTAGATGTGAGACTTACAGAAGTGGGAAAGGTCTAGAACTAAGAGTAAAAATCAAGGTCTAAGTTTTCCAAGTGTAAAATACTGAGGTGCTTTTATTTCCCTTTTATAAATTTGAGTTCACCAAATGTTTAATCCTAAATTAGTGTTAATAGTGTTAAGAATATAGAAATGACAATGTACAAGGGTAACAATTAGATATATGGCCATCTAATTAAATTCTAAACTCAGTTATGAATATACATTGAATGTATTATTCTAAGTAAAATCTAAATATATAAAATATAATTAAGTTATGCACGGAAATGATAAACAAGTAATATACTTAGCTAGTTATGATGCTAACACCGTGTTTAAACTAGAACAAGAAGAAAGTAAGTTGGAAGGAGATCTGTAAAAACCATCATATTCTAGATCTAATGCTTCTTGATCCATGGACATTAATGTTATCCTAGGATGGTTACATCGACATGATTATATATGTTCGAAGTAAGTGTCCTATATGGAATACCTATTGAAAAGGGATGTGACCACCTAGATGCTTCTAGGTTTGACTTTGCCTTCATTTTGGTGTATTTAGATCTAGGTCATGTAATGTCACTCCTCATGAATTGTAAAACCCTAGTTCATCATATTCATTATGATCTTGGGGGAAAATGGGTTAGTGGGCATATGGTGTCAAGTTAACCCCAAAGGCCCCTCTATCAGTGAGAAATATAATAAGATGATTAGAACAAATTGGTTTCAATATAACAAAATTAAAAAACAAAGGAGGTTGGAAAGACTCCTTTTACAACATATTAATACTAATTGTTTATGGTCCTAAAGTAATTCAAACATAGGTTTGTGTTATGCCAACCACATCTCCATATGTAGTTACACTAGGAACACCTTGGCTATACCAAATGGAAGCAAATATTAATCTAAATCAGCAAGGTATTTCCTTTCCTCACAAAGTAAAATTAATACATATTCCAAATCATATCATTATTTTTCCAAATATGCAAGTAAAACATGAGGAGAAACATGTTATGTACCCTTTCAACCTATCTAATCATGATGCAAACAATGTAAAAGATACAACTTAAGGTTTTTAGGCACTGAGTGTGGGGAGATACCTATGACCGTTATTTGGATGAGATCATAGATTAGTCTCTTCAAATATTACAAAAATACCAAAAAATAAAAAACATTTAAAAATCCAAAAACATTTTCAGCATGTGTGTTTTATCGGCTCCTTGGCATCTATGTGATAGTTCTATGTTGATGGATGGCATATTCAGTTAATCTTACATACACATGTGTGTCACACTTCTAATTGAGTGTGATACAATCATACACAAATACATGAAATATTATTATTATTGGATGCTTGGCCTTCACTCTACTCATATCATGCAAAAAATAGGGGCATCTACTTCTTTGATCTTGATACTTACATGTTATATCATTCAATTACCACATTTCATTATCATGATGGGATTACATATGTGCTTACACATGCCTATTATCCATGATTATATCTTACACATGATACTTTATATGCCATACACTTGACATTTTTTCCTAACACATTTGATCCATGGGCTATAATGACATTTTTATGATGATTGCTTATCCTTTCCTTTATGGACTTCCTTAGGTGTCTTGAATTGTTATTGTATTCCTTGTTTGAGCATTTGAATATGCACCTTTTCTTATGCCCCCCATGCCTATGTATTCTTTCATTGACATTTTCATATGTCATTTTTTTTTATATAGACATTTGAATATGTCATCCATGATTTTGTAGACATTTGACTATGTCATGTCCCTTTGATTTTGTGACATTTGAACATGCCCCTTTTTTGTGATCTCCTTAGACCATTTCCTTTTGACTTGCATTTGATTTCTCTTATGTGTGTGATTGATTTTCTTGTTGAGATTGTATTGTTACTATCTAGATGTTTCCATGATTCTTATCATGCATCTTAGGCCTTCATGTGATCACATTGTTCTATGCACTTTAATTCTATATCTACCTAGATATGTTTGTTCTATATGCTAGATAGTTTCATTCATAGATTATACAATTGTCTTATATTTTTAAGGTGAGCCAACTAATAGTTCAAATTAAGTGGGGGTGTGCTTTGGAAGCATATTATCCACACTCATTCAATATATGGTATTTATATATCATTTTTTAGATTAAGTCAGAGAATTTCATATGGGCATAGCTTCTATACATTCATAGTTTATAGATTCAGTGTGGGCATGCTTTAGAATCATGTTCTCTACACTTATTTCGTATTCACCATCTCCATCTTACAGTGGGGGCATGTTTTGGAAACATTTTATCCACATTTTTAATTATATAATTTTTTATATTTCTCCATATATAGTGGGGCCATGTTTTGGAAGCATGTTTTCCATACTTACACAATTTTCCAAATTGGCTAAAACACATAGTTATATGATTTAGATTCATAGTTGTGGTAGAATTCTATACATTGGTACCATTGGTATAAATAGTATCAACATGAGACATATATAAGGTGCATCTACTATTCAATGTGTGCCTAATATTACAAAATCCAAATCAATTTTAGAATTTAGAACATTTTTAGGGACTGTCACCACCCACTAGTTGGACATTTATGAATTATATTGAGCCAATCTATTGTATTAGTTAGTTCAACTTTTTGGTATAATTGAGGTGATAAAATAACTCAATCTTTCCAAGTTTTTAGGCTGGACTTGATAATATCATCTAGCCTCACCAGTATGATTTTTTGGGTGACTTGGTTCACTTACAATCACCAGATTATAAGCAAATTGAGTTTCATGGTTAAGTTAATCTCAACTATTAGGTGGAAACTCTCTTTTTACTCCAAGGTTTGGGGCATAGGTCTTCTAATATATATATATATATATATATCTATATATATATATATATATATATATATATATATAAATATACATACATATACATATACATATATATATATATATATAAAAATATATATATATATGTATTTGTACACAGACACACACACACATATATACATATATATATATATACATACATATATATATATATACATATATATATACATATATATATATACATATACATATATATATATATATATATATATATATATATTAAAAATATGTATCATTATAAGGCTCTAAAACTAAGACTAGGGAAAAATATAGATAAATCCTAAAAGTGTATATATCCAAAGAAATACACACACACACACACACACACACACACACACACACACATATATATATATACATACATATATATATATACATACATATATATATACATACATATATATATATATATATGTATGTATATATATATGTATGTATATATATATATATGTATGTATATATATATATATATGTATATATACATATATGTGTGTGTGTGTGTGTGTGTGTGTATACACTTTTAAGATTTATCTATATTTGTCCCTAGTCTTAGTTTTAGAGCCTTATAATGATACATATTTTTCAAATCAACTTGTCAATAGGCAAGGAAGCTACATTGACACACAAGTGTACTCCTAAACCTTTCTCTTAAATTTATATTTATTCCAAGTAGTTTCACTTCTAGATTATATGCATTGATTATATATTATAACATATTTTTGGTTGAAGGTTAGCTACCAACAAAGCACTCAAGTTGGGCACACCCAAAGATAAGGTGTGTTATATACACCCATGTATGCATTTCTTTCCTTTAAACTAGAAATTTATTTACTTTATTAAAGGGTGGGGGGAATGTAGATGATATCTATGGATTATATATCACCTCAATATTGTATACTTGGAAAACTTAGAACTTGGCTGTTCCTCTCAATTTTAGACATTTATTGCTTCTATAAGTCTCACATCTACTCTATTTTATGCCCCTTGACCTATATTTCTTAGTTCAACTTGTCTTATGTTGATGACCCAAGCCTTATATCTTACCCAAAATGCTTAAAATGTACTTATCTTCCATATCTAAAAGTTTTGAACCTGTACCTACTTTCCTACTCTATGAATACTAGTTTTTGGGATAG
Organism: Torreya grandis; assembly: GCA_037957365.1. Classification (NCBI taxonomy): domain Eukaryota; kingdom Viridiplantae; phylum Streptophyta; class Pinopsida; order Cupressales; family Taxaceae; genus Torreya; species Torreya grandis. The sequence goes on along the minus strand of JARHVA010001439.1, from coordinate 391,184 downwards.
ACATTAGCATCAACCTTAGTGTCCTAACTCGACGCAAGTGTCTAGGGCCCTAAATCTATCTAGTTTACAAATGAAATGTATCATAATGGTTGTCCTAAGTGATTTTATGTGTGTTACTTATCGAAAGGGATTTATATAAATATAATACAACCCTCATTAATTATTCACCTAACAACATGGGAATAACACCCATTATTCTTACCAAAGAGTATTTAATAAAACAAAGATTCCCTATTTTCATACCAGTCATAGGTATAACACATATACAAGTCTAAAATAATAAAAGAGTAGCCCAAGAGATTGGTTTTCCAAGTTACAATCTAGGTAATTATTTTATTTACTTTGCACATATTTCATTATTCACACACAAGATAATATTAGGGTAGAACTACATTAGTCTAAGGCCCTCTTTAGAGTATTGGCTATGTAGGTAGTACTCACTGATAGTGGGGTATTTAGGGTCAACTTGACACCATGTGCCCTCTAACCCACATTTTCCCAAGATAATATTGAAGATGAATAACTAGGGTTTTACAAATTCATGAGAAATGATAGTCTATGACCTAGATATGAATACACCAGAGCCAAGGTGAAGACAAACCCAAAAGCATTTAATTAGTTGTATACCTTTTAAATAGGTATTCCATATATGACACTTTTATTAAACTCATAAAGTAGCATTGATACAACCATTCTATGCTAACATTAGTGTCTAGATCTCCGAAAGCATCAGATACAAAATCTAAGGATTGATCAAGAATCTCTTCCAGCTTGCTTTATACTTATTATAGATCCATCACTGTGTTAGCATAAAAACCATATAATTATATTAGTTCTTTGTTATTTCCATGCCTAAATTAGTTATACTTTCTATATTTATCTTTTAATTAGCATAATAAATTTATTGTATGTTTATATCTGAGTTTAACATTTAATTGGCCTATTGTAGATCTAATTATCACCCTTATACATCATCATTTCTATATTAATACCCATATTAACTCCATATTATGATTCTTACATAAATTTTTGGGTTAAATAGAACTTAATGACCCCTTTTTTAGTGATCACTACCTACATTCCAATACTCCAAGGAGGGCCTCAAAATTATATAGTTCTCCTCTATGTGGGAGTGTGTGTGCATAAGGGTGAAATATACTATTTAAAGATGCATGTAGTGATCT